>CM061535.1:130610579-130805455 GCA_030545055.2 Neoaliturus tenellus
CTGAGTCGCCAACAACCTTTCGCTATGAAAGTTTGTTGGCGACTGAAGCAAAGATATAGCTCCTATTGCTCCTCGGGTTTTCAAGGAGTGGGGGAAGTTGTTTCACTCCAGTACAGTGTTCAATCCAGTCCAATTCGCAGCAGTGTAAAAGGAAGGCGAAGGAGTGGGGAGCAGCATATGCACAGCAACGCAAAACCAAGGTTTGAGGTTAGAATTATCCATGTGCAGTAGCGCTAAAGTGAGTAATACAGGACTAGGCGCATGCGCAATAGCATAGTCACTATTCCGATCCGGAGAACTCGTTGCATGCGCAGCAGGTTTGAGGTTAGAATTATCCATGGCAGCTGCCATATTTAGTCTGGTTTCACCACATAAAGTCAACAACCGGTAGTGACCGGCCATTGACCTGGAGGAGTGGGGGAAGGAGTGGGGGAAGGGGGGGGGGGCTCCATTTTTCGGTGGGGGGGGGGAGGGGGGGGAGGGGGGGGGAGGGGGGGGTAGGGGGGGGGGGAGGTCATTGACCTTTCCGGTCGGTCATTGACCCCAAGGAGTAGGGATAGACACAGAACCCTACTTCTCTTACTACTCAGGTGAAAGTCGGTCAACCAGTCATTTGCTTGCCATCTGCCGCCATCTGGCTGGAGTTATTGCCTCTATAAAGGTGGGTAGTTTATCGCGCTACAAACATTCATTGCCTCGCATCCGCTCGGTCATCATCTCTCGTTAGTTTTATGTTATGACTACTTCACTTACTAGGTTTGAGGTTAGAATTATCCATGGAATAGCCTTCGTAAATTCTAACCTATAAAATTACTACTCTGGCTTTCTGTTTCAATTTCTTTTACACTTCATTTTATATCTCAGTCTTATTTTAACTTCTGAACTTAACACATCGGTTATGATGACTGCACAATGTTTAAAATTAAAGCTTTTGCGAACACAGCACATATTACGAAGTACTTCTAAACCTTCAATTTCAAAGTGTAAAACTAATTTAAATAGAGTTAGAAAGAAGTACAGTTTTAACCCATTATACTCTTCAAAGACTTTGCAGGTTAATGTTGATGATAGTGTTATTTACAACATTTTGCATTCTATGTTACAATTCAACAACTTTGAACTTGTTACACCTATCGACTGTGTTCAACAAGTTTTTTTATTTTACCCCTACTATTCCTCATATAAGCGCTGTCACCACAATTCCTACTTCATGCTCCTCTATTCTCTTCAGCTGAGCTAAGATTTGAGGTTAGAATTATCCATGGCGGCCGCCATGTCTAGTTCAGTTTCACCACATAGAGTCGGCGACCGGTTATTGGTCTAAAGGAGTGGGGGAAGGGGTGGTGGGGGAAGGTTGCCATTTTATAAGCCCTCTCCCTAGGCGGCGCTTCTCATTCGATCGCCAACTTTCAAACGATAAACACCTCTCCCATGGCACGAATCAATTATCCCGCTATCACCAACTACTTCAACTTAAAACTATTTCTGGTGATAGTTGGATAGAATTTTTTAAAACTTACTCTGGATGACCTTGACATATTTTCTACATCTCAGTTATAAGTTTGAATTTCAATTTTGAACTAACTCTTAATTTTTCTTCAACTGTTAGAGTTTCGTTAACACCGACGAATTTCAATTTTGAACTAACTTTTAATTTTAATTTTATGCGCAAATTCACTTCACCCTAACGCCAACACTATCGCCATCTCCACCCCAACCTATATGGCATAAAATATAACTACAGCATCTCATATATACCCTCCATCCCCCACCGGAAGCTATGTGACATGGCAGCTGGCGCCAGCTGCCGCGGCACGTGGCCCGGTGGGCACGTGGCCGGTTTTAAAAGTGACCAAAAACACACTACTTAGATTGTTTTAATAATTGTTTAGCAAATGTTAAAGATGGTTCGGCGCCATCAGATGGTGCAACAGTGGGTCAAATGATGGAAACCTTAAAACAAGAAACAACCTCTTTTGTAAAACAAGATCAAGTAGTATCGAAGCAAGGGGATGAATTTATTCAAGGTAATGAAAAATTTAATTTATTAACATACAAAAATGATGCTTGGGATTGCATGGATAAAAAGTTATCAAATATGGGATGGGGTTATGAAAAACATGATGCAGCTGCTTTATCACAAACCGTACATCTAGATCCAGATAAATATTTTAGATGGTTTACATGTAATAATAGAGTGATAAGAGACTTGGGACAAGGAAGAGAAGCAAATGATGCTGCAACTGTAGGACAGACCATTACAACATCATTAAAGGATAGTAAAGTGTATAATTGTAATAATAAACGTATAACAAACCTTAAAGACCCTGAACATGTAGATAATGCTGTCACTGTTAATTTTCTTGTAAAAGTTTTAGGTAATGCGATATTTGATTTACACAATCATTTTACACCAGATATTCTTCAAGGAAAATCAGGTCATAATACTTATGATGAATCCATGAGAGGTGAGTATATTAAACGAGAAATTTATAATAAATACTTTATTAACCCTAAAACGAAACAGTTTAGATCATCAGATTGGGGTGATATTGATATTTAAGTAAATAACTTAATAAATGACTTCATTTATGTGCAACCTGTCATAGAGTTAACACATGAGTTGCACATTGCCATTATAAAAGGACAATAATGACGTTCAAATACATCAGTCCATATCGAGACACTGCAAGAAAAGGAGGTGGGATCACGTCCACAGCGGTTTCTCTGTTAAGTAAAGCTTTAAAACAAATTCCAGTAGGATCCATAGTAAATAGAGCAATAGACGCATTACCATACGAATTTCATATACCAGGAGGTTATCAGTATTGCGGACCAGGAACTAAATTGAAAAAACGACTGGAAAGAGGCGATCCTGGCATAAACAAGTTAGATCAGGCTTGTAAAGAACACGATATCGCATATTCCACGTTTGCCGATTCAAAAAATAGATCAATAGCTGACAAAAAGCTTGCGGACATAGCTTGGCAACGAGTAAAATCAAGTGACGCTAGCATAGCAGAAAAAGCAGCAGCTTTAGCAGTAACAGCAGGTATGAAGGCTAAAACAGCAGTAGGAGGTGGAAGAAGGAGGAGAAGGAGAGTAAAAAGGAGGTCAACCACAAGAAAACATGGAGGAAATATAAAAAGAAGACGGCGATCTACAAGAAAAGGCAAGAAGAAGCCCACCGTGTGGTCAATGGTAAAAAACGGGGCAGGACTTTACCTAAGACCTTATCGTGCATATTAAATGAAAGAAATCAATTGGTCATACCACATAAAGCATTAACCAATGTTGAATTATTTAAATATATTTCCTGTTTAAAAATACCATTTTTCCGCGGTGTATTCATGAAAGACAGTTTACCAAAGAAAATGTGGCAAAATGAGACTGGAATTGTAAATTTGGATAATACTGAAGGGCCTGGCACCCATTGGGTTTGTTATAAGAAACTAAATAACAATGTATATTATTTTGATAGTTTCGGTAATTTGCCACCACCAAAAGAACTTCAAAATTACTTTAAATCTGCTAAAAACATATATTATAACTATAAAAGAGAACAACCTGATAATACTTCAATATGCGGCCATTTATGTTTGGAATTTCTAGCTAAAAGTATCAGTCACTATTGAGATGTCTTCCTATACGGTATCATTAACAGGAAAATCGTCCACTTTACGAAGTATCCTTTTCCAGCGTTACGCTTGCAAAAAGGAAGGTTTTGGGAGGCGGCACTATTGGATTTTACAACGTACAACTCTATTCCCAATGTTACGGAAGGTAAAAATAACATATTGCATTATTATAAGGGAAAGGATGCCAGTGGAAAATTTACAGACTTACAAGAGTGCAGGTTACCCACAGGTTCTTATGAAATTGATCATATAAATGAATTTTTGCAAACTAAAATGGGAAAAGACAATATAACATTAAAAGGTAATAATAATACGATGAAAGCTGAAATTACTTCCAAATATTATATAGATTTCACTCAACCAAACTCAATTGGTGATTTATTAGGATTTTCCAACGATGGGCCTGTATTACAACCAGATGTAACACATTCCGGTAAGAAAACAGTAACAATATTAAAAGTCAATAGTATAGACATAACTTGTAACATTATACAAGGTGCTTACAGGGATGGGGCTAACACCCACATCATACATACTTTTTACCCAAGTGTACCACCTGGATTTAAAATTGTTGAAAAGCCACAAAACCTGGTATATCTACCGTTGAACACCACTTTCATTTCAGACATCGTGTTGAGCGTATTGGATCAAGACGGTAACTTGGTAGACTTCAGAGAAGAGCCTATTACGATTAGATTACATTTAAATCGACACTTTAATACAAAACCATGGGTTTAACATTTAAAAGCGAACAACCTACGGGAAACCGCATTAGTAGCTCTTCAGCTGTGGAGGAGTTAACACGCGAGAACATTCGTTTCTTAGAGAGAATTGGATTAAAATTAACCGAGTATGGATATACTGGATATAGCGCAGGGTCCAACATTCGACGAAACCCTATGGGAAAAAGAATATCACACCCACAACCCTTACACTTCATCGAAATTAAACAATAACGATGAAATTCGTATTCCCATACAAAATCAAGACATTTACACACTACCATGTGAAAGTTACTTGTATATTGAAGGACAAGTTACTAAAAAGGACGGTACTACTGTTGGTACAACAGTTCCATTTATAAATAATCCTATGGCTTTCCTATTTGATGAAATTAGATATGAAATATCAGGTGTAACAGTTGATTCCACTAAAAAAGTAGGTATTACGACAACTTTAAAAGGATTAACATCTATAACACCCAATGAAACCAATTTACTTAAACCTGCCGGATGGGTATTACCTACGATTGACACGATCACTCCAAATCCAAATGGATATTTTGATTTTCATATTCCATTACGTTTGCTGCTTGGTTTTGCTGAAGATTATAGGAAAATAATATTAAACGTTAAACAAGAATTAGTTTTGTTGAGATCTTCTAACGATAAAGACATTATTAAAGCTGCAGATGCTACTACAGATGCGACTTTAGAATGGAAATTAAAATTAGACAAAATTGTATGGAGAGTTCCACATGTTAAATTGGCTGACGAGCATAGAATGCTACTTTTAAGAAAATTAAAAGCCGATCGTGATATTGTTATTCCATTTAGAAGTTGGGAATTTCATGAGCATCCCAGTTTACCTACTACCGGATCGACACACT
Organism: Neoaliturus tenellus; assembly: GCA_030545055.2. Classification (NCBI taxonomy): domain Eukaryota; kingdom Metazoa; phylum Arthropoda; class Insecta; order Hemiptera; family Cicadellidae; genus Neoaliturus; species Neoaliturus tenellus. Next base: position 130,615,827 of record CM061535.1, read on the forward strand.
TGGACTGTTAAAACATCGAATTATGTAGAACGAGCCAGGTATATTATATTTGGTTTACAAACAGGTAGAAGAGACGCCATTACTAAACATGCAGGACAATTTGATCATTGTGACTTGAAAAATATTAAAGTTTATTTAAATTCACAATTCTTTCCATACGACAATTTAAATGTGTCATTCACTAAGAAGAAATACAGTATATTGTACGATATGTACGCGAGATTCCAAAGTTCATATTACGGTAAAACAAATACACCTTTATTACCACCTGACAAATATTTCGATGCCTACCCAATAGTTGTAATCGATTGTTCTAAACAAAATGAATCAGTAAAGTCTTCAAGTGTGGATATAAAAATAGAAATGGAATTCAACGATGCTATACCGGCTAATACAACTGCATACTGTTTAATTCTACATGATAAAATCGTAACATACACACCTTTAACTGGAATTGTTAAAAATGTATTGTAAGAACCGGTTTTGTTTCATTCCGCGAGTATAAAAGCAGAGCGTACAGACCGCTCCTCATCAGTTTGTTGCCTACTGTTGTATGGGTAGCATCGTATTCAATATGGCTTCTCCTAGTGGTACACCTGAAAATGTGGTAGATATTGAGAAGGAGATATCTGAGTTTTTAGATCCTCAAGGTCACCAGGAAGGAGGTGAACAAAACGTTTGCGGACAACTTCACGCCAGTAATAATGTTGAAGAAAAAGGTAAAAGAAGAAAGACTATACAAAAGAGAAAAAGGGATATTGAAGATAATATTTCTCCAAACATATTGAGTGAGGTATTTTTGCGAATATTTTACCCAATCTCTTCCAGTTTGGATAAAAGTGTTTTAATCGGTGTTATGAAATCTACAGATTATTCCCCTACTGTAATTTTAACTCATGGACCCAAAATGATTTTGTTTACGGACAGTGCTTGGGAATCGTTTATGAAACATTTGCATCTACTAGAATGCTATTTAAGTAGTAACATGTTTGGAAGAAAGACAAGAGTAGGACTTTTGGATTCAAATGTGGAAATTGATATCATTAAACAACGTGGTGATCATCAGCTACGGTTTAGAGACACAACAAGACATGATAACAAAATTCAACTTAATCGAGAGGAGTTTTTCATTTTAACTTGTGCTACTGAACCTATAACAAGATACTTGAGACAACTGGTGTTTTCAAGTTCGATTATTAAAGATTATCTGGAAGACACTTTGGACAAACAACCGGACGCACCTATATTATACGGACCTGTGGATACTTCTATATTTAATAGAGTTCCTCATGAAGTACAGATGTGGAGACAATTGGAAAAGTACGCTCAACTACATAAGAAATCAGTAAAACAGGAAGAAGAGGAAGATGGAGGAGAAGAATCAAGTGTTAGTGATGAAAATGAAAATAAGGAAAATATAAAGATGGAAACTTAAATGACAATGGTTAGTTTTTAAAACAATAACCAACATTTTGTGGGGTTAGGCCTATTGGGGACGGTGCCCACGTTAAATATACACCAACGCGCCAACAACTGTACGGCCTGGTATAAAAGTAGTACCTACCGTGATGTGGAAATCAGTTGACCTCCTGACTTCGTAATGAGCAGACGTGTGACCTTCAAAATGGACAAGGGAGAAGAACAACAAGTAAAGTCCAAGCCTGGTATTATTGAGTTTCAAGCGTTTCGTGGTAATGATGATAGATTCATTATAAAAGAACTTGTGTTTTTGGACATGAATACAAGTGTTCCTTATTCGTTTTTATTTAAACCACCATGTTCTTATTCGTCTTTAACTAGTAAAGCCGCTACTACCAACAGATGGATTTCAAAACACTTCCATCATATCGATTGGTATGATGGTTTTACAAGTTACACGGACTTGTATCACATTATGCATCACTTTTCAGACAAGTTTACCAATATTTACACAAAGGGGCTGGAAAAGAAAAGATGGATCGAAGGATTTACTCATGTTCCGGTTAATGATGTGGAATTGGATAAGAATTATCAATACATGCTGGAAACCATATGTATTTGTACAAAAAGCCCAGAACATGATAAAGATAGACATTGCGCTTTGAAAAATGCCTATAAACTCGCCTCTTACCTTCAAAGTGGGGAATTGGGGAGTGGTGGGGGTAACGGAGAGTATATAAGTGGGGAGCAGACAGGGACCTGGCATGAGTATTACTCGAGATTCCGAGACGACAACATCTCCGAGCAAGAAGACGATCTGTAACCTGACCATGGCATCTCACCAGTTCCTTCAGACTTTGGTCGAGCAGTTCAATGCTCACTCCAAGTCAACAATATTACCTGTAAAGAAGTGCTCGGAACTAAAAGACGAGAAGCACTACATAATCCATGCTATGAAGAAGATGGAGACTACAGTTGGGGAGGCCATCTGCTGCAGTCTCAGCGAGGCACCGTTTACTCCGGGGGATGAACCAAAGTTCCAGGTGTACCTGCCCAAGAGATTCGTCCATCTTCTACAAAACGAGGATCTTCGCTCTATTCAACCCGGGTGTCTATACCTGGTGTCCCACGGCTGCACGGGTAGCAATTCTACAGAGTTGACCATCCACATCGCTGACAAGCAGCAGTGTTAGATTTAAGTTTTAATGTTGTACATATGTTGTTGTTGTAATGTTTTATAAATAAACGAATCATAAAAGACAAAAAAAATAAAAAAAAAAACAAAAAATGCAACATATCAATATGTGACAGACTTCACGTATTGATATGTTGCATTTTTTTTTAAACTTCGCGGGTGACCTTGACCTTTGACCTTTGCATTTCACAATTACCCCCACTACTGTAATTACCCCCACTACCGCACTAGGATTCAAACCTGCTTGGATGCGAAAAACGGTCAGTCTGTTGCCAACTAGCAAACGATGAGCACCTTGTACGAGCTTTGCATACAACGAGTTATAACTCACAAGGACTTGTTCCCAACATGTTTACAAGACAATATCCCACTAACAATAAAAGAAGATGTCAAACGCTACAGGAGGGAAAATACAGGGTATTCGGAATACTCCTGGTATAAGTTCCACGACGGGGAAAAGTTTTGTAGGCCTTGTGGCGAGGCCGCCGTCAGAGACCTTCGGCGATTCGTACAGGATGGTGGTATAAAACAATTCGGATTTCTAGCGCCACTGTTTCGATTTGAAAATTACAAGGACACCTGCGCTATTTGTTCCATTCCATTGTATCGATGGAAAAAGTTTAGAACTGTTTAATTGGATTTTCTATACCCCCACCACTATTACCCCCACCACTTTTTCATGTACCTCCAAGCGCTGTGCCTCGGCTTCATTTCTACTCCAGCAGCCAACCTAGCAACATCAAGATGTCTCTGAACGTTAGTTGCGCAAGTTACGAGGAGGTGAGCATCAAGACTCAGCAGGAGCTAAACGACTTGTACAAGGAGTTGCAGTTGATGGTGGCACGAGGCTACCGTATAAACGTGCAGGTTTACGCTTGCAATATACGGAACACCCGGCAGCCAAAGGAAGAGCCTGGACACTCCTCGACAGCTTCCTCACCGGCGTCGATGAAGACCGAGCCAGACAACTTGGACTACTTCAGCTGACTAGCAGTTGTATTTCTTGTCCTAACCATTGTAGAATATGTATATTTTTTCATTATATTAAAGAAGTAAAAGAGCAAAAACACCTATCTTGTTACTGACATATAAGCTCAGTAACAAGATAGGTTTTTTTAAAACACAATTTGGATGACCTTGAAACTTCCCCCTCCGCTGCTTTGTTACCCCCACCACTTGACTATTGGTGTACATGGCACATCGCAATTGGAAACCTCATTCCATCTTCAACAGCCACATCGACAACATCAACAATGGCAAACCTACCAACAGATGAAAGATGTCCTCACGCGTGTTGTGACTTCGTCCACGAGTTGGAGAAGAGGATGCAGGAGAGGGCGATAAGAAGAAAGCAGATCCACTCAGAAAATATCATGATAGTCAACGGCTATCTTTTATTGTTCGGCCTTATTATGGTTGTACTTTTCATACTGTATGGCATAGTCACATGTGTCGGCAAGGTTGCAGAAGAAAACGCTCGCCACCATCAATTGGAAAGTTTCAATGTCACTTTGTAGGTTTTCCTTTTTTTTAAAACTTCGTTTGGATGACCTTGAAAATACCCCCACTACTCCACCACACCCCCCATACTTCACCATGTTCCTGCATGAGCATCACATCAACCGTCATTCCTTGTCCGACAAGCAACCATGGCAGACAACAACACCATCAGCCAAGCTGACTCCACTACTGATGTTGGTACAAGTACGGGTTGGACACTGTCGATCGATAGTGTACACTATTTGGAAACAATTTGCGAACGGATGAAGGAAATACTGCGGGACAACCCTGGAATCATAATACAAATGAATTTAAATTATGATTGGTCCCAAGTCAGAATGCAAGGGGACGATAACAACGGTCAACAATCTCCACAATATTCGCCCATGTCCCCGATCTACCCTTACGGCGAGTCTGACGTCGATGAAGATGAGGCTAATGAGGATGTGGGGGACAACGAGGCTGAAGAGGAGTAACCTTCATTCCTTTTTTTTTTAAACCCAAATTGGATGACCTTGAGAATTCCCCCTCCACTATTTCCTTTTTTTAAAACCCAAATTAAATGACCTTGAAAATACCCCCTCCACATACTTTTGGTTTACCCCCTCTACTTTTCAATACTGTTACCACAGTCTGTAGCTCACATCATTCCTTGCTTAGCTATCATGGCGGACAGCACTCTTTCTCAAGTTGACTCCACTACGGATGAAGAATGGCCATTTTCCTGGAATGTTCATCTGCAAGACTCGGCAGAAGTGGATATGTTGCATGAGAAATTGGTGTATGTATTAAACGAAAACCCCAACATTGAATGTAGAATGACTATGGATTTCGATGCGACAGGGGTCCACACTCAACCTTCTACTTCCAGCCAGCCTGAACCTCAGCTACAGCCGAAGAACTTTACACATCTTTACACTCCAATACGGCCGGAGGATGTGGTTATCAGCGAGGCAGACTCTACTACAAGTTATATTGAACCAACGAATTGGAAGCTTGTTGTTGACACCTTACACAAGGTCGACTTAGTATGTGACAAATTAAAGGAATTGATGATGCAAGATCCTGGTCTTCGTTTTAAGATTGATTTGTTTTTCATCTGGGGAGCACCTGCACGGGGCTCTTCGTCTGACAGCTCTCTAAGTACAACGGATGAGGAGGAGGAAGAGGACGACTAGTTATCTTTTTTAAAACTCCGTTTGGATGGCCTTGACCTTTCCCCCTCCACTGAGTTTATTTAAGGTGCACTCTCAATGACTGCAGCATCATTTCATCGCGCACCTTCACCACAGCAACATGGAGAGTCAACTCAACTACTGTTGCGAACGGAAATGTTTTTCATGGCCGAATGACATTGATGTTGCGGATGGCCTGGCGTGTAGAAAATGTGAAGCTTTTGGTCAATGCATGTGTAAGTGCAAGTCTTGGAAGAAGCCGAAACCGGAGTTGAAGACATTCCATGTGTACCAGATGAGAGGGCATAAGTACACTTGTTGCCCTGAACGTTGCATTGAATTCACATTAAAACAGCTAACTGGCTGCAAATTGTGCAACAATCATTTTGCAGGTTTTTGCAAACATTATTTAGGAGCCTGTCAGTACAGATCAACTTGGCATACAGAAGCACTCACTATCAATGAAATCGCTATAGATACACAAGAGTAGTCTTTCTACTCTTTTCTTTTTTAAAACTCCATTTGGATGACCTTGACCTTTCCCCCTCCACTCACCTTAGTTTATATAAACCCCATTCCCACTGACCACAGCATCACTTCATCGTGCTCCCTCGTCAAAGCAACATCAACTATGGAAAGTAAGCGCATCTCATGTTGCGAGCATAGGTGTTTGGAGATACAAGGCGTCACATATTGTGCAAAGAAGCGTTGGGAGGAAGAGACGGGGACAACCTATTGCTGTGAGGATAAGTGTTTCCTCTTACCAAAGTGGCAAGTGGATGGGCTGGCCTGCCGGCAATGTGAATGCTTCGGATGTTGCAGGTGTAGATGCAAGAACCAACAGCTGCCACCGCCGGTACTACAAACTTTCAAAATCTACAAATCCAAATACTTTTATACTTGTTGTCCGCAGCGGTGTATTAAATTTCACTTCTCCAATCTTACCAATTGTCGGAAATGCTACGGACAACCTGATGGGTGGTGCACCTGTTTTCTGGACTCCTGCCGCTACAGATCGGATTGGTTTACAGATCCATTAGAGATTGATGAGGTCGCCCAGGAAGCACAAGAGTAGTCTTTCTACTCTTCAACTTTTTTAAAACTCCATTTGGATGACCTTGAGATTTCCCCCTCCACTTCCCCATATACCTAGAGTACACAGAGCCTGGCAGTCAGTAACTCGGTGGCTGTCGTGGGGTGCGCATCGGTGTCGGCGCTCCGTTGTTAGGTTTTCAAGGTCACAGTAATATCAAATTGTTGGTGTTGTGCTGGTTCAAGGTCACCTGAGGGATAACCGATTGCCCATTTAGGCAGGGTCATGTCAGAAACTCGAGTTTAACTTGGCACTTTTGCCGTTTCTCGTCGAAAATTCGCTCCAAGTGGTCAAGGTCACGGGGACTCTGACTGAAACTCGGAGCGTAGTGCGAGAAACGGCAAAAGTGCCAAAAAATTTTTAGTTTCGGCGTGACCTTGACCTTAGTGGCGTCGGTGACGTCATTTTGATGACGTAAGGGGTGATGACGTCATCAGCACGTCATTTCTGTGACGTCATGGGTGTGACGTCATCGAAATGACGTCATAGGTGATGACGTCATCGATGACGCAATCGATGACGTCATCGATGACGTCATCGGTGAGGTTATTGACCTCGATGACGTCATCCCTCAGGTGACCTTGAACTGAGCCAGCACCAACAATTTGACACTACTTGCCACATTTGAAGCTAGACTTAGAAAAGGCAAATCAAGCTAAGTGACAACCACCGTAAAAAGAATATTGAAAAGAAGAATACTATGAAATAGTATTCTTCTTACAACCGAAAAGACCGACTCCGGTGGTCTAAAACAAGCCCCCCCCCTTTAAGCAATGTGATAAACAGTTTCAGGGGAACTAAGGCAGGAAAGGTGGGGTTTAGTGGGTACGGCTTAGGCTAGTCCCACACCAACGCCTGTAAAAAGTGTTCTTATCTCCTTCTTAAAAAAATTACAAAAACTTACAGTGATATAAATAGTATTTTGAATTCACAAATTAATTATTAATAGTTAGTTAATTTAGTAAGTCAGTGATTATAAAAAATTAAGTCGGAGAATTTATAAAATAAAATTATGGAAGGCAAAATACTCGGATTTCTTATTTTCTTCATCATCAGTTCAATAGGTGTAGTGAAAACAAAAACGCCCCGGAGTTTGAAACTGTTTTACGGTAGAATTTTATTTTTGTTCACAACGGAAAACCGAGAAAAACTGTTTGTAATTAATTAATATTCATGTTCTGCTATTTATGCAGAAGAAGAAATATCGTTCCTCTATTCAATATCCGTCCACGTTTATTCGATGATACTTTCATTTTAAAATATTTTTGCATCGAATATAATGTTTTAGATTCCTCTTCACTTTATATTGCGCGCATTTAAGTAAGAATTATATGGCTATTTGATGATACTTAAAAATGAATAATTTTCATTAGCTTTTTGAAGAAAGAGCTTAAAAAAATAATATCAACCAAACACTTTAGTTTCCATAAATCATTTTATTAATCTAATGTGAAGTAGAAAGTAAATCAGCGGTGCATAATTTTCTCTGGTGTTCAGTTTATGAATTACCTTTTATAGTGTTAACTTTAATTTTCAAAAAATAATTTTGCACACAAAATTAATTGTATCATTTCGAAGTTGTCTAAAAAAGAAAAAAAAAACTATGATAGAATGAAGTTTTATAGAGTTGAAAATATTTCAGGTGTGTTATAAAATAACTAGTTTAGATATAAATAATGAATATTTTCGTATATGTTGACACACACTAATAAATTTTAATGGCAAACAAAAATTAAAAATATTTTGAACACCTGCATCCTTGGTCAATGATTTATAACTTGTTTCTTGAGACCTATTTGAAGTAGGGAAAACGTATTTTTTACAAGAATGTTTTTATTTTTATTTTTCCTCATAATAACCTTTAACTGGACTATAATGTTTTATCCAACAGGGCAAGTGTTCTAAAATGAGGTTATTTTATATCTCAGATGGCTCACTGGAAAAGGAGTATCCAGAGTAACAACTTGACCAATAACATAAAACATCATTGAACCATTCAGCATTCGAATGTTGAGGTATTTATTCAACTCAAACACAAACAAACTTAAAATCCTATAATTTTTTTAAAATTTTTATTAAAAAATATACACTTTGTTTGCAACGTTCAAATTAAATGCGTTGCAGTATTGTACGCCAAGCCATTGTCAGGTGTAAACCCTATATCAAGGACATTTTGTTTTAGAGTGCCAAGCCAATATCAGGCGTTACCGCCATATCAGTAGTAGGCTGTGTTTGAGTGCCAACCAAATATTATTTCCAAACGTCATGTGAGGGACAGGTTGTGCTAGAGCTACAAGTCAATGTAACGTGTGAACGCCATATCAGGTGAAGGCTGTGGCAGAGTGCCAAGCCAATATCAGGCGGGAACGCCATATCAGGTACAGACTGTGACAGAGTGCCAAGCCAATATCAGGCGGGAACGCCATATCAGGTACAGACTGTGGCAGAGTGACAAGCCAATATCAGGCGGGAACGCCATATCAGGTATAGACTGTGGCAGAGTGCCAAGCCAATATCAGGCGGGAACGCCATATCAGGTACAGACTGTGGCAGAGTGACAAGCCAATATCAGGCGGGAACGCCATATCAGGTACAGGTTGTACTAGAGTGCCAAGCCAATATCAGGAATGACCGCCATATCAGGTACAGGCTGTACTAGAGTGCCAAGCCAATATCAGGAGTGAACGCCATATCAGGTACAGGCTGTACTAGAGTGCCAAGCCAATATTAGAAATGAACACAATATCAGATACAGGTTGTACTAGAGTGCCAAGCCAATAACATTAGTGAACGTCATATCAGGTACTAGAGTGCCAAGCCAATATCAGGAGTGAACGCTATATCAATTACAGGCTGTACTAGAGTGCCAAGCCAATATCATTAGTGATAGCCATATCAGGAACAGGCTATACTAGAGTCCCAAGCCAATATCAGGAGTGATAGCCATATCAGGTACAGGCTATACTAGAGTGCCAAGCCAATATCAGGAGTGAATGCCATATCATTTACAGGCTGTGACAGAGTACTTACTTACTTACTGCTGGGGCGCTACAAATCTCAGTCGATTCTTCGCCTCGTAGACCAACCTCTTCCACGCCTCTCTATCTGCCGCTAACTCCACTGTCCCTCCACACTGCCTCACATCTCTCTGTACTTGGTCACACCAAAGGGTCTCCCCAAAGGGCGTTTTCGAGCTGGTACAGCACTATACACTTCTTTCAGTCTTGACCCTTCCTCCCTTCGCATTACATGTCCCAGCCAGCCCAATCTTTTTTCTTTTATCACAGCCACGACATCAGGGTCCCGATATAGGTCACGTAACTCTCGGTTTTTCCTAATACGCCATTCTCCTTCATCTTTTATAGGGCCAAATATTTTGCGCAACACTTTATTTTCAAAAACTATTAAGCGCCCTTCATTTTTCTTGGATAGAACCCAGGTCTCACTTCCATATAATAGCACTGGCTGAATAATGGTCTTATATATTCTTATTTTTGTACAACATGATAGGAGTCTTGATGAAAGGAGCTTTGTACAGGCACCTAAACATTTATTGGCATTTGCTAGCTTACTTTGAATTTCACTATCTTCCACATTAGAACTATTCACCGTTACCCCTAGGTATTTAATGCTTTCCACACATTCCACTGAGTATTGGGCTATATTAAATTTTGCACCTCTATTGTTTGGATTACGCCCAAATTTAATTATTTTAGTTTTTCTTCATTTAGCTCCAAACCTACTTTTTTACATTCTTGAATAAACTCATCAGCTAATGCACACAGATCTTCGGATTTTTCAGCCAATATCACTACATCATCTGCGAAGGCCATGAAGTTCAGGTCTATACCCAACTTTATACCTCTCTTTAAGTTCTTTACTTTTTGAAGAGCTTCTTCTATTGCTATATTAAAAAGAGTGGGGGAGATCCCATCCCCTTGTCTTACTCCTGTATTCATACGAAAACTCTCTGATACTTCCCCGTCTACCCTCACCTTTGCTTTTGAATCATTAATACATAGCCTTGTTAATTTTATTAGCTTTTCTGGTATGCCATATTTTTCCATTTTCTTATATAAGGTTCCTTGATCTATGCTATCATATGCCTTTTTGAAATCAATGAATATCGCATAAAAATTTTTATTGTACTCATAATACTTTGAAATTCCTTGTTTTAGCAAGAATATCTGATCAATTGTCGATCTGCCTTTCATAAAGCCAGCTTGTTGTTCTTCCACTATTGATTCTGTGTATGGGTTAATCTCATTAGTAATATTCTTGAAAATATTTTATATACCGTATTTAGAAGCGAGATACCTCTATAATTAGTACACGACTGCTTATCACCTTTCTTGTGTAAAGGAATTATTATAGCTTCTGCCCACTCCTCTGGTATGATTTCATAATTCCATACATTTGTTATTAGCTTATGAATTTCTTTCCTTAGGATTTTTCCACCGCTTTTAATTATTTCAGAAGTGAGTCCATCCTCTCCAGGAGCTTTGTTGCATTTGAGTTGCTTAATTGCTTCTTCCACTTCTTGCTCTGATGGTGGTAAAACATTAGGTTCAACATTATGGTAACTTAAATTTTCTTCCATGTTTCCCCTTCCGGATATATCACAGTTTAGAAGTTCTTCAAAATATTTTTTCCATACTTTGGTAGCTGATTCTTTATCAACTAATAGATTCCCATTTTTATCTTTTATTCCATATGCTCTTGCAGAGAAGCCCTTTTTGAGAAACCTAATAGTTCTATAAAAATCTCTGGTGTTGTTCGTGGTTCTGTCATTTTCTGCTTTGGTCAGTTTTCCATTGAGGAAGTTTCTTTTACACGATCTAAGCATTCGTTTTGTATTTCTATTAATTTCATGATACTCTACTCGAAGCTGCTCTGATTTTCTTTTATCTTCTTCGGTAACAGCTCTCCTGCTTGCAATCCATTTAAGCTTGATTTCTTTACTTTTGTTAACTAAGGTTTGACACTCATCTGAAAACCATGGGTTTTTCTTCATCTTCTGTCTTTTACCACACACTTCTTTAACTGTATTGTTCACCGTCCCTTGAATTTTCTTCCATTGATTATCAATTAGATTGGGTTCTCCCACACATGTTTCTACAACTTCATTTTCCAGTACTTCAAACTTATTTTCTAACTTAATCCTGAATTCCTTTTGTATTTGTGGTAACTTCAGTTTCTCTGTATCTAATATCTCCTTCTTTGATGCTTTCCTTCTTTTTAAGTCAATTCTTTGCCTTAGCCTAACAAGTACTAAATAATGGTCCGTTCCAAATTCGGCACCTCTTACTGTTCGTACATTCACAATACTACTAGCATGTCTGATATCAATTAACACATGGTCTATTTGATTAACAGTTTTCCCATCCGGAGACATCCAAGTAGCTTTGTGAATTTGTTTTCTAGGGAATATTGTGCTACTTATTTTCATGTTTGTTGAGCTGGCTAACGTCAGAAGCCTAAGTCCATTCTCATTTGTTAGTTCATGTAAGCTCTCCTTTCCTGCTATTTCCTTCCAGATCTCCTCTCTTCCAACCTTTGCGTTAGCATCTCCTAAGACTAATTTTACATCGTAGCTTGGTAACTTATTTATTTCTTCTTCTAGTATTTCATAAAAACTGTCTTTATCTTCATCATCGGCTTCTTCTGTTGGAGCATATATACTTAACATCGATAAATTTTTGAATTTTCCACTTACTCTAAGATTGCACACTCTTTCATTTATCGGTGTAAAGACTATCACAGATTCAGCAATATATTTTCTTACAGCAAAACCTACTCCTCCATAGTATCTACCACTATAATACATCACATATTCTTTGGTATTTATTTTCCAGGCATAAGGCCATTTGGTTTCTTGTAACGCTACTATATCCAGTTTATACCTAAATAATTCTTCATCTAATATATCACAGCCACCAGGCACAGCTAATGTTCTAACATTCCAAGTTCCAATTCGTAAGTCCTTTGTACGTATCCTAGTCTTTGGCATTTGTTCCAGTCCAGTTTCCGAGGCTTCAGTTCTACGATTCGTAACAAATTGTTTTTCCGGAGTGGGTTGTCGGCCCAACGTCCAACCCCCAACTTGGAGGACCAGGGGTTTTTGTTCAGAGTCACCTTCTCCTAGGGTTGCAGCTTTCACCTCAGCTCCAAGATCCTATCCTGACCTCGGTTTTACATCAGAGTTTCCTTCTCCTAGCCTTTGGTACCCAAACCCTATCGTACAAGGCAGTACGGGCAGTGCTTATTTGATGGCGGCACATCCTCGCCATGACACAGCACTTTCATTGGGCTCATGTGGACTTGCTGAGTGTGACCCCGCCACAGATCACCCTCCCACGCCCTCTGGTGCTGCCGCCTCGGTCCGGGACTGCTTATTTGGGTTACCCCTTATTCGCAGCTGTCCACCATATCTGATGGAGCATTCGCTATCCGCCACCTGCGACCCGCCCTATACCTGAGGCTCGGTTCCCCTATCAGAGCTTGGACTAAAGGGGAGGGGGCTGTGACAGAGTGCCAAGCCAATATCAGGAGTGAAAGCGATATCAGGTACAGGTTGCGCTAGAGTGCCAAGCCAATATCAGGAGTGAAAGCGATATCAGGTACATTCTGTACTAGAGTGATAAGCCAATATCAAGAATGAACGCCATATCAGGTACAGGCTGTACTATAGTGCCAAGCCAATATCAGGAATGAACGCCATATCAGGTAAAGGCTGTACTATAGTGCCAAGCCAATATCAGGAGTGAAAGCGATATCAGGTACAGGCTGTACTATAGTGCCAAGCCAATATCAGGAGTGAAAGCGAAATCCGGTACATTCTGTACTAGAGTGCCAAGCCAATATCAGGAGTGAAAGCGATATCAGGTACATTCTGTACTAGAGTGCCAAGCCAATATCAGGAATGAACGCCATATCAGGTACAGGCTGTACTATAGTGCCAAGCCAATATCAGGAATGAACGCCTTATCAGGTACAGGCTGTACTATAGTGCCAAGCCAATATCAGGAGTGAAAGCGATATCAGGTACATTCTGTACTAGAGTGCCAAGCCAATATCAGGAATGAACGCCATATCAGGTACAGGCTGTACTATAGTGCCAAGCCAATATCAGGAATGAACGCCATATCAGGTAAAGGCTGTACTATAGTGCCAAGCCAATATCAGGAGTGAAAGCGATATCAGGTACAGGCTGTACTAGAGTGCCAAGCCAATATCAGGAATGAACGCCATATCAGGTACAGGCTGTACTATAGTGCCAAGCCAATATCAGGAGTGAAAGCGAAATCCGGTACATTCTGTACTAGAGTGCCAAGCCAATATCAGGAGTGAAAGCGATATCAGGTACATTCTGTACTAGAGTGCCAAGCCAATATCAGGAATGAACGCCATATCAGGTACAGGCTGTACTATAGTGCCAAGCCAATATCAGGAATGAACGCCTTATCAGGTACAGGCTGTACTATAGTGCCAAGCCAATATCAGGAGTGAAAGCGATATCAGGTACATTCTGTACTAGAGTGCCAAGCCAATATCAGGAATGAACGCCATATCAGGTACAGGCTGTACTATAGTGCCAAGCCAATATCAGGAATGAACGCCATATCAGGTACAGGCTGTACTATAGTGCCAAGCCAATATCAGGAGTGAAAGCGATATCAGGTACATTCTGTACTAGAGTGCCAAGCCAATATCATTAGTGAACACCATATCAGGTACATGCTATACTAGAGTGCCAAGCCAATATCAGGAGTGAACGCCATATCAGGTACAGGCTGTGCTATAGCGACATGTTAATATCATGTGTGAACGCCATATTAGGGACATGCTGCGTTTGAGGGCCAAGCACTTTTAACTTTTTGTGGTGTTACGTAAACTAATTATGCCATTACGATTATGACAGTCACTATTTTTTCATTTTATAATCATGTTTTTGGAATTGTTCTTCTTGTGATAAAAACGGCAGCATGTAAATGTTAAATAAGTAAAATGTGTTAATAAAACCTATACTAAAAGGCAATAAACTAGATTAAGACCCAAACCAAGAATATGTTAAGGTTGTAATAAAATTTTGCTACATTTATACCTTTATTGGGGGACCTATCTAAATAGGTAGTCTAAGCCAAGTATGAATGAGAGATGAGTGTAGGATGATTTAATTACATTTAATTGGGAGCAAAACTGAATATGTTTTACCTGGATATAAGATTGTTTTGTTAATTTATTATGAATACACCTCATGTCCTCCAGTGCCTTTCAAATCTGTTTACTTTTCGGGGAATGTGTACTGTATGAAAGTTTAACAAACCGAGAAAATGGGTTATATTTTCATTAATTACAAATGGCATGGTATATATTTTATTGAAGTGCGACGAAATAAATTTAAAATATCAAATAGACAGTAGCTCACATGAAGGCTCTTGGCGGCCATGGTTTGGATTGCGTTTGACTGTATTTGGACCTTTGTGGTTGTCGCAGTTGCGGCTAAATCTTATAAACAGGTTTTTGGCTGTCAAAGGGTTAAAATGTGAAAATTCGGCTGTATGTTTTGAAACGTACGGTTACATTTTATTTTACGAATTGATTAGAAAGAAATGTTTTGTCACTATTGGACATTTTGTTTAGTATTAAAAATCCATTGTAATATCTGAATATTTGCACAATACAAAAACATTTTTTAAAAATAATTTTTTTATTCTTTTTTTTAATTTTTTAATGTGTTTGTTTTATGTAACTTTTCTCTTATTAAAAGTGTTTGTGCTATTTTAAAAGTTTATAACAGTTTGAAAAGTCACCAATCGACATTTGACAGGATAAATAAGTACACTCATAAAGCCAAACCATGTAAGAATTTATGTTAGACGTCTTTTGTCACGGAGTCAATCAGTGTTAAATTGGATTCTACATTGAGATAGTAAGTTGGAAATCGTAAAATATTTTTATATCTTTCGAATATAGAGGTTCCTTGCAGCACTAAAATATGTGTTTATTATTTACAAACCTTGCAACTCTGTTCGAGAGAGGGTGGTTTGAGATTGGTAGTTGTGATTTATCAACAAACTAAATATTTTGTGTCCAAGAGAGTCGTTCAGTATTTTTTCATATTAATATGAATGGGTTTTGCTTTTTGAAATTAAAATTAATCAATCTTTATCTGTGGGTTAATTTTTATGCAAGATATTACCAATTCCTCACCTACATTATATTAAAATGCAGTTTTATTCTTATTATGCATTTACCAAGGCTGAAATAATTACTTTGTTTAATGATATAACCACCCCTCCCACCAAAACCAAACCTAATGGTTTAGAAAAATATTGTTGATTTCATCCTCTTTAAATTGGTATTTAGATAAAACTAGTATACTTGTTGCTCGAAATCGAACAATTTATTTTTATACAATACAAAAATTACATATATTTCTAAGCCAATGACATCCGACCAATCCAATATTGTGAATATCAATAAGCGCAAAAAACTACACGCATTTACAGCTGTACATTAACAGATGTTTAAAATGTTCAACCCAAACCCAATGTTTTTCTTAGGGGAAACTTTCTAATTTAATTTGTGTATAGCGCCCTTCTTTTATGTCAGATTTTCATAAATTTTTTATCGGAAAAAAAAATACAGACCAAGCCTTTTTTAACGACACCAAAAACTTAAATAGTGGTTGAAAATTGTAGGAGGAGTTCTCTACACAAAAAAACCTTATCGTATTAAATAAGATTAAATATTTGTCTAAGTATAACTTATTGAGCCGTCATACATATGGTCTGAGAACGGTTGGATTCTTTTGTATATAATATCTCAAGCAGCTTGTAGCAAAAACTTGGGAAAAATATTAAATATTTTTATAAGTTTAAGACCATTGTGGATCGTTTTTGGACTCCTAAACATATGTTATTTTAGGTCTGGAAAAGAAAAACAACGTCCGTGTTAATCGAAAACTGTGTTGGGGTGGAAAACTAATGGTTTTGTAAGGTCATTGGACATACTTTGGTCCAATTAAACAAAGACCAAAATTAAAATATGTATAAATGATAGAGATGCTTTTAAAAATCTATCTAAAGGAGTAAAACTTAAGTAGCCTAACATAGTAAATACTGTCCAAAAAGACAGGCAATTAAATCCCATTTATGTCAGATTTTATTGCCATAACAATGTATTTATGTAACAAACATATGTTTGTATGTATGTAATGTATGTAATATGTATATGTTTGTAACAAACATATGTATGTTTGTAAAAAAATATTTTAGGTTGGATTGGGTTAGGTCAAGAGCGGATTGTTTATGGATCAGGCCTTTTTCTGAATGATGACTAAGATGTATTAGTGAAGGTAATTTTATGTTTGATTACGAGGTTAGTTAGCCAAATAGTATATAACCTAACAATAAATATAACTTAATTTTAAATGTTTAATAACAAGTGATCATAATATTGCTTTATGTAAATAATTAAATTTGAAAATAATTTATATAACTCATAAGAAAGAAAATTTGGATACGTTCTTAATACAAGGGAACCGAGACAGAGTGTGGGAGCGTCAGTAAAACTAAAGCAATCGAAAAAGACATCAACGAGACAAATGACCGATAAAAGCGTTATTGTGGTGTATAATGTGGCGTCATAGCTGGGGCTGCTTTCTAACTCTCCTTTTAAGGATTTTTAACCACCTTACAAGTTGTTTATTAATCTTGGTACACAACAATGTCTCTACATATCAAATCTTGTCATGTTATTTATATATTTTTCATTTTTTTTTGTAAAATAATTTTATTTTTTTAAAATACCACAAATTTAGAAATTATTTTCAATTAATCATCTTCGGTCATTTTTACTAAAGTGTTCAATGAGTCCGCGAATCACCCTATAATTTTTTATCAAAATATCAGATCAATAAAATATTGACCTTAATTCAAAATACAGTTTTAGCTCACTTTCAGTGTTGTCGTCTATAATCTGTTAGACTATCGAAAAAAGTCAGAAAGAAATCTTGAATATAAGCAGGTGCTGAAACGGAAATCAAACTAAATCTCTAAATTAGTAGGGAGCTATACAATAAATTTATCTTTAAATTCATTGATTTTAAACCGCATTTAAATCTGATTAAAATTACATTACAAAATTTTAAAATCTGATAAATTTCCCCGAAATTCTACCTTTTTAAGTCGAATTGGGGGCAAACTGCTCTAGATTTAAAGGCCTCAAAACGGTATATTAGATTGTAGAGGTCGATAAAGTTATCTTTACGAATTTCTTTGGGAAAGTTCCTTTTTTGAAGTCGTAGATGAAACCTCATTGTTCCATGGGAAATCAAAATTTTAAAGGAAAATTTTTCAGAGCAATTTGCCACAAACCCCAACTCAAGAGGTTAAATTTTGTTTAAGCTATAATTTTGAAGTAGTGTTTATGTACTTTAAATCCTAAGTTTAATTATATGCCTTTTTAAAGCAATCCATTTGAAGTGAGGTTGTGGAATTGTTTTCTATTAATTAATTAGTTGTGGAATAATTACTAATTGTTGGTTGTTGTTTGGTAATAGTTGTTAATTAACTCTTATGCATTGTTATTCCTAATTAGTTTAACTGTGACCTTTAATTTCAAATACTTATAAACACATGCTTATACTTAAGATTTTTGTGACTCCTTGAGGGGGGGCAGAACACTATCGAAAATGTAAAAAAATAGTAAATTTTAACCCACAACTATGTTCCAAGTTAATTTTTTCGCATATTTTTTATATAATTATAAAGTTAGTTTCTTACAAATAATAAAGCTTAGTTTTTATACTTTTTTTAACAACAATTAAAATATTAATGCGACTTGTCATGTTATGTTTAAACATGAAAATAATTTGTTAATGGATAATAAATGTTAAAAATATGCCGTCTTTGAAAAATTGTTCAGACCTTTAAGAGTGATATTGTTTATGAAGCGCTTGTAGGGTTATTGAAAATTAGGTAAATATTGAAAAGTATTTTAAAAATAGAATTGGGAAATTAGAATCATGTATTAATCCTATGGTGACAATATGATTTTTTATCAAAATCATCGAATAAAACATACTTATTGTGTTAAAACTAAATTTGTCTCTCTTAAAAAAAGGTATAAACTCCTAAAAAACCTTTAAAATGTTTAAAAGTACGGTATAGAACATTCGTTTGAGTTATCATGAATTTATAACACTCCAACAAACATTTCGGTCGTCATCAGACATATTACGACAGCAATCCAATTTTTTCTTTGTCGTACCGCCCAAATAAGCCCTAACGACAAATAATCTGTACCATCAGGCTGAGTGGAAACTGGGGATTTGTGTCAGATTAGAGAAGGGCGTCTGACGTTTGTTATTTAGAATTCCGCTTTTGCTTCTAACTCATATCCACTCTTCCTGAAAGTTTAATAAAAAAAACATATTTAAAAGACATATTTACTTAGTAATTATCGTCAAACTAAATCAAGTTTATTTACAAAATGTTTGTAAAAGAAATTTATAAGGAACATTAAAAGAAATTTATAAAGAACATTACACTGTACAAAGCATTATGATTTGTATTAAAAACTTTTTTACTAGCATGATACATGTTGTTTGTAATCAGAAATAAAAACAAACGTCTACAACCCTCAAAAATATATTAACACTTATACTGCAAATAATACAGACTGTAAATATATGATAAGATGGATAAAGGCAATCGATTTCGACAGGACACACAGATCATCATCAGGCCCAAAGAGAGAATAGAATCATTTATTAATCCTTAGGTGATGATATTATTTAATGGTATTTAATGATATTATTCATGTTAATTTAATGGTATGGCAACAATGAAAGAAGGACTGCCATACTATCATGATCTGATTAATTAACATGCAAGTTATATGGGAAAATGACATTTTTACGTTATTACTACAAAACCATAAGAGATACGCTATTGGCGTAAATTATAAAGTTGCTCAGTTTAACGAGGGCTTTAATATCATGTACAAATTGACATGTGTTTGCATTTAAAATTTTTGAGTTTTGTTTAAGTTAAAATTTTTAAGAATATTTAATTTTGGAAATTTTAGTTTTTTAATAAATGTGGTCTTGTGACATATCATTGTAAAGCTTAGCTCATTTCAAATAACTATTTTGAATCAGAAGTAATAAAAGAATTACAGGGTATTCTGTAAATGTTGATTTTGGCTACAAAAATTGACGCTATTTCAAACGAATAAAGATAACTAAATTCTGTTTTCACCAAAATGTTTGTATTAAATAGACCTTTCTAATGATGTATAATATGATATATGTTTGCATTTGAAATTTCCGAGATTCGAACCTGTGACCCCTAGTTTTTTGAACACCTTGTATTTATACAACGTTAAAAATATTTTAAAATTATTCCTTGGGGTCAATTTAGTGGGAAATGATTTTATTTCAAGTTTGTAGGGCAAACTGTTGATCTATAATCGATTTGAGACACCTTACGTGAGACACCCGGTCTATAGGTTAATATAAATTCTATTCATTTGTCCGCTATATTAGAAAATGAGTGTATTTATGCGTGAATGATAATTTTCACTATCGAAATGTTCATAAAACTTCATGTTTAATCATCTTTATACTAAGTATTTTTGTTGTTGTTATTTCACTGGATGGTTTTGGAGGTAAATGCAAAGAAGGTTTGCCCAATGTTATTCTTATGGGACTGAAAATGAACTTAAATTGCCCTTGCAGCTGTTAAAAAACAGCAGGGGATGAACTTTTGGATCGCCTGTTATATGAAAACTGTTTCTATAACTAGGATAAAACTTTTATTATCAATATTGTTTTTTATTACTAAATTAATATATACATAAGGGATTGAATAAGTCTTAAATGAGTGTTCCACTGTCTTAATACTTTAGAGTAAGATGGTTTCCCAACAAAAGAATCATTACTTGACTGCCAGCTTTGTTAACGGAGCTCAACTAATCATATCTGACTTATCCTTCCCCTGACTTTGAAGTCTTTCTTATTTTAATCTTGAGGTTTTTTTTATATATTTGATGTAAACTGTGAATGTTACAGTAAATTTTTAATTGGCAATAATGGCTAAAATGGAACTGATCATTGATGAATAATCAAATTGAATATTATTTTCAACTGATTTTAAATATTATTTATGTTTTTAACTGTACGAATTTTTATAGAGTTGATATAGTGTATATCAATTTTTTTTAAACTTTAACTGTTTATAAAAGAAAAAAAACGCCAATCTTAGTTAAAATGTATTCTCTATAATTTGTAATATTAAAACATGTTATAATAAAGTGTATTGTAATAAAATGGGCATATTATAATACAAAAATTAATATTTGCATAGTATATGGAAAAAATACAATTAAGAGTATTTTACAGATAATTTATCGACAAAGACTAATTTTTATCGTGTATAAAGTATTTTGTTTATGATGGTTATAAAATGATAACCATGAAATTATTGACTTTTTTAAATTCAACCAACGAATATAATTACTTGTTAAACCTTCGTTTTTTATTCATGGTTATTTTCATGGTTTTTTTGGGTCTCTAAGATATGTTAACATTAACTTTTAAAGAAAAACGCTAGTTATTTTATCGTAAGTAACATACGTTTGTAACGCAATAAACCCCTTATTCAAACCAAATATTTCAGTGACAGTGGAAGCTTTTTTATTCAAGGATTTACGATTAACATTTACACAAAAATAAGTTAAAAATTATTTTTAACATAGTTAATTAAAATTAAAATTAAGATCTTAATTTTTCGTAAAATTATTTATCATATCCTTTGAAATAGCTTTGAAATAATAGTGTGCAATACCATGCCATTAGGTCACTATTATAATACTTTATTGTTACTATAGAAGTATGCCTAACTCAATGGTTTGTATAAGACAACACAGAAGCGGTTAACACAAGTATTGGAAATCGGTAATACCTGAACTCGGGTTTCTCTGAGGAACCACAATTCAATTTGGGGCCTCTTGTCTTCCTCTGTGAGAGGAATATATAATAATCGTTGGCAACCGAACAACGTATGCTCGGATACAGATTAGAACTGTATGACTCCATAAATGTTCTGGACACCTCGTATATATCCAACAATTAATTGTATTATTTTTCCAAAAGTTATACTGAGTTTTGTTAGTACGAAAAATTATTATTTCATTTATAAGTATTTCAAGAATTAATTATAGTGTGTATGTATCTAGAAACGATTGGAGTACAGTATTTAGCTGTTGCAATAATTATCGGATTTTGTTATGTAGGCAAACTGAAATCTAAAAGTTTAAACAAAATGTTAATAACGTTCTTTAAAAATCTGTCACCTCTCGTTGTAGCAAGCAAGTAGACAAATTGTAAGTAATTTTATTTCCAAATATGTTTTATTATTATTGTTCATTGGTAAAAATAAATTGTAATAGCCTATTCCTGTAAAAATCTTTTTTCTATCTTATAAAATGGAAGTTGTAAAAATACGTTTAAGTGTTAAAATATTAAATGAGGAAACTTCCACCAAGACTCCATCTAGTAGAAACGTAAATTAAAATTAATTCACAATAATTAAATTACTTGGTTACTTGGTAGTAAACAAAAACTTTGATTTACAGACCTGCTTCGAGGTTTCACCATACTGAAACAGATCCTGATATGTCCAGGGTTGGAGTATTTTTAAAGTAAGATCGTTCCATATTTTGAGGTGTTGGTTATTATAATACTGATATAGTATAAAATTAATAAATGTGATGTATTTACTGAGATGAGTCAGTTTAATTGAGGATCCAGTTCTAAGGAAGTCCATATAGGCTATTCACACCCAGGATCGAAATTTAAGGGGAAACTCCCATACATAATTGCACAATTAATAAACAAAAACTATTAAGTCCCAACTTATTCAAGAATTGGCCATAATTGAGTATAAAGTTTTTACAATACATTTTGAGAATTAAACACATAAACATTACAAATAAACAAAAATTAATTTTCTTAATAGGGAGACTTCTGGGGTCAGAGAACTATGTGTGTCAGTGATACCATTGATTGATAAACACTTGTTTATTAACGGTATCAGATAACTGAGACAAACTTTCTAAAAAAGTTTTAAAAGCCTCCATAGAACAATGTTTTGATGGCTCGTCCGTCAGATGAACAGCAGTTTGACTCTTGGCACGTATACGATTTTTTGGCAACGTAATGCGTTTACCGCCAAAAGAATGATTAAATTTTCCACTCACACATTTGAATTAGAGAAATAATTTAAAATACTCGATTATTTAGTTTTTTAGCTTGATTTAATGGTGATAAGTAAATTTTATTTCAGTTTCACCTTTATGAAAAAATAATATATGTATATATATATATATATATATATATATATATATATATATATATATATATATATATATATATATATATTAAACCCTCTAAGCTCTTTAACTTTTAAACGAACTCCTCGGAGATGTGGGTGGTGTCATTTTATTTAGCTACTTATCCGTAATGAACCACACAATTTTTGATCAAAATTGTTGGAGCCGTTTAGAAAAATTAGAATTTTAAGGGCCAAACATAGAAATAAAAAATAAAAATGTAAAAACTTTCAATATCAAAATGTTAACTATTTTCCAAACACTCGGGTAGTGTAATGCACTTTTTGGTGAATGTTGAAAAACACTCATCAGTCACTCATGTCTAGAATTGACATTGGGGGAGAAAGTAAAAACTAGTAGATTAGTTATCTTTTCATTTAACGTTTTTTGTGAAGGTCACACCCACCTAAACAAACTTGATGACACTTTCTTCATTTCAAACATTATGTTTGAGGCTGTGAAATATTTAGTTAAAGCGTTAGCTTAATGTTGAACAAAACCACTCTTTCAATTATATTTTTTTTAATTCATACGTTTTGGCCAAAAACTCTTTAAACCACAGTACCCATTTAATTGAAGAAATGAATAAACTATAATAATATTTAAACCAATACTTGGGTAACCTTCTATGTGATGTATTTTACATAACACTGGTAGATATACTTTGATTATAAGGAATTGTATTTAAAATAAGGTGTCCGCCTTTAAAAAATTTCCATTGTACCTTGTGCTGATCTGTATGTAAAAAATTGACGTAATAAATTAGTTTTATGTTTTATTATGTTAAAAGTCAAATACAAAATTGCAATTAAAATTTCATAAATATTATTCGAGTTTTATACCAAATATTTTTACTAAACAATATATTAGAACTGTAATATCCCACGGTACATATTCGTTACTAAATATAGGTTAAAAAAAACATGTAAAATGTAGCAAAGTAAATGTGTGAGGCAACTAATACACAACATCCATAACTTACTTTTCTGAGTGTACTGAAACTCGAGTGAGAAGTACATATTTGATGAGCTCGCTTACAAGCTTATGTTACAGAACGTTTGATATTTAGATATCGCTTAAGCTTGCCCGCTCGTCTATGGGTTGCGTATACCTCAAAATCTTCAACATCGCTATCAACTAGGTCACCGCAAGTTTGCTTGGTCATAAGTATCGTTTCCAGATCAGAAATTGTATTTAACAGAACTGAGAAAAGAAGTTTGATTAAATTATAACTATCATTGTGAATCATTCATCAATTATTGGAAAAGTTTACATTAAGGAAGTTAGATTCTGGCTGATAGCTCTATTATTTCGAACATTGGCTGCATATTTTATGGAATAAATTTTTATATTAGACACAAAAATTACTTTCACTCTAATAGTTGTTGTTTGTTACACAAATAAGAACACATTATGCACTAAACCGAAATTAATTAATTATTACTCAAACACTTTAGCCGGTACCATAAATGATTTGCATTACCAATGGATGAACAATATAAAATAAATATATAAAAAATTACGTCAGATACATAGTTTATCTTAGTAGGATACTCCAGTTTTGATAATAACTATGGTAAAAAAAACTTGAATAAATAATATATAATATACATTAAAGCAACACATTAAATAAAACAATTGTTTAAAAAACAACCAATTACAACAAACCATTTACAAATAATTTTATTTTTAATTATAAAATTAAATAATACTTGGTAATTTATAAATATTACTGTAAATAAAGTTGGCATTAGTTAACCAAGACCATTTAGTTTTATTACATTGGTTAAACTACGACAAATCATACAACCATAAAATTTTGATTAATTATCATTATATTGGGTATCTCAAATAGAATCCCCAATCAAATTTTTTTTAACAGTTGTTAAAATTTCAACTATCTTCGAAACACTCGGTAAGTGTAATGTACTTTTTGGTGAATAATGAATAACAATCCTCACCTCTACATATCGGTTGCTACAATTGACAAGAAGCACATCAATACGAGTTGAAACATCTATACCGAAAACCGCACTTCCACTAGATGATTCGCTCGCAAATGGAAGGCGATCCAACTTAGCATTAAAATCATAAGAAAACTATGATATAAAACCATAAAATGTACGAACTTCTGTTATATTAAACCATTTGAGGATGAGTGAAGATCTTTTGTATGATGACCAAAGCATTTTATTAATTTATTTGGCTTTTAAATTTTTTTTATGTTTCAAGTAAAGAAAATATTAAACATATTATGAGTGGAGCAAATTATTAATTGTTTTCAAGGCTTTTATATTCTATACAATTTACCGGGATTAGTGTTATTTTCAAAATTCCTTTAAAATGGGGGTTCTTATTTAAAATGAATACATTAGTAACCAATAGCAACCACTATTTTGGTGTGGGGGTGGATCTCAACATTTAATTAAATGTTCCCTCACGTTATTAAGTAATGTGTATCGAGGCTCTTTTAAATATTGAAAGACGTAAACGAATTAAAATGGTATAACTATTTTGGGGCACCTAGTATATTTAACTAATATTTGAATTATTTTCCTAATATGGAAGAACCACTATAAAGGTTTATAAAAAGTAAATCAGTTCATGTATATAATGGTGTGGTTTCTAAACATTACTTACTATTCGAAATAAATAATCTACATCTGAAAACCCGACTGATATTTTTACCCCCTGTTTATAAAGTTGATTAAAAATTAAATTATTTCATATCAGACGGAACATTCTATTGAGTTTACCCCCTGTTTATAAAGTTGATTAAAAATTAAATTATTTCATATCAGACGAACAAAATATAATGTTTGACCTTCCAAGAACTTTGATTATCTTAACTTCTTAGAGGAAGTTAAGAGAGAGGAAGTTGGGGAGAGGTATTCATGATCTCTCTGGCTACTTCCCAACATGCCAGGCACGGCCCGGTCTGCATGTAAATGACAGGTGTCATCACAGCTTAGTGCCGATAAACAAACTGATAAACCTAGAGCTTTATAGTCAGGCTTCGATATTGAAAAATGTATAAAATAATCTATATAATCTATTATCAGATATAGAGAAGCTCTTCGTCTCTTCTCCCCCTATCATAGAATTTATTTTCTCCCTCCCTCGGAACGTGTCGTGTCGTTTCGTCCAGTGTCGTTTCGGACAAGTGTCGTTTCGTACAAATTCCACGAACATATGGTGAGGGGTAACTCTCTACCTGACAACTAGAGGCGTTTCATCCAATAACCCTATACTATTGTTTACTTGACAGGTCTACAAAAACTGATTGAAACTTGGCCTCGCTGGATTGAGGGCTTTCTATTTTCATGGTTGTCTAAGAGGAAATTACAAAATAATTAGTTACAAGTAAAGCGTGTTCATTATTTTAATTTTCAAAAAAGTCTTACGAGTTTTAAAGTTGGTAGCCTATATTTTACGCAATTATTAGCTAGTTCACATACGTAAAACTATTCTTCGTGATTGAAACAGGGGCTGTCGAATCGGGATGTAATGGTATCACTACTATGGACCCCCCCAGAGTGCGTTTTCTGACCTTTGCCCTTGGGGTTCGCCACCCGGCCTACCCCGCCCGGTCCTAGCATTCCCCCTCCCCTCCCCCTACCCTCATGCTACCCCGCCCGACCCTCCCGCCCTCGCCACCCGCGGGGCGCACTTTTGGACTTTGACCTCTGGGATTCTCCACCCGCCCGGTCCTAGTATTACCCCTCCCCTCCCCCTGCCATCATGCTACCCTGCCCGACACTCACACCCCCCGCCCTCGCCCCCGCGACTGACTCTGAATAAAATTTATTTCTCTGACTGGGTTTCGAACCCGGGTCTCCTAGTTGGTAGGCAAGCGTCTTAACCACTGGTCCACGCCAGCATCTGTGTAGGAACGGATTTTAAAGTCTAATATGTCAAAGTAACTTTGAAAAGGGTTCTTGCTTTTCATGTATAAACCTAATATGATGCTAGTTTGTTAATTCTATGCTTTAACGTAGTACTGTTTTTGTAGTTTATTAGAGAGTTAGTTTGCTCGATCGCTCCTAGGGTGCAGGGAGGGCGTCTTCTTGCGTTTCATCATGCTTTCATGTTAGTTCGTCCATTCTCTCCTACAAGCGCTGTCGGCGCATAACGTCATCATTTTTAGTTCGATCGTTTTCTCCTAGAGTGCAGGCCGTTCGTTTACGTCACTTTTTGCGCTAGTTCCTCCTTTCTCTCCCAGGAGCGCTCAAGTCGCTTGTGACGTCATGATTCAGGAGTGCCAACATGTAAATAATTTTAGAAAATGGTTTTGGAAAATATATTTTAAAATAATATTAGGAAATAATGTTGTAAAATATTTTTAGAAAATAATTTTGGAATTAAGTTTTAGATTGAAATATAAATTATTTTGTAGTTGTGCTTTATTAACCTTGTGAGACACAACTGTACTTTCATGAATAGACAAGCTTACTCTTTTCAACACGACCACCCAACCATATTTAGCAAATAAAATTTACTGTGTAATACTCTCTTTTGCACATACCTCCATGATTAGACAAGCTAATGTATACTTATTTGTAAAACACTTGTGAAATAATAAGACATTGAATGTATAACACAAACACTTTATTTACAAACAGTTAAAACTATTTACAAATTATTTAGATCTATTTACAAAATTAAATAAATTCTATTCCAGTGCCGTCACCTCGGTACAGTAGAGACAGCTCTGTAGTGTAGCTCTTCAAGACGTCATCTGTGAGGACGGCGAGGAATCGCCGTGGAAGGTATACGTTCAAGAGAGTGTCATCCCCAGGTGATTGGAGTATGGCGCACACAGCTTCGCCGTAACGTGTTTGAGTCTTTGAAAAACGCTGAATCTTGTACGGGACATTCTGACGAAGATCTTGAAGCCGGGTAAATAGTGGAGCGTTACAATTGTTGAGACGTCCTTTCAGCTCTGCCATGATGTTGACGGTATCACTTTCACTGGTCGAATGGTAATATGGTGTTACTCCGCCGCCTTTTTACTGGTTATGATATTGAACAAGTTTCAACACGTTGTTCAGGGCACACATCATTTTAGACTTTCCATGAAACAAACAGAACACTGGTGAAGTTTCGAGGGGTTTCAAGGAAGGATAATTTTCCAAGTCCAACACCAGACTGTCAGTAAAACTTTCTCTAAGGTATTTCACTTTTTCCAAACCTTTCATGTACACTATGGAATTTCTAAAGAGAGGCTTCAAATGTCGGTTGAGAGCTTGAATGGTGATATCTCCGTCTTGCCAACCGATGCCGTGATAATTTTTGGTAATCCACGCACACTGTTTCTTGATTTTCGAATCCAGAGTAGCGTAAGGGTGGGGCGATCTTACAGTCCAGTGTTGTATAACTGTACCGTCGACCGAAGCGATAGCAAACTCTTTAATTATAAAATTATTACTAGAGTCTTTGAAACCTTGAAAGTCGACAAACAACTCCATGACCGACCCACAGCAATGGTGTACATCGAATGAAAGTTTGGTTCCTTCACCCTCGGAAACTCCCCACTCTGGAAACCCCCTCACCCTGGAAATCCCCACCACTCTTAACCAATTGGCGATTACAACATGTTACAAGTACATTTAGTACACATCAGGTATACAAATATCATACATGTGCTGAACACTATTAAAATAAACAATTTCTCTACTATGGAATCTATCGAACAAAATATCATTTTTCTCGAAACAAAAGTTCTTTGTATATTTAACACTGTCTAGTTGTAATCTACCGTGACGTTGCGGTACCTATCCACCTCTATGACGTTGCAAAATTCACCGAGTACGATACAGTTGACTGCTTCCGTGAGGGAGGTGGCAAACTTGATTTCTACACGTAGACTGCCTCTCTGGACCAAATTCCAGTGAGTAGTGGGGAATGGGGGCTTCTGGGCCAGTTCAAGGTCACCCGAGCGATGACGTCATCGATGACGTCATCGAGGTCAATGACCTCATCGATGACGTCATCGATTGCATCATTGATGACGTCATCACCAATGACGTCACATCCATGACGTCACACCCATGACGTCACAGAAATGACGTGCTGATGACGTCATCACCCCTTACGTCACCAAGATGACGTCATCGATGTCACAAAAGGTCAAGGTCACGCTGAAACCTAAAATTTTTCGGCACTTTTGCTGTTTCTCGCACTACGCTCCGAGTTTCAGTCACAGTTACCATGACCTTGACGACTTGGAGCGAATTTGCGATGAGAAACAGCAAAAGTGCCGAGGAAATTTGAAGTTTGCAACGTTACTCTGCCTAAACCGTCATGTGACACCGCTCGTGTGACCTCGAACTGGCCCAGAAGCCCCCATTCGACCATTACTGCAACCGCGATGCGCACCCTACGACAGACACCGAGCGACTGACTGTCCGGCCCCGCGCACTCTAGGTATATGGGAAGTGGTGGGGGAAATTGTGATGACCTTGGGAAACTTGAAAATGTCAAGCCGGGTAGCACCGTTTCGGTGCTACCTTAAAGTTACATGCTAAAGTGTGATGACCTTGAGTAAAAACATAGAAATACTACAAGTTGATACCGTCCCAGAATTAAAGTGTGGTGACATTGAGTCAAAACACTGAAATACTATAAGTTGAAATCATCCCAGAGTTAAAGTGTGATGACCTTGAGTGAAAACACAGAAATACTACAAGTCAATCCCGCCCCAGAGTTAAAGTGTGACGACCTTGAGTTAAAACACTGAAATGCTATAAGTCGAAATCATCCCAGAGTTAAAGTGTGATGACCTTGAGTCAAAACACAGAAATAGTACAAGTTGATACCGTCCCAGAGTTAAAGTGTGGTGACATTGAGTCAAAACACTGAAATACTATAAGTTGAAATCATCCCAGAGTTAAAGTGTGGTGACCTTGAGTCAAAACACAGAAATACTACAAGTCAATCCCGCCCCAGAGTTAAAGTGTGACGACCTTGAGTTAAAACACTGAAATGCTATAAGTCGAAATCATCCCAGAGTTAAAGTGTGATGACCTTGAGTCAAAACACAGAAATAGTACAAGTCCATATCGTCCCAGAGTTAAAGTGTATTGACCTAGATTACAAAAACTTGTAAAAATACTTACATATAGAGAGTTAGAGAACAGCGAAACGCACCGCATGGAAGCTGGAGACATACTGGCGGAGCGGTGTTGTGCAGCCTAGGGACTCAGTTGTGGTGGGGGTATAGCCAACACTTAGAGTAGAAGTGTTGTGGGTGACCTTGACCCACTAACCCCCCCCCTCCCCCACCCCCTCCCCCTCCCCCTCCCCCCCACCCCCTCCCCCACCCCCTCCCCCACCCCCCCCCGAACTTTTTTTCGGAAAAATTTTTGACCTTGACCAAAAAGTTTTTTGCTCCGGACGAGAAGTGACCCCCCCCCTTCCCCACCCCCTCCCCCACCCCCTCCCCCACCCCCTCCCCCTCCCCCCCCCGAACTTTTTTTTCGGAAAAATTTTTGACCTTGACCAAAAAGTTTTTTGCTCCGGACGAGAAGTGACCCCCCCCCTTCCCCACCCCCTCCCCCACCCCCTCCCCCACCCCCTCCCCCTCCCCCCCCCCCGAACTTTTTTTTCGGAAAAATTTTTGACCTTGACCAAAAAGTTTTTTGCTCCGGACGAGACCGAGGACGTAAGCCACTAGGGTGTCTTCAGTTAGTTTCCCTTCTGGAAACTCAAAATTATGTAAATGAAACTTTGTTAGCTATTTGTGTTTTTTGTCCCCAAGGCCCCCGAACATTCGTGGTTCGCCATGGATGTACGGGGGCCGAAATTTTTTAATGTTCGTATGGCCTTGACCTAGTAAGAACTTATATACATTTACTGCATTGCTGAACTTAAATATTAAAGATAAGGAACGGGAGTAGGCCCCCGTGTAAAGCCATTTTTTATAATTGTTAGGCTCCTCTCATGCATGCTTCAATGCGGCTGAGAAATAGGAGTTGGTCCGTTTGTACGCTTATACGGGGGTAATGAGCCGATGGCCTCTGCACTCGGACCGGGGGCATAAGCCACTAGGGCTGTCCTCAACCTCT
The DNA here is from genome assembly GCA_030545055.2 of Neoaliturus tenellus. NCBI lineage: Eukaryota > Metazoa > Arthropoda > Insecta > Hemiptera > Cicadellidae > Neoaliturus > Neoaliturus tenellus. Next base: position 130,646,676 of record CM061535.1, read on the forward strand.
TTCAAAATTACGTAAATGACTTTTTGTTAGCTATTGGAAAAGTTATTTGTTAGCAATGCAGTAAATGCTTAAGTCTTGCGTGGTGAAGGTTAGACAACATTGGATGTTGCCTGTTGTCATAGTTGGGTCTCTTTGGAGGCTACAGCGATGACAACCCAAGTGCCCCACACCCCCATAGGGGGGTGTGGGGCTTATTTTTTTAAAAGTTTCGCGTGACCTTGAACCAAATATTAAAGTTTTTCTTTGGATTTTAACTGGTAGGTATTACTAACACACAAGTCTGGAGTTCCCCATAGTTGTATCTTTTCGGAGACTATAGCGATGGCAACATAAGAACGTCCATAAGGGTTTATTTTTTTAAATAACCCCCCCCCCCACCCCCTATCTTTACGTGACCTTGACCCACATAAACTTGCTCAAAAAGACATCTTTGAAAAAACTTGTACACAGTAGTAGAATTAGACCAAACATTATTGGTTTATCAAGCCTGTTGAGAAATATATTGAAAATGGGTGTTTAAAAGCTAAATGTACTAAATAATTGATAAACCGGATGTATATGGCGTCACCTTCCCCCACCCTTCAACCTCGGGTATAAAGGGACCCGGTTAAGCGCGCTGCTCATTATTGCTTGGACATTCACCGAGTGCACACTCAAAGCCAAACTGTAAAAAATGGCTCTTTGCGATATTTGTGGTGAGTTTTTCCAAGATGAAGATATCTTTGTTTTACACCGAGAATTGCATCATGAAGAGGACAGAAAAGAAGAGATTGTTGTAAGTGAAGAAGACTTGGATGCGTTTGATCGGTTATTGGAAAACTACCAGAAGCAGATGGACGACTGTGATAGCTATCTACAGTTACACCGAGAATTGCATCGTGAAGAGGACAGAAAAGAAGAGATTGTAGTAAGTGAAGAAGACTTGGATGCGATTGATCGGTTTTTGGAAAAACCCCAGAAGCGGAAGGAGGACTGGGCTAGCTATCTACAGCTAATGCAGAGAAGAAGACCAAGTGTTATTCAATTTGCCGGGGCTGGACCATCTACAGCTGGAGGATTTATTCAAGAAGAGGAAATGGAAGATGTAAAACAACCGCGTACCCAAGAAGAGGATATGGAAGAAGAGGATACAGAAGAAGTGGAAGATATAAGACAACTGCGCACCACAGCCTTGCCAGGACCAGTTGTAACTCATTTCAAAATTAATAATGTGCAATTGGAATTGGAAAACTTTATAACCCAAGCTAAAAATCTAGTTGTAAAAACATTGATGGAAGAATTGGCAAGATTGAACTTTATTAAATTTGGATTGGTGTTGGAGGCTATGTTTACTAATACCGATGGTGAAAACTCACCGAGAGCATTCATTGTTAAAAACCGAACCCTTACGACCACATCTGATATCAACGAAATTCTAGAAGAATGTTTGAATGAACTGCTAATGAAACTCCAAGAACACGAAGGAAGAGGATCTGGCTGGACGCTATCATCGATTGAAGGTATGGATGTGAGGGTTCACAAGCATGGATATGGTATGAGAGGTAGCAGCTTTATCCCTCTACCAAAGGTGATCCAAGATACTAAATCATGTATCAATGTGAAAAATGAGGATAATGAATGTTTCCGGTATGCAATGTTAGCAAAATATGTGGAAGACCATCCCTGTAGACCTAGCGTAGCATACGAAACTGTTCAACACCGCTATAACTTCCAAGGTATGTCGTATCCTGTTAGTCTTAATGATGTTGCTAAATTCGAAAGAAAAAACCCAGGAGTTTCAGTTAATGTGTTTGGTTTAGACGAATCAAATAATGTATACCCGTTACGAGTTACAAAGACTGAACGTCAAAATCATACAGATTTGCTGCTATTGACCAAAGGTGAAATATCACATTATGTTTACATCAAGAACTTTGAAACTTTGGTTGGACGACAAGTGACTAAAAAGAAAATTAGAGTAACAGTGTGTAAGAGATGCTTTTGTTTCACAAATAAAGACTTGAGACGTGGAGGATCGGAGTGGTTGATGGAACATCAAAGACTTTGTAATGACAACTATGAAGTGAAGATTAGTCTGCCACCGCCATCTCGAGCTTTCATCCAATTCAACAAAACAGTTCACCAATATCGGATTCCAGTAGCCGTCTACGCAGATTTCGAATCCACGTTAGTACCACAGGAGCTTCCGAATGGTGAGGTGACTAGAAGAACCAAATATCAATTGCATCAACCTAACAGTTTTTGCTTATTGGTGAAATCCACTTTGCCTGAAGAACAGTTGCAAGACTATGGGTTAACATCCACTCCAATACTCTACCGTGGGGAAAAAGCCGCTAAGTATTTTGTAGACCAGTTGTATGATATTGCTGAAAAGGTGCAACGTTTATTCGGTAATGTTTTACCTATGGAACCTTTGAACCAAAATCAACAAGAAGAATACAATTCAGCAACAAGATGTTATTTATGCAAGAAGAGTTTCAGTGAAGAAAATCAAAAAGTAAGAGATCACGATCACCTGACAGGGTTATACAGAGGAGCTGCTTGTAATTCATGCAATATAAATTACAAACTACCAAACTTTATCCCTGTCGTGTTACACAATCTTAGCGGCTATGACTCCCACTTCATTATCCCAGAGTTAGGACGGGATGATGGAAAAATTGAAGTATTAGCTGAAACATTAGAGAAGTACATCAGTTTCTCAAAAACAGTAGGTAAAATTAAACTTCGCTTCGTAGACTCTTATAGATTTATGTCATCTAGTTTGAGCAAATTGTCTGAGAACCTAAGAAGAGAAGACTTAAAAGAAACCAGCAAAATTGTACCTGAAGATAAATTGGACTTAGTAATGCGTAAAGGAGTGTTCCCCTATGATTACATAACTTCTGCAGAAAAATTTGAAGAAACCAGTCTGCCACCGATTGAAGCCTTCAATAGCAAGTTAAATGAAAGTGCAATCACCGTTGAAGACTACAATCATGCTTGTAATGTTTGGAACCAACTTAACATTCAAACCTTAGGGGAATATTCTGACTTTTACATAAAATTGGACGTAACTCTGCTGTGCGATGTGATGGAAGAATTTCGAAACACCTGCTTCTCCGCCTATGGACTGGACCCTCTGCACTCGTACACATCTCCAGGATTAGCATGGCAAGCTATGCTGAAGTCAACCAACTGTCGATTGGAACTTCTAACAGATATTGATATGGTGCTCATGATAGAATCTGGTGTACGAGGTGGTTTGACACAAGCTGTAACACGTCATGTCAAAGCTAACAACAAGTACATCCCAGGATTCGACGAGGGACAACCATCACTCTACCTTGGCTACTTTGACGCAAACAACCTTTATGGTTGGGCAATGTCAAATCCGCTTCCTTACGCTGACTTCAAATGGATCGACCCGGCCACCATCGGCAACATCTCACAGATCCCAAAAAATTGTCAAAAAGGTTATATTTTGGACTGTGATTTTGAATATCCAGAGCACCTTCATGATCATCACTACGACTTGCCTCTCTTAGCCAAGACTGAAGTTTCACCAACAGGAAGATGGCCAAAATTGATGATGACCTTGGAGAATAAAGATCGGTATGTGGCTCACTACTGGGTAGTTCAACAAGCTCTTGAATTGGGTCTACGTTTAGTAAGAATTCATAGAGCAATTGAATTCACCCAGTCTTGTTGGTTGAAACCATATATTGATTCCAACACTACAAGAAGAGCAGCAGCAACATCAGCATTTGAAAAGGACTTTTACAAATTGATGAACAACGCCATCTTTGGGAAGACCTTAGAAAACAAAAGAAAACACAAGATTGTAAAATTAGTAAGTGATCCTAGGAAATTGGAAAAATTAGTGCAAAAACCAAATTTTGGAACATCCATGATTATAAACGAAGATCTAGTCGCCGTTAGTATGAAGAAAACAACAATAGTGATGGATCGTCCGTTATACATTGGAATGTCGATTTTGGATATAAGTAAAACTCTGATGTATGATTTCCATTACAACAAAATGGTTAAACACTACGGAAGAGACAACATTGGAGTTGCATACATTGATACCGACGCATTCATCTACTGGATAAAGACTTTGGACATGTATGAAGATCTAAGGAGTTTCCCATACAAAGACGACTTTGACTTCTCTGACTATCCAAAGAACCATCCAAATTATAATGAAAAGAATAAAAAAGTAATTGGAAAATTTAAAGATGAAGCAAATGGAATGCCTTTGGAGGAAATAGTTGCGCTGATGTCCAAATTATATTCCTTCAAGATGTATATGGAAAATGACATACCGACAGTGAAGAAAGCTAAAGGAGTCAAAACATCATACTTAAAGAAACATGTGACATTTGACCATTACAAGACCTGCTTGTTTGAAGATTCTACAATGTCTGCAACGTTCAACACTATCAGAAGCTTTAAACATGAGGTCTACAGTGTCACTGAAGTTAAAAGAGCACTATCAGCTCAAGATGATAAAAGGCATATTATGCCGGATAAAATCCATACTCTTCCTTTCGGCCACTACTCTCTAAACCCTATCAACTAGTAACCTATTCTTCGTCCTTATACAACTTCGACCTTATTCCTTTCTCCTTCCGTAAAAAAATGGGGAACACGGCAAGTCCAACGCCGTGTTCCCCATTTTTTTACACAAGTTTGGATGACCTTGACCTATATAAATCATGTGAATATTTAAGACAACATTCATTGTGATTATACATGTGATACATGAAACATTCAAACCTGCAATATGAAGAACTTGAAGCAAGAAATTGTCAACGAGCTTCATAAACCTGCAAGAAGAAAGTTTCCGCGAAGAAATACAGTGATAAAAGGAATAAATGATTTATATCAAGCGGATTTAATCGAAATGATTCCTTACAGTAAACAAAATAGAGGATTTAAATACATATTGACTATTATTAATTGTTTTTCAAAAATGGCAGATGCTTTACCACTAAAAGATAAAAGTGGCAAAAGTGTTACAAAAGCAATGGAAACAGCTATACAAAGAGACAAACATACTATAAAACATTTACAAACTGATGATGGAAAAGAATATTTTAATAAGGAATTTGCAAATTTAATGAAAAAACATAACATTAACCATTACTCAACTAATTCAGAGGTAAAAGCATCAATAATTGAAAGATTTAACAGAACTTTAAAAGGTGCCATGTATAAGATGTTTTCCAACAGAGGATCACACGTATGGATTGATATGTTACCAAAACTTATAAGCGATTACAATAACAAGTTTCATAGAACTATCGGTATGAAACCAAGCCAAGTGACTAATAAAAATGAAAAACTTGTATTAAAACGTATAAAAATGAATACTAAACCAAAAATTGAAAAACTGAAGCCTAAAAGGTTTAATGTTGGTGATAAAGTGCGAATAAGCAAATACAAAGGTGTATTTAGTAAAAGATATCTTCCAAACTGGACAAATGAGGTATTTACCGTATTTAAGGTGCAACCTACAATACCAGAAACTTACATTTTAAAAGATAATAAAGGACAATTGCTGGAAGGAGGGTTTTATGGACATGAAATGTTAAAGTCAACAGTAGGTGATGTATATTTAGTTGAAAAGGTGTTGCAACGGAAAAAAGATAAGGTTAAAGTACGATGGTTAGGATTTAATAAGACGGAAGATTCATGGATACCTAAAAAGGATCTAATATAACGATAGAGCATCATTTTGGGTTGAACCATTACAAAGGATGGAGATAATACCGCAAAAAGACAATTTTACTATTAATGATATAGATGAACTCACAGTGGATAATTCAGAATTCAATAGTGGGAAACATGGCAATTTGTTACCAAACACGGTTCGTTGTCTAGTTACCGGTCCTTCCAATTGTGGAAAAACAAATGTAGTATTCAATTTGATTACAAACCCTAAAGGCTTACGTTTTAATAATTTATATGTATTTTCAAAGTCACTACAACAACCAAAATATCAGTTATTGGAACAAATACTCAATAATGTGCCTGAAGTTAAATATTTTAGATTTAACGCAAGCGAGAGTGTCATGCAACCGCAAGAGGCTACACCATTCTCAGTATTCATATTTGACGATGTATCTTGTGAAAATCAAAATACAATAAGGAATTACTTCGCCATGGGTCGACATAACAACATAGATAGCATTTATATTGGTCAAACTTACAGCAAAATACCGAAACAGCTCATTAGAGACAATGCAAACATGTTAATTGTATTTAAACAGGATGAAACCAACCTAAAACACATATATTATGACCATGTAAGTGCGGATATGCCATTTGAACGATTTAAAGAGTTGTGTGGAAAGGCTTGGGGTGAAAAGTATGGGTTTTTAACAATTATAAAGGAACAACCACTAAACAATGGTCGATACAGGATAGGATTTGATAAATTTATACTAATACACTGATCATGATGTAAAACATTCATTGTTGTACAACACGTCTTGCTACAAACATGGTTAACCAAGAAAAGTAAATAAAGGAAATAAAATCACTTAGTGATTCTATTCGGGATAAAAACAGAGCATTAAAATTAGGTATTAGCGAAAGGGAGAAATTTCTTGAATCTACTTTTAAACCTATTACTGAACCCTTGAAACAATTAAACAAAAAATTTGCTAAACCCGTTTTGGAAGGAGATGCAATTGCACCTATTACAAAGTTTGAAAGAGAAAATGTAAAATCAGAAGATTTTAGTGACGAAGACCCGGAATCCTCTACATATAGTGGTTTTACCGGCGGAGAACCCGAAAGAGAGCTAGAATCACCAGACTATAGTGGTATAAGAGAATTATATGAAGTAAAAGCTAAAAGAGGACATGAAGATGTATCAACTGCTAGTGAAGAGGAAAAAGAAGAAGAAGCAAGGGAAGGTCCGTCAAACATAAGCTTGTTGGGTGAAAACATTCATAACAAAGGACCTTTAGGAAGGAAATACATGGTAAAAATGTTACTCGGAACAATTCCTAATAAGAATTACCATAGTTATGGAGCGAGATTAACAAAAGATGGTTTAATGATAGGTAATAGCCCGTTAAACGTTGACGAACATGATAATATTGTCATTGGTGATCAAAGGTATAAGGGCACAAAAGGATTATTTGAATTATTATTTGAAAATAAGCCTTCAGTATCGTTAGTGAAAGAAAAAGACATGGAAGCATATAAAAATATTTTGGAACAGACAAATGCATATAGGAGAAAGTATTTACCTGACCAGCCTCCTTTTAGATCTAAGTCTTTAAAATATAAAGAATTTGTATCCAAGTTAATACCAACTAGAAGACAAACAATGCCGTTAACACAAAGAAAACCTGTAAAACGAAGATTTATGGCATCCACTTTGGATGTAAGTGCTCAGGAACGAAGAAAAAGAAGTAAGTCCGTTACAGGTACAGGTTTAATGAAGAAACTATATAACACAAATGTGATTTATTACAATAATATCAATAAATTGGTGGATAGAATGAAACTAATACATGAAGCTAAAGAAGCGGGTCATACTGGATTGGAAAACGAATGGGTGGCTTTAGTGGATGAACTCCGAAACCGTGGGGTAATCTCATAAAAATGCGGTACTCCCTAGAATACTATTCAGTTGCACCATGAGTGTCGACAAGTTCGGACGTTACTCCTCGGATGGATTATATTATGCGAATAGTTTAAAAAGAAGTGCTGGTTTACCACAAACACCTGATGGAGATTATGATATGAGTAATAAAAGGTTAAAAAACATAAAAGATCCTACGGATGAAAACGATGCAATAAATTTAAAAATATTAAAGGAAAGGATATCACCAACATTAAGACTACAAAATAACACATATGACGCAGAAGATCATAGAATTATCAACGTTGGTAAACCAAACCAAAACGGTGATGCAATAAACAAAGGTTATTTGTCATCTGAATTAAAAAATACGTTAAAGTTCAATGGGAAAACGTATAGTGCTAACAATAAACGTATATCCAACGTAGATGACCCAAAAGATGCAAAAGACAGCGTAAATAGACGCTATTTACATTCCTTGATACCTGAAAAGACAAAAGATGGATTTTCTTTTTATAAATTTGTTATTAACGATATAGGTTATCCAAAAAATGAAAATGATGCCGTAAATCTCAAATATATAAAAGATCATTGTGTCATACATGATGTGGGAGTTATCGATTGTCTTGGCAATTGTTTGGCGAATGTAAAAGATGGTTCAGCACCATCTGATGGTGCAACAGTGGGTCAAATGAAAGAGACTTTAAAACAAGAAACAACTGGATTTGCAAAACGAGATGAAGTATTATCAAAGCAAGGGGATGACTTTATTCAAGGTAATGAAAAATTTCATTTATTGACATACAAAAACGCTTATTGGGATTGCATGTATGGAAGGTTATCAAATGTGTCATGGGGTCATGCAGATAGAGACGCGGCTGCCTTAGGACAAACAGTACATCTAGATCCAAATAATTACCATGCGTTTTTTATATGTAGTAATAAAAAACTAACAAACATGGCGCAAGGAAGAGAAGCAAATGATGCTGCAACTGTAGGACAGGCTATCACATTATCACAAATGGATAGCAAAGTGTATACTTGTAATAATAAACGTATAACAGACCTTAAAGACCCTGAACATGTGGATAATGCCGTCACTGTTAATTTTCTTATTAAAGTTTTAGGAAATGCATTATTTGATATATACAATCTTATTGGAACCCGTACACATGGTAATTGGGTGTCTGAATCCGAGAGAGGTAATTGGATTAAACGGGAAATATTTAATAAATATTTTATTAACCCTAATACGCAAAAGTTTAGATCATCAGATTGGGGTGATATTGATATTTAATTAAATAACCCAATAAATGACTTCATTTATGTGCAACCCGTCATAGAGGTAACACATAGGTTACGCTTTTCGAATATAAAAGACAATCATGACATTTCATTACACCAGTCCATATCGAGACACTATACGGAAAGGAGGCGGTATCACGTCCACAGCGGTTTCTCTGTTAAGTAAAGCTTTAAATCGTATTCCAGTAGGATCTATCGTAAATAGAGCAATAGACGCTTTACCATACGAATTTCACATACCGGGAGGTTATCAATATTGCGGACCAGGAACTAAATTGCAAAAACGACTGGAAAGAGGTGATCCAGGCATAAATAAGTTAGATCAGGCTTGTAAAGAACACGATATCGCATATTCCACATTTACCGATTCAAAAAATAGGTCAATCGCTGATAAAAAGCTAGCAAATATAGCTTGGCAACGAGTTAAGTCTAGTGACGCCAGTATTGCGGAAAAAGCAGCAGCTTTAGCGGTAACAGCAGGTATGAAGGCTAAAACAGCGGTAGGAGGTGGAAAAAGGAGGGGTAGGAATAAAAAAGGATCAACCATGAAGAAACATGGTGGTAATATTAGACTAAAAAGACGTTCTACGAAGAAAAATAATAAAAAACCGACTATATGGTCAATGGTAAAAAACGGGGCAGGTCTATACCTAAGACCGTATCGTGCATATTAAATAAAAGAAATCAATTAGTTATACCACATAAAGCGTTGACCAATGTTGAATTATTTAGATATATTTCCTGTTTGAAAATACCATTTTTTCGCGGAGTATTCATGAAGGACAGTTTACCAAAGAAAATATGGAAAAATGAGACTGGAATCGTAAATTTGGATAATACTGAAGGGCCCGGCACCCATTGGGTGTGTTATAAGAAACTGAACAGCAATGTATATTATTTTGATAGTTTCGGTAACCTGCCACCACCAAAAGAACTTCAAAATTACTTTAAATCTGCTAAAAACATATATTATAACTATAAAAGAGAACAACCTGATAATACTTCAATATGCGGCCATTTATGTTTGGAATTTCTAGCTAAAAGTATCAGTCACTATTGAGATGTCTTCCTATACGGTATCATTAACAGGAAAATCTTCAACTTTACGAAGTATCCTTTTTCCAGCGTTACGCTTGCAAAAAGGAAGATTTTGGGAGGCGGCACTATTAGATTTTACTACTTACAACTCTATTCCCAATGTTACGGAAGGTAAAAATAACGTATTGCATTATTATAAGGGAAAAGATGCCAGTGGGAAGTTTACAGACTTACAAGAGTGCAGGTTACCCACAGGTTCTTATGAAATTGATCATATAAATGAATTTTTGCAAACTAAAATGGGAAAAGACAATATAACATTAAAAGGTAATAATAATACGATGAAAGCTGAAATTACTTCCAAATATTATATAGATTTTACTCAACCAAACTCAATTGGTGATTTATTGGGATTTTCCAAAGATGAGCCAATTTTAGGACCAGATGTAACACATTCCGGTAAAAAAACAGTAACAATATTAAAAGTCAATAGTATAGACATAACTTGTAACATTATACAAGGAGCTTACAGGGATGGGGCTAACACCCATATCATACATACTTTTTACCCAAGTGTACCACCTGGATTTAAAATTGTTGAAAAGCCACAAAACCTGGTATATCTACCGTTGAACACCACTTTCATTTCAGACATCGTGTTGAGCGTATTGGATCAAGACGGTAACTTGGTAGACTTCAGAGAAGAGCCTATTACGGTTAGATTACATTTAAAATCGACACTTTAATACAAAATCATGGGTTTAACATTTAAAAGCGAACAACCTACGGGAAACCGCATTAGTAGCTCTTCAGCTGTGGAGGAGTTAACACGCGAGAACATTCGTTTCTTAGAGAGAATTGGATTAAAATTAACCGATTATGGATATACTGGATATAGCGCAGGGTCCAACATTCGACGAAACCCTATGGGAAAAAGAATATCACACCCACAACCCTTACACTTCATCGAAATTAAACAATAACGATGAAATTCGTATCCCCATACAAAATCAAGACATTTACACACTACCATGTGAAAGTTACTTGTATATTGAAGGACAAGTTACTAAAAAGGACGGTACTACTGCTGGTACAACAGTTCCATTTATAAATAATCCTATGGCTTTCCTGTTTGATGAAATTAGATATGAAATATCAGGTGTAACAGTTGATTCTACTAAAAAAGTAGGTATTTCAACGACTTTAAAAGGACTAACATCTATAACACCCAATGAAACCAATTTACTTAAACCTGCCGGATGGGTATTACCTACAATTGACACGATCACTCCAAATTCAAATGGATATTTTGATTTTCATATTCCATTACGTTTGTTGCTTGGTTTTGCTGAAGATTATAGGAAAATAATATTAAACGTTAAACAAGAATTAGTTTTGTTGAGGTCTTCTAACGATAAAGACATTATTAAAGCTGCAGATAATACGACTGATGCAAACCTAGAATGGAAATTAAAATTAGACAAAATTGTATGGAGAGTTCCACATGTTAAATTAGCTGACGAGCATAGAATGCTACTTTTAAGAAAATTAAAAGCCGATCGTGATATTGTTATTCCATTTAGGAGTTGGGAATTCCATGAGCATCCCAGTTTACCTACTACGGATCGACACACTTGGACTGTTAAAACATCAAATTATGTAGAACGAGCCAGGTATATTATATTTGGTTTACAAACAGGTAGAAGAGACGACATCACTAAACATGCAGGACAATTTGATCATTGTGACTTGAAAAATATTAAAGTTTATTTAAATTCACAATTCTTTCCATACGACAATTTAAATGTGTCATTCACTAAGAAGAAATACAGTATATTGTACGATATGTACGCGAGATTCCAAAGTTCATATTACGGTAAAACAAATACACCTTTATTATCACCTGACAAATATTTCGATGCCTACCCAATAGTTGTAATCGATTGTTCTAAACAAAATGAATCAGTAAAGTCATCAAGTGTGGATATAAAAATAGAAATGGAATTCAACGATGCTATACCGGCTAATACAACTGCATACTGTTTAATTCTACATGATAAAATCGTAACATACACACCTTTAACTGGAATTGTTAAAAATGTATTGTAAGAACCGGTTTTGTTTCATTCCGCGAGTATAAAAGCAGAGCGTACAGACCGCTCCTCATCAGTTTGTTGCCTACTGTTGTATGGGTAGCATCGTATTCAATATGGCTTCTCCTAGTGGTACACCTGAAAATGTGGTAGATATTGAGAAGGAGATATCTGAGTTTTTAGATCCTCAAGGTCACCAGGAAGGAGGTGAACAAAACGTTTGCGGAAAACTTCACGCCAGTAATAATGTTGAAGAAAAAGGTAAAAGAAGAAAGACTATACAAAAGAGAAAAAGGGATATTGAAGATAATATTTCTCCAAACATATTGAGTGAGGTATTCTTGCGAATATTTTATCCAATTTCATCCAGTTTGGACAAAAGTGTTTTAATTGGTGTTATGAAATCGACGGATTATTCACCTACTGTAATTTTAACTCATGGGCCCAAAATGATTTTGTTTACGGACACTGCTTGGGAATCGTTTATGAAACACTTGCATCTGCTAGAATGCTATTTAAGTAGTAACATGTTTGGAAGAAAGACAAGAGTAGGCCTTTTGGATTCAAATGTGGAAATCGATATTGTTAAACATCGTGGTGATCATCAGTTGCGGTTTAGAGACACAACAAGACATGATAACAAGATTCAACTTAATCGAGAAGAGTTTTTTATTCTAACTTGTGCAACTGAACCAATAACAAGATACTTGAGACAACTGGTGTTTTCAAGTTCGATTATTAAAGATTATCTGGAAGACACTTTGGACAAACAACCGGACGCACCTATATTGTATGGGCCTGTGGATACTTCTATATTCAATAGGGTTCCTCATGAAGTACAAATGTGGAGACAATTGGAAAAGTACGCTCAACTACATAAGAAATCAGTAAAACGTGAAGAAGAGGAAGAAGAAGGAGGAGAAGAATCAAGTGTTAGTGATGAAAATGAAAACAAGGAAAATGTAAAGATGGAAACCTAAATGACAATCAACTACACAGCAATGGTTAATTTTTAAAACAATATCAAACACTTTGTGGGGTTAGGCCTACCGGGGACGGTGCCCACGTTAAATATACACCAACGCGCCAACAACTGTACGGCCAGGTATAAAAGTCGTACCTACCGTGGTGTGGAAATCAGTTGACCTTTGGACTTCGTCATGAGCAGACGAGTGATCTTCGCAATGGACAAGGAAGAAGAACAAGTAAAGTCCAAACCTGGTATAATTGAGTTCCAAGCGTTTCGGGGTAATGATGATAGGTTTATCATAAAAGAACTTGTGTTTTTCGACATCAATACAAGTGTTCCATATACATTTTTGTTCAAACCACCATGTTCTTATTCATCATTAACTAGCAAAGCCGCTACTACTAACAGGTGGATTTCAAAATATTTCCATCATATCGATTGGTATGATGGTTTTGCAAGTTACACGGACTTGTATCACATCATGCATCAGTTTTCAAACAGGTTTACCGATATTTACACAAAAGGACTGGAAAAGAAGAGATGGATCGAAGAATTTACTCATGTTCCGGTTAATGATGTGGAATTGGATAAAAATTACAAGTATACGATGGAAAATGTTTGTATTTGTACTAAAAGTCCAGAACATGAAAAAGATAGACATTGCGCTTTAAAAAACGCCTATAAACTCGCATCTTACCTTCAAAGTGGGGAAATGGGGAGTAGTGAGGGTAACAGGGGTTATATAAGTGAGGAGCAGACCGGGACCTGGCATGAGTATTACTCGAGATTCCGAGACGACAACATCTCCCAGCAAGAAGACGAAGAAGACGATCTATAACTCGACCATGGCATCTCACCAGTTCCTGCAAACTTTGGTTGAGCAGTTCAATGCTCACTCCAAATCTACCATACTACCCGTCAAGAAGTGTTCCGAACTTAAAGACGAGAAGCACTACATTATCCACGCCATGAAGAAGATGGAGACTACAGTTGGAGAGGCCATCTGCTGCAGTCTTAGCGAGGCACCATTCACTCCGGGGGATGAGCCCAAGTTCCAAGTCTACCTGCCGAAACGGTTCGTCCATCTCCTCCAGAACGAGGATCTGCGCTCCATCCAACCCGGCTGTCTCTACCTGGTTTCCCACGGTTGCACGGGTAGCAATTCCACCGAGTTAACCATCCACATCGCCGACAAGCAGCAGTGTTAGATTTAAGTTTTACTGTTGTACATATGTTATTGTAATGTTTTTATAAATAAATAAACCATAAAAGACAAAAAAATACAAAAGACAAAAAATGCAACATATCAATATGTGATGTTTGTCACATATTGATATGTTGCATTTTTTTTTAAACTTCGCGGGTGACCTTGACCTTTGACCTTTGCATTTCACAGTTACCCCCACCACCACGCTACAAGTCAAACCTGCTTGAATGCAAACACCCCCACCACTTTTTCATATACCTCCAAGCGCTGTGCCTCATCTTCATTTCAACTCCAGCAGCCAACCGAACAACATCATTATGTCTCTGAACGTAAGCTGTGCCAGCTATGAGGAGGTGGCGATCAAAACGCAACAGGAGCTGAACGACTTGTACAAGGAGTTGCAGCTGATGGTGGCACGAGGCTACCGTATAAACGTGCAAGTCTACGCTTGCAATATACGGAATCTTCGGCAGCCGAAGGAAGAGCCTGGACATTCCTCTTCAACGACTGCTTCCTCACCGGCGTCGATGAAGACCGAGCCAGACAACTTGGATTACTTCAGCTGACTAGCAGTTGTCTTCCTTGTCCTTACAATTGTAGAATATGTTTATTTCTTCATTATATTAAAGAAGTAAAAGAGCAAAACCACCTATCTTGTTACTGACATATATGCTCAGTAACAAGATAGGATTTTTTAAAACACAATTTGAATGACCTTGAAACTTCCCCCTCCACTGATTCGCTACCCCCACCACTTCACTGTTGATATACATGAGACAACACAATTAGATACCTCATTCCTTCTTCAACAGCCAAACCTACAACATCGACAATGGCTAACCTACCAACAGATGAAAGATGTCCTCACGCATGCTGTGACTTCGTACACAAGTTAGAGAAGAGGATGCAAGAGAGGGCGATAAGAAGAAAGCAGATCCACTCAGAAAATATCATGATAGTAAACGGCTATCTTTTGTTGCTCGGCCTTATTATGGTTGTACTGTTCATACTATACGGCATAGTTACATGTGTCGGCAAGGTTGCAGAAGAAAACGTCCGCCACCATCAGTTGGAAAATTTCAATGTTACTTTCTAGGTTTTCTTTTTTTTTTAAACTCCGTTTGGATGACCTTGAAACTTCCCCCACTACTTCACCACGCCCCCACTACTTCACCATGTTCCTGCATGGGTCTCACATCAAGCGTCATTCCTTGTTCGGCAGGCAACCATGGCTGACAACACCATCACCCAGGCTGACTCCACTATTGATGTTGGAACAAGTACTGGTTGGACACTGTCGATCGACAGTGTGCACTATTTAGAAACAGTTTGTCAAAGAATGAAAGAAATACTCCGGGACAACCCTGGGATCATAATACAAATGAATTTCAACTATGATTGGTCGCAAGTTACATTGCGGCAGGAGGACAACAACGGTCAGCACTCACCGCAATACTCACCAATGTCACCGATTTACCCATACAGTGAATCTGATGCGGATGAAGATGTAGGAGACAACGACGAGGTTGATGGGGAGTGACCTTCATTCCTTTTTTAAAACTCAATTTGGGTGACCTTGAACTTTCCCCCTCCACTCCTTCCTTTTTTAAAACCCAATTTGAATGACCTTGAAATTTCCCCCTCTACTTTTCGATAATGTTACAATTGACTGCAGCTCACCTCATTCCTTGCTTAGCTACCATGGCGGACAGGACTCTTTCTCAAGTTGACTCCACTACGGACGAAGCATTTCCCTTGCGGTGGACAGTTCATTTACAAGATGCGACAGAAGTGGAAGTCTTGTATCAAAAGTTACTCTATGTATTCAACGGGAACCCTGGACCTCTTGAATGTAGAATGGATTTGAATTTTGATGCAACCAGGGTCGGCACAGAACCTTCAACTTCAAGCCAGCCTCAGCAACGAGATTTTACACATTTATACACTCCAATATCACCGGAAGATGTAACTGTCTGCGAGGCTGACTCAACTACACGTTATGTTCAGCCAAAGCCTTGGGTGTTGATTATTAACAATGTGTACGAAGTGCAATTGGTATGTAATAGATTAAAGGAGTTGATGGTACAAGATCCCGGCCTGCGCTTTCAAATAGACATACATTTCATCTGGGGAGCACCTGCGCGGGGCTCTTCTTCTGACAGCTCTCCAAGTACAACGGACGACGAGGAGGAGGACGACTAGTCATCTTTTTTTAAAACTCCGTCTGAATGACCTTGACCTTTCCCCTCCAATGAGTTTATTTAAGGTGCACTCTCACTGACTACAGCATCATTTCATTGCGCACCTTCACCGCAGCAACATGGAAAGTCAACTCAACTACTGTTGCGAACAGAAATGTTTTTCATGGTCGAATGACATTGATGTGGTGGATGGCTTGGCTTGTAGAACATGTGAAGCTTTTGGTCAGTGCATGTGTAAGTGCAAGTCTTGGAAGAAGCCGAAACCGAAGTTGAAGACATTCCATGTGTACAAATGAGAGGGCATAAGTACACTTGTTGCCCTGAACGTTGCATTGAATTTAAACTAAAACAGCTAACTGGCTGCAAATTGTGCAACAATCATTTTGCAGGTTTTTGCAAACATTATTTAGGAGCGTGTCAATACAGATCAACTTGGCATACCGAAGCACTCACTATCAATGAAATCGCTATAGACTCACAAGAGTAGTCTTTCTACTCTTTGACTTTTTTAAAACTCCGTTTGAATGACCTTGAAATTTCCCCCACCACTTCCCCATATATCTAGAGTACGCAGGGCCTGGAGGTCAGTCGCTCGGCGGCTGTCGTAGGGTGCACATCCGTGTCGTGCAGTCTGCTGTGCAGTTTTGATTTTAACCAGTTCAAGGTCACCACACTTGAACTCTGGCGAAAACGTCAAGCTGTTAAACACAATCCTAAGCCCCAGGTTCACAGTAAACCTCAAGGTCATCACACTTTAACATGTAAATTTAAGGTAGCACCGAAACGGTGCTACCTGGCTTGACATTTTCAAGTTTCCCGAGGTCTTCGCAGTTCCCCCCACCACTTCCCATATACCTAGAGTGCGCGGGGCCGGACAGTCAGTCGCTCGGTGTCTGTCGTAGGGTGCGCATCGCGGTTGCAGTAATGGTCGAATGGGGGCTTCTGGGCCAGTTCGAGGTCACACGAGCGGTGTCACATGACGGTTTAGGCAGAGTAACTTTGCAAACTTCAAATTTCCTCGGCACTTTTGCTGTTTCTCATCGCAAATTCGCTCCAAGTCGTCAAGGTCATGGTAACTGTGACTGAAACTCGGAGCGTAGTGCGAGAAACAGCAAAAGTGCCGAAAAATTTTAGGTTTCAGCGTGACCTTGACCTTTTGTGACATCGATGACGTCATCTTGGTGACGTAAGGGGTGATGACGTCATCAGCACGTCATTTCTGTGACGTCATGGGTGTGACGTCATGGATGTGACGTCATTGGTGATGACGTCATCAATGATGCAATCGATGACGTCATCGATGAGGTCATTGACCTCGATGACGTCATCGATGACGTCATCGCTCGGGTGACCTTGAACTGGCCCAGAAGCCCCCATTCCCCACTACTCCAGTGTGATCCTGTCGCTAAATCGGGTGTCAAATCAAAAACATATAGACAGTAGCCGTTAGGGTACATGTCTCTAGAAATCCCGTTTCCTTGGTTTCGGTTGTGGATCCCGCTACCTGAAAACAACGTGTTGTAGCAACATGTGTACAACTGCTGATTCGTGTAGTCGGGTTGTAACGCCTTGGCCGGTACTTGCTGTCCGTTAACATACAAAGCCAGAAAGTTTATGTTGTAATGGCTAAAGTTGAACGGATTGCGTTCAAAGCTTCCATTGTACGCGCTATTTCCGACCAACCCCACAACCACACGTTTCGGCAACTGGCCCAAGTAGACATTGTCGATGGTTTTTCCCAGGACGTCACTGGGAATGGTGAACGCCTTCACTTCTACCCGTGTGATTGGATACTTTGCCGTACATGATTCCAACATTTTTGAGTGTTCGATCAAGATCGTCGGGTTAATCTTTACTCTTCGCACCATCAGACTGGCTTCCATGATGTTGATCTTGAACTGTGACTTTGACATGAGACTGAAACTGTCACGGGACCTTACAAATTTAATTTTTAGTTCCACACCGTTCACTAGATACTTTCTTTGGTGGAAAACGTCTTCGTGTATGTAACCCATCATGTCAACGGGGCGGCTGTTGGCAAAGTATCTACGCCTTTCCTTCAACCCTTGGTTTTCATCTTCTGTTTTATCCATTTGACCGGCGGTATCGTCTTCCCAGAGTGCCATGTTAAGGTGTGTACTTTTCGCACCATCGTCGTAGTTTAAAAGTGTTTCGATGAAGGCGCGGTACGCATACGTGTTTCCATTTGCCGATACAAGTTTCTGGTTAAAGTACACTTCCACCTGACTAAACATGGAATGCAGGAAATAGTTTACGGGGCCGACTTTATCGCAGTTAGCGTCAAGCAGCTCATTGTCATCTTGCAATATTCTCGCTTTTACGCAAAGTAATGTTTGCGACAAGTCCAAATACTCGTCACCATGACCGGGTACGACGAATTCGATGGGTGATTCGTCAGTGAGAGATGATAAAGGCTTGTATTGGACCCACTCACCCCGGTCGATGCTCGTTTGTGTAGGCGGTAGAGAAAACAAGTCCAATTCAGTTTTGGAACATTCACATGACATATTGTGCACGTAGGCCATTATGAAAAAATATCAGCCGGGTGTTTCAGAGTCTTCTTTTTTGTTGCTTTCTTAACATCCGTCTTCTTTTTCTTTGTTGGTTTTTTCTTCTTGTTCGTTTTGTTTTCCTTCTTGCACGTCGGGTTTTTTCTTCTTGGACGTTGGATTTTCCTTCCTGATGATGTTCACTGTACGAGGTTTCGGCACAGACTGAGCGATCGCAATTGAACTACCGGTAGATATAGGCATTGGAGCGCGGTCGCCGAAACCGAAAATCCCGCCGACACTGGACATGTTCACTCTGCGATGGCTCGGAACAGACTGACCCGTTCACCGCGTTAAATCTAAGATGCTGGAGGCCAGAAAACCACAGGATAAAAGTATTCAAATCGTTATTTTCGAGGGACATAAACATAGTTTATTTCATCAGAAGGAAATATTTTCGTTCTGAAACGATATTCGTCAGGGGTTTCCTGCTTTAAATCTATCAGTAGATACCCGTGAGATTCCGAGGTGGCATCAGCGAATGCTTCCTGAAGAAATCGAGTGTTCTCAGGGCATATTTGTTGTGCTAGATGGCGAATCTGCATCTTGTCACGTGGGTTCTTAAAACATACGATGTACTGCGCATTCAATGATATGTCTCGTTGCCCTCTTCCTTGGTGGAAAATGTTTTGAGTTATGTAGAACACGCTGATATTGCAATGATGGCACCCTCTTGTAAACAAATCTACCACTTTTTGGTCCGTATGATTCATCATGTCGTCGATGACAACTAGTTTAGGGTTACCGCAGTCTTCCAAATCTTCTATGTCTGGTAATCCTCGTTTGAACTGTACAGGTATTTTGATGTTTGAAGGTTCGCAAGCTCCATAATACCAAGAAATGGAGGAAAATATCGTATCACTCATCTCGTTCATATTCTCTATGAATTTCTTTACAAAATGTGTTTTACCAGCCATACTAGGACCACTTATGATGGCTGAAAAATGATGTTTCCACCTCGGATCCATGATTGCGACTGAGGTTGATTATTGATTTTCAATATATATATATATATATATATATATATATATATATATATATATATATATATAAGTAGATAGTAATATGGGGTTCCTAGCTCACTTTTGGAGCCAATCAAAAATCAAACAAATTTCACAGTTTTTTAATACAATTATGCAATATTTTTGCCATTTTTTGGCCAATTTT
This sequence comes from Neoaliturus tenellus, assembly GCA_030545055.2. Taxonomy (NCBI): domain Eukaryota; kingdom Metazoa; phylum Arthropoda; class Insecta; order Hemiptera; family Cicadellidae; genus Neoaliturus; species Neoaliturus tenellus. The sequence goes on from CM061535.1 coordinate 130,666,812, forward strand.
CAACCAAATTGTCGTAAAAATATGCAAATTTAATGATTTTTTTAACAAATATGCCTAAATTTTCATCAAATTTCCTACTAAATAAATGTTTTTTAAAACAAGTAAAATTTTTTATTAGGTGATTTAAAATTTAGTATCAATAAAATTAGCTACAAAATAGAATATTTATCAAATTTCATAAATATATCTTAACAAATAATCAAGATATTAAGGTTTGATATTTATGGCTAGTTACCCCAAAACATGACAATTTATTAAAATCAAGTGATTAAATATTAAAGTAACTCTTTACAAAAAATTCAAAATCATTAGATGATTTTTAGAATAAAAAAAAATAATATTTAAAATAAGGGGTTAAACTACCCCTAAGATAAGTCAAAACATTATTTAATATTCAATAAGAATGTGTACCAAAATTAATAAAAAATGGTTGAAAAGAATTGAAGATATATCACTTTAAGGTTTTGATACCATATTTGTACCATAATTATACTATAATTTTACCATAATTTCATTTGGTATAGGAAAATAAAACTCTCATCTTTAAACAACTTTCATTTATTTTACACACATGAATCAGAAATACATTTGAAGTGTGCATGCCATGCACGCTGACCTTGGTTCCACAATATTATTTCATATGAGAGTGTGCATTTGATGCACGCTGTCCTTGAACTCAGCTGTTGGTTACACAATCTAACTTTTATACCAAAATAACTGAAGACTGTCTGGTTCAGAAGTGTTGGTCCAACCAACGCTTTTCCCATTTCAGGGAAATTTTGTTGGGACTTTTTCCCTAAAAGGATAGCACTGTTTTTAACTCCAAAATGTAGCATACTCATCTTTTTGCAATAGTTTTTAATTTTTAGTTGGTTAAAAATTTAACTAATAATGAATGTAATTCCTCATTACTTCTCACCTCCTTCCTTTTACAATTAAACCCACTCTTTAAAATGTTATAAAGATCTTTCAAAGGTTTGCTTGGAATCACTATTTCACCATCACATAACTTTTTCTGAATATCTTCTAAACAACAATCTTCAACACTTGCAATTATTTCTAACATCTTCTTATAATATATCTTGTTTTCTTCACTTTGAGTATAAATGTTTGTTTCTTCATCACAAGCAGTTTTATAATAATTATTCATTTTCAATTATTTTACAGTAGGACACAACTATAACCTTACAGTAATAAAACTGTGACCACACCCAAATCTACTGAAAATTTTTTCAAGGTAACGTCAAGTCTCTCTACATAGAGGAATAAGCATCAGAACAATTGTTGATAAACTATCTAAAATATGTACTATAATGAGTGTTTTTATAAAACTATATAAAAATCATATTATTTAACTTACTTCAAACAATAATAACTTTTCATAAGGTATTAGTTTATTATCTATCTCTTCCATTTTATAAAAATGAATTTGAAAAGTCAGAATTTTGACCAGTGGGGACTGTTTTTCCACTAAAATATGTTTATTAAGGTTTCTACATTATTTTTGATCGTACAGAAACTTATAATATATGAAAATGCATTAACTTTCAATGAGCTTTTTATTGCTGATATTTATTTTCCATATAAATCAATACTTATCTTTTTATCTCAAGATTATTAATTTGATAATTCTTTTATAATCATATATTTGAGTTTTTAAATTATTTCTTATCAATTTAGGACATGTGATACATGAAATAATATTAGATTTTTATAAAGAATTCAAAAATAACATTAGTGTTATGATATTATAAATATTTAATAAATTATTTAAGAAAATGTGGTTTAAAAAAAGTTTTTTATAATTAGGTTTTGTATATATTTACTATTTTTAAGGTAAGTATTAATTAATTATTTTATCAAACTTAGTATATTTACTTCCCGCAACCTTGAAAATCCAACTTTTTACAAACTAATATTTTTAAATAAAATTTTAAAATGTTTATTCTATAACTATTTTATTTCAGTAATATCCTTTTTGATCACATTATACTCTAATAATTTTTCAGATACAACAACTACATAGCAATTTGTTTTAGTAGCATCTGTTATATCATAATCAAAATCTGCATTAATAATTATATCATTTTTTGAGCTTGAAATATTTGTTGGATTTTTTGTAGTATCAATTACATAAATTGGTCTATTTTCTAGAAATTCTGTTGGATTATAATACATTTTACTACTATTATAATAAACCTTTTTATAATCTTGATACATTTCATACATAATTCTAAATTTGTCATTGTTTATATCAAAATTTTCCAATTCATCAGGATAATATTGACCATTTAATTTTACTCTTATATTTTTTACATACATACTATTAAATTTAGAAGTATCATATAACTGATCATTTGTTCTTCCTTTTTGAAATCCAATTATAATAAATTTTGGATTATAAATATTTCTATAGATATTTGTTATATCAAAACTTAAATTCTTTCCTGTTATATTTTTTTGTTCAATACATTGCCAATGATTAAAATGAAATATAATTTTTTCTGATTTACTTAATTCATTAATTAATTGAATTTTACTTGTTGTTTTATATTCAATAATAGGAACTCTAATAAAAAATTCATCAATTGTTATTTTACCTTCAGTTGGTAATGTAGCATTATCATAAGATCCATCAGCCTTTTTAGTTTTCCATCTAAAAATTGCATCTTTATCTTCTGATCTAATAAATGTTATATTAAAACCTCCTTTATATATTGGAATATTTACATTTTCAAAAAATCCTAATCCAAAATGAGATAAATTACCAATTGCTTCAAATTTATTTTTAAAATTTGATTCAAAACCATTATTTATTTGATTTATTTCTGATTTTGAATAAGTTATAGTACCTTTAATTGTACTTAATTGACCAGGATATTCAATTTCATCAATCAATTTATTATGTTTTCTAACTTCAATTTTTGAAAATAAGAATGGAACAAAATTATCAATTAATTTTATATTAGCACCATTATCATATGCATTTCCATCAGATTTAGTCAATTTACCAGATATATAAAATTGAAATTTGGAAGTACAAAATCCATCTCCAAAATCTATATTAAATTCAGTTTTTTTAATGGATAGAAATTTTTGTATTCAGCTCTTTCAATATCATTTATATATTTTTTGTAATCAGCCATTTATTAAGGATAAATTTTTTAAATCAAAAGCTTTTTTAAAACAAGTAAAATTTTTATAATTTAATTTTTATGATGTCAAATTTTTATGTATCAATTTCATTTTTACTTTTAAAATATTCAATTTCAGTAGCATGATCAACTATAAATTTTGCTGACATTTTTTGATGTTCTAAAATTAATTCCCAATTTAATGTAAATGCATAATCATGAATGAAATATTCAGTTAAATCTTGATATTTACAAATCAAATCAATATAATCTTTTAATTGATAATTTATGAATTCAGTAATAAAATCTATAGTTAAATTTTGATATTGAGCAATTTTTTGCCAATTTAATTTATTTTGAAACAATCTCATCATATTAATACTCAACTCATATTTTTCAGAAATATCATCCCAATCATCTTTGTTTAATTGATTTTGGTTTCTGATAATGAATAAATCAAATGAACTGTATAGAGCCATTTATTAGGGAGAAAATTTTGTAAAACAACTTTTCTTTGAATTACAAATACAACATTTTGATTTAATTATATTTATATTTTTTAATTTTATTATCTGAATATCTTTAGAATTAGTTTTTTGTTTGCATTTAAGACAATAAATCAACTCCATTTATATAAAATAAATTATTGTAATTTATCTATATCTCCTTTAATTAGTATTATTTCTGCATTTAATTCTTTTATTGATTTATTGACTCCATCAAATAGAAATTTTAGTTCTTTTTCTAATTTTTCTTCTAAATTTTCAACATGTTTTCCGACATTAATTAAAAATTCTAAAATTTTATTTAAATCTTTTTTAGTTTCTGAATAATCACTACCAATTTCAATAATTGAATCTAAAACTTCATCTAATTCTGATTTAACTATAACATCATATTTATTTATACTTGGTTTTACATTAACAATTCTTTTACCATTAATATTTATATAATTTTTTGATAAACCAATAGCATTTACTAAATTTTCAGTCTTTTTCACATGACTTTTAAAATTTTACTAAAATTATTAAAAAATATATTTAATTTAGAATTTATATAATCTTCTTTAATATTAATTGGATGTTTTTTCTGTCTTCCAAACAGATCAAATATATTTTGTGAATCCATATTTATTAAGGATTAATTTATTTATTATGTTATCAAATTTTTTATTTTTATTTAATTCATTTAATATAAAAATACATAAATGGCCACAAATTGGTGGATCATTATAATTTTGAATTTGATTATCATTATAAAATATATTATCTTTTCCTAAATATTTAACTAATTCTATTGGTAGTTTATTAACTATATTTCCATATGAATCAAAATAATATTTAATTTTATCTTTTTTATAATAACAAACCCAATGAGTTCCATTTCCATCAAATGAGTCTAAATTTATAATTCCACATTCAAATTTATTAACTTTATTAGGTAATATATCTCTCATAAATACACCTCTAAATATTTTATATTTTTACACTTTTTTTCTAATTCACCTAATGTTAGTGGTTCAAAATTTTTTTATAATTTTGTTTCATATATTTTAATGTTTTTTTTTATCTAAACCAGATCCTTCTACATTTTTTAATTCATGATCTAACCAATCAACAAAATTTCTAAATTTAGGAATTATAGATTCTTTTACTACTTTTGCTCCCTTTCTAACATTTGGTGTATAATTTTTAACTATAGGTATATTATCAGCAAAATCTAAAATTTCTTTTAGTAATCCACCATTTTTTATTTCTTTTAATTGATTATATGAAAATTCAAATCTTAACCCTTTATTTATTTTTTATGTTTATTTAGTTTATTTATTTGTCTTTTAGATAATAATATAATATCTTTTCCATTTTTATTAAATTGATCAATATTAAATTGAATTATAACTGATCTTTTATTTTTAAATGCTAATTTTATTTTTGATTTTTGATTATCTGTCAAGTTTATATTTGTTTTTTCCATTTATTAAGAAAAAAATTTATAGATTTTTATAATATCGATTAACATAAATAATAAAAAATTGTATTAAAATTTTAATCCTACTTCTAAACCCATTCCAAATTTTCTTTTCATCCACATAGCACCTGATGTTGGTAATGCAATTAATCTTTCACCAATTCCATGATTATTTGATGTTACTATATCCCATGCTTTATCTTGTAAAATTTTATCAGCTATTTCATTTCTAGATTTTGTATCTTTATGATCTCTATAAAATAAATCATGTTCTTTAGCAGCTTTATCTAAATCATTTATTCCAGGATCATTTCTTTTTATTCTTTTATTTAATTTAGTTCCAGGCCCTAGATATTGATAACCAGGTACATGTAATTCAAAAGGTAAAGTATTTATAACATCATTTAAAATACCTGATCCATCTTTTAATAATGGTGATGAAATATTTGCCAAAATTCTTTTTAAATACTTAATTCCTTCAGGTTTTTCAATTAATTCATCTAATTTATTTGATATAAAGTCTTTAATTGCTCTCTTTTCATTTAAAAAATTATTATTACCAGCTTTTTCTTGTGCATATATATATAATTAATAATATTATCTAATTTATTTAAATCATCTATAAATCTATATTCAATTTTATTTTCTGTATATTTTCTGATTCCTGAACCTTCAATTTCACCTTTTAATTCCCAAATATGTTTAATTAAATTAATATATTTATCACCTTTACTAGATTTTGGTTTCTTACTATTTGGATCATTATTTTTATAAATTGAATTAGTTTCCCATAAAATCTTTGAATAATTATTTAAATCATCTTGTGTATATAAATTATTATCTGGTTTCTTTTCATAAGTTAACAATCTCCATAATCCATGTGTTCCATTATATTTTTTATCATCAATTATTAAATCATCATTATCAATTACAGTTATTTTATCACCAATCATAAATGATTTTTTATGTTTATTCCAATATAAACCAAATTTATCATCTTTTGTTCTTGGTAAATATTTTTGTGCTAATGGACCAATAATTTTATCTAATGTTTGAGGTGAAATTAAATTTGGGTCAATAAATGTCAATTCTTCTTGAATTATTGGCTGTCTGATTGGTCTAAATGGAGTACTTGAAGGTAAATTTAATTCTTCAGTTTCAGGTATTGATATATTAGCAAAATTATTAACAACAGGTACTAATTCCATTAGGTTTTTATTTTCATTTAAGACTTCACCAATTTTATTTTCAACTTTACCAATTGCTGATGTTATAGGTTCATATGCTTTTTGTTTAATTTTGTCATAATTATCATCAATTTTAATTTGATTTTTAAATTCTTTTATTAATTTTTTCTCAATATCATCTAATTTTTTAGCTTCGTTAACAGATATTTTACCCATTTATTACAAAGAAAAAATTATGTTCAACACAAATTATGTTAACACAAACATAAATCATATTAACACAAATACTAATCATGTTAACATAAACATAAATCATGTTAACACAAATATAAATCATGTAAAACACAATTCATTTTACTTTATTTCTGTAATTTTCATTAAATATATAAATACTAATGAAATAAATAATACTAATAAAATAAATATTCTATCAATTATTGACTCAAATATACAACAAGCCATTATCATTATTTAATATCAGAAAAATTTTTCATATATTTTCCATTATTTGATTTTTTCAATAAATTAATAGTTAAAAATCCATAGTCTTCTTTCCAACAATCATTACAAATAGTTTTAAATTTATCAAATTTCATATCTGATCCAACAAAATTATTATATATTTTTTTCATATAATGTTCATTTTGTTTAAAGATGCATAACATATTTAAATTATTTCTATTAATTGCATATCAACTTTTGAATAACATTGTGATAAATAAATACATGATATATTTTTATGTCTACCCATTATAAAATATTCTTTAATTTTATCTTGTTTTTCTAAAATACAATCATCAAAAACTACTAATGAATTTGGTTTACATTTATTTAGTGTAATCATATCATCACATGAAAAATAAGAAATTTGTTTGTTAATATTTGATTCTATATTTTTAAATCTTTTTGTAATAATTTATAAGATGGTTGTTCTAATGATTTGCTAAAAATATATAAATTTGAATATGGAATTAATCTTTTATAAATAAAATTTAATAATAATGTAGTTTTACCAGATCCACTTGTTCCTATAATTAATAATCTAATAGGCTGATCATTTTTATTATTTTTATCATATGATTCTAATTTTATATTATCTTTTTTTTCTAAAAATTTCTCCATTTAAATAAGATGAAATTATTTAAAATAATTGGTCATTCATCCAAACTAGAATTAAGATTAGAACATCCAATACATTTAGATGGAAAATATAGTATTGGTTTAAGTGGATTTTATTCTAATAATTTTATATCAAATATACAAAATGATTATAAAAACTGTTATGGGTATTCTATTAAAGATGAAGATGATAAAATTATAGATCAATATTTTGATATAAATAAAGGAAATTATACAATTGAAGAAATAAAAAATATTTTTATAAATAGTTTAAAAGAATTTAAAAATAAATTCAATAAATTTGATGAAAATGATTTTATATTGAAAAATAATGGACCATATATTATAATAAAATATCCAGTTAAAATTATAGTAACAACAATTATAATTGATTTATTAGGGTTAAATGATAAAATAATTGAACCAAATGTATTAACAAAAGGAATAAAACTACCAAAAATTAGACCTTTTGATGTTATTGAAATTCATTGTAATTTAGTTGAACCTAGTTTTGAAAATCATAAAGATCTTTCAAATTTACATAAAGAATCAGAAATTCTATATTCATTTTATCCAAATGTTGAATATGGATAAAAAATTAGTGAAAAACCAAATGAAATTGATTATATTCCTTTAAAAAATATAAATAAAATTCAAAATATTATAATATCTATTCAAGATAGTGATGGAAATTTAATAAATAATGAAAATATTAAAAGTATTGTATATTTAAGATTAAAACAAAATTTGTAATAATTTGTCTACATAAATAATAAAAACAACAATTGATTTAATTAACAATAATTTTATGTTTAATAATAAATTAATTGTATTTAATAAACAAAATAATCCTTGGTTTAAAGGAAAAGATATTTGTGATATTTTAAAATATAAAAATTCTAGAAAAGTTTTAATTGATAATGTAAAAGAAAAGTATATAAAACTAAAAAAATATCAAGTGTAACCAACAGTTACACTTACATCATGATGATAAATTAATTTACATAAAAATTATAGGTGTCACAAATTATGACACCCTGGAAATTGATGTACAAACATGTTTTCAGACGCCCTAAAACAGGGCATCAATAAAATAGATAATAAAACAATATTTATTAATGAATCTGGTTTATATTCATTAATTTTAAAATCAAAAAAGGTAGATAAACAATAAGGATAGATGATGATAAATTAAAATTTATAGATATTTTAAAGGGGACAATTTGTCCCCCCTATCATATAATGAAAAACATACAAAACTTATTAAAATTAGGTAGGACCCAAAATGGGTCCCATATAAATTATAATATTTATTTTAAAAATTTTTAAAGGAGGTAACCTTATTATACAATAAAAACTTAAGGGTAACAAAACGTTACCCTCCTTAAACATTCAAAAAATATTTATAAAGCTAATAAATTATATACAAATTTGAGACCCGTCTTAAAGACGGGTCTTACTTATAATGATAATAAAGTAAAATTTATAGATATTTTTAGGTTAGATATTCAATAAATTATTGAATATATTTAAATTTATTAAAGAAAATATATTAAAATATAAAAAATTAGGAGTAGCAATATGCTATTTCAAGAAAATATTTAAAAATATACATAAATTATAGTATAAATTCAATATCATATGGTTATAAATTATTAATATAATTTTGATCATTTTCTTTAAAACTTTCTTTAACATAATTTTTTATTATATTTATAAATGGTTCTATTATAAAATTAAACTTATAATGATATACAAAATAATTTTTATATTTAAAAAGATATATTAAAAATTTATTTGATATTTTAGTTTTAAATAAATATAATTTTATATCAAAATCATTATTTATTAATTCTTTTGGAACAATTAAAATTTCCATTTATTTATAATTATTTTTATATCCCCAAGGTAATGTATCAATTTTATTTTCACAAATAAATCTTTTGTCATCTTTATTACTTAAAGCTAATTTATTTATTGTAATTGTATATAGTTCATGTTTAAAACTTCTAATACAAGTCATCTCTCTATATTGTTCTTGATCATCAAATAAACATTTCTTAAAATCGTCCATATGTAATGTTTTATCAACAACACTTTTCTTGATTCCTTTACATTTTACAGGATTTTTATTATTAAATTCATAACTATATAATTTTGATCTTAAACCACAATATTCTTCTAATATTTCACCATTTAACTCATCTTTAAATTTACCAATTATTTTTTTATTCTTTTCACTATAGCATTCATGTTCTTTCTTATAATCACTTGTATCAAATTCATTAATATTTTCTTTAATAATTTTATATGGATCCTTTTTAAATTCTATAAAATAACTGTCTGTGTCCATATATAATAACCTTATATTTTGATCAAACTTCTTTAATTTTTCATAATAAAATTGATACATATGTAATTTTGATAAATCAAGTACTGAAAATCCTATATAGATTGATTTATCAAACTTAGACTTTTCTTTTATCATATGTGAAGCAATACAGTCTTTATCAAATTTACTAAATGTTTTAAAATTAGGTTTTTTTGCTTGTTTTAATGAAAACTTTTCATCACCTAATTTAATATCACACCTATTTCTAACATTTTCCATAGTTTTTCCAAAAAACTATTATTCATCAATTTAAAAAAGTCTTTTTCAAAATCTGATGTTGATTTGGATCTTAATTTAGTATTTAATTCAATATATTTTTTCATATAATCATCTTGATCAAATGCTATAACTCTATTGACTTTCTTTAATTTTAATCCTTTTTGTAGATAATATTTTAAGTTTCTTGAATGAATAACATAATCTTTTTTATCAAATAATGTTGTACAAAGCTTATTATTATAATGTTCAGGTGCTAATGGTAAATCTTTATGATCATCATGTAATTCAATAGGATATTCTAAATCAACATCTAATATGTATCCATATTCAGAATTTTCATCTAATTCTAATATTGTTTCTTCCCATTCATTTAATGTATATGTATTAGGATTCATCCATGTTATATCTTTATAAGGTAATTTTTGACTTAAAGCCCATCCATATAGATTATTTGCATCTATATATAACATATAATTTTCAGGTTTTGTTTTATCATAATTTTTTGTATATTTATTGTTTGCTTTACAATATCTAGTTATACATTGTGAAATACCACCTCTAATACCTTTTTCAATCATTAAATACATATTATAATCACTTATTAATTCTAGTTTAATTTTTGTTAATTTTAACATAGAATCCCAAGCTAATGATGGTGATGTTAGATAATGTGCTGGATCTAATTGATAATTTTTCAAACAAACAGATCTAAAATTTTCAAATATATCAGCTAATAAAAGAACATCTTGAATATTATATAAATCTGAATAATTACCTAATGTTTTTACTTTTAATTTATTCCAGACTTTTATATAATGTTTATAATCATCATCACTTATATTTTCATTAGTTAAACAACTATAAAATTGATCTTTTTCTAATATTTTATCATAGTTTAATTTTTCAACATCATCAATAAATTCATATGGAAATATACCTTTAGAAGTTAATATTTTTAAAGTTTCATTATCATATTCAATTATATCATTTTCTTTTATAAATTTATTTATATGCTTAAATTCTTTAAGATTTTTAGCTAATTTTTCAATTGATGTAGCCATAAATCTAAATGTATCTACAAATGAAAATTTTATAAATTTTCTAGGTTTATCACCTTCAAATTCATAACCATAACCAGAATTTACTGAATAGTTTATATATTTTTCATCTGTATTAGCTAACAAATCCATTTTACCATATTTTTTAGCTAATTCTTTTATAAACAAATGTGTATCATAATTTGAACTATTATGACAGAATATAGGAATATTTTGAGGGAATTTTAGATTTAAATTACAATTTAAATGTGCAGCACCCCTAAATTTTCCTGTTAAATGGCAATGATCTCTTACTTTTATTCTTTTATCTTCATCAAAACCACTATTTTCACAAATATGACAAACATTAGTTTTTTGATAGTTTATTTCTTCTTCATTAGTTAAATTTATAGGCTTTTTATTTTTTGAATTATATTTTTTAGCTATATATTTTGAGATTTCATCTAAATATTCAAATAATTTATTTGGTACATTTATTAATTCCTCTTCAGTCTTTGCTCTATAACAAATAGGTTTATACATTTTATTAGTTACTCTAGATACTAAGTAAATTGTAAATCCATATGGTTTATGTTTTTGAATTTTATTTGTATATGAGCAATTTGGATTATTTTTACAATTATGAATCTTTTCTAGTATACTTTCAAAATCCAAATAAATTACATATGGATGTTCAAACTTTTTATAATAGTTTTTAAAACTTACTGTTTGACCAGGAAATGGCATTATAGGTCTACAAGGTTCTAATGATTTACATATTTCTAAATGATTATTCAAGTCTTTATTTTTGTAGAAATGAGTCAAACATCTTCTACAAATATATTTTTTTGTTTTATGTTTTGATAATTGAGAATATACTAATTTATTTAAATCTGTTATTAATATATAATGACAATTATTACCAATTTTATAATATAATAAATCAATTTCTAATTTTACATTATAATGTTCAGATATTTGTAATGGCACTATTTTTTCATCTTCATCAATTCTATAAATATTTATTGACATTGATGGATAATTATATTTAGAATCGAATGATCTTTTTTCAAATAATTTAATATCTTTTAATGTTATTGGATAATCAAAACCTTTAAAAATATCATCATTTATATATTTTTGATATTGTTTAACTCTTTCAGCATTTTTGTTTGGTTTATCAATAGCACATCTAATTGCATAAATAAAACAATATTCATCTTTATTTTTAAAATTTACACAACATTTTTTATTCTTAATTTCATTTGGTAATTCTATATATGATCCAGCATTTAATGAATTATTTTTAGATAATTTTAGATTTAATTCAACACATCTTTTTAATGACCAACCAGAGCCTTTTGATGGTTGATTTAGTTGTTCTCTAACTATTAATTTCTTAAATTGATCATCAATAAAATCATCTATATTTAAAATATCTGAACTTTTTATACAAAAATACATATTACTATTTTGAATTTCACCATTTACTAATTTTCTTTCATATTCACATTCTAAAGCCATCTGTCCTTTAATATTTTTGAATTTTTGTTTTTCTATCAATTTTTTTATTTCATTTCTTTGAGTTTCTAAATAATCATTAATATCTAAATCATCATTTGAATTTGTTAAAATATAATCTTGAAAATATCCTTTTAATGACGAAGCTTCTTGAATATTTATTATATTTTCTTTTGGAATTGGTTTATTTTTAAAATAATCATTTAATAATCCAATCAATTCTTTTCTAGTTTTATTAACAATTTTAATACTATTTTTAATTGCTAAATTTTGAATATATTTTAATGATCTATATTCTAAATTATCTCTAGATAAATTTTCATAATTTTTGACAGATAATTTTTTTGCAATTTCATTTAATTTTTCTATATTAAATAATGAATAATTTGTAAGATCAAATGTTTCTTTAATATTTGTTAATTCATCTAAAGTTTTATTTTTATAATTATATATATTATTATTTTTACACCAATGTTTTAATTCAAATATTTTATTATCATATTTTTGTTTATTTAATAAATGTTTAGATGAGCTATAATGTCTATCATAATTTTTATATAATATATTTTTATTACAATAAGGACAATTAATATTTTTATTTGTTCGTTCCATTTATTAGGGAGAAATTCTTTATTTATTAAAAATAATTTTTACTTAAAAATAAAACTCTTAAAAATATAAGAAGTTTCTCCACTTTTTACTAAGTAATTTATAGTTTAAATCATATTTTTTTAATAAAATTTGAATTTTTTTAAAATAAGTAAAATTTTGTGTTTATTTTTGTATCATATTTTTAAATTTTCTAGTTTTGTTATATTTTTTTCATGAATTTTAGTTTCTAAATGTCTTAAATAATTTTTAGTCCATTTAATATTTCTTCCACATTCACAAAATTGTGGTTTTAAAAACATTTCTCTAATACATTGTATACAAATTGCATTTTTTCTATCTTTACTATAATGATAATTATTAAAATTTGAAATATCTTTAATTTCTTTACATTTATGACATTGTTTGTCATTTAATTCAATAACTTTAATATTATCATATAATTTTTTATAATACTCATCCTTACATTCTTTACAATAATAATATAACCCATCTTTATTATTTTTGTATTTATAAAATTTAGATATATCTTTATATAATTTACACCTTAAACATTTCTTTTCCATTTATATAAAATAAAATTTACAAATTGGTTTTTTCAATTCATATTCATAAAAATTTCAATAATATCTTCATTATTTTGATCTTTTATACTATATGTAACTGGATTTGTATTATTAATTTTAGAAATTATAAATATTTCTCTAGACCAATTATTTTTATATTTATTAGAAAATGTTGATTTTTTATTTCCAATTCTAACCCTATCATTTATTTTAAATTTTGATTTAGTTATTATTTTTGGTGGTTTATATTTAAAAACAGTATCTAATAAATCCTTTTCATTATTTTTATTTACTTCAATTGGTTTCATTTTAATTGTTGAATGATATGAATTATTATATTCTTTAACAATTTTTGGTAAAATATTTATCCATCTATAATTTTTATGAATTTCAAATTGTATTTTCATTTTTTCATTTTGTGTTCTATTATACCTTTCTATTATACTTGATTTTTCTTCATTTTCTGCATGATACAATTTAATATCATATTTATTTAATATTTCCTTGAATTCTTTATTGATAAATTCTAATCCTTTATCTGTATGTAAAAGATTAGGTGATTTATGATTAATTTTAATTGCATCCTTAATTATTTCTTCAAATGCTTTAGAAACTGTTTTTCCATCTTTTTTCTTTAATGGTTTTGACCAAACATATTTTGAGAAAGTATCTATCACATTTAACATATATTTATAACCATCATTTTCTTTTTCACAATTTTTCATTATAATCAAATCTGCTGCCCATAAATCATCAATACCTAATGTAATTATTTTTCTTTTTAGAAATTTCTTTCTGATTGGAGCATGAATTTCATTTGCTTCAATTATTTGTTCATTTTTAGTTAATTCTTTTTTAATTATAGGTTTAACTTCTTTTTTTTAATTTTACTTTTATTTATTTTACAAAATAAACATTTAGTAGCAATTCTATATAATCCATTTTTCATTTCAACAATTTGTGGATTAATATTTTTAGTTTTTTTTCTTACACTTGTGACAATGAATTGGTTCATTCAATTATATATAAAAATATTTTATACATAAATGAATTGAATCAATTCATTTATGTATAAAATATTTTTTTAATAAATGGATATGTGTTATAGATGTCATAATCAAACTAATTTTACTATTATTGGAAATTGTGTAGGATGTAATATATGTAAAAGAATTATTTATGAAAAAAAGATTAAGAGAAAAAGTAATAAGAATAAACATCTTAAACATATTTTAAGAGAATTTAACCATTTTCAACCATATAAAACACACCAATTAATTAATGAATTATATATTTTATGTATTTCCAATCATTTTGAAATAACACCAAAGAATATAAAATTATTTTTAAAACAAAGGAATTATACAAATTGGATATTTTACTATCAATTTTTAAACAAAATATACAATATTGATTTTGAATTGAATAATGAAGATAAAGAAAAAATTACACTAGTTTTTAATAAATATTTATGTTTTAAGAAAAGTAATATATCATATAAAAAATTATTGCCAATGATTTTTAAATATTTAAATATGGATTTTTGTATAAAACCTAATTATGATAATAACTTTTTAACATATCTATCACAAATGAGTTTGTGATATTTTTTCCCTATATAAATGGATCTGTTAGAAGAAATTAATAATATTGGAGAACTAAGATTTAAAGAATATAAACCATTAAAAAGTTTAAATTTAAATGAAAAATATAAAATTGAAAAATTTGAAAGAATTAAAGATAAATATGGATATACAATTATTGTTGAATTAGAAAAATGTAAAATACATTTACCAAAAAGATTTACTAATATAATTGATGATAAAACTGTTAAAGAATTAAATAAAAAAGATTTAAATTTAATTGTCACTGCTTTTAAGACTTTTGATGATAAAGAAACTGCTTTAGTTAAATTTGAATAATTATTTTAGTATAATTGTATTGATAATAAATTTTAAATCATCTTGTAAAAAATTATAATTTTACTGGTTTTAAAAAACTTTTTATTCTGTAAACAATTTCATATAAATTCATGCATTTTTGTTAAAAATTTCATTAAAATTGCATATTTTTTATAACAATTTGACAAAAGCTGAAAATTGGCCAAAAAATGGCAAAAATATTGCATAATTGTATTAAAAAAACTGTGAAATGTGTTTGATTTTTGATTGGCTCCAAAAGTGAGCTAGGAACCCCATATTACTATCTACATATATATATTATATATATATATATATATATATATATATATATATATATATATATATTATATATATATATATATATATATATATATATATATATATATATATATATATATATATATATATATATATATATGAGTTTTAACTCCTTTTGCTTTACATCCCAACATTATTTGTACTTTATATAGTATACATACTTCAGTCATGTAAATCATGTTGGATCAGGCAAACTTCCATTAAAATTTTTATCGTTTCTTCTTTCGCGCGGTCTTAAGGACCAATACTCTCAGTCAAACTTTTTCTAGCGACTTCTGATAAATACCCTGACCTTCTGGGGTAACAGTTCAGTTGAGTGGAATGTCCCGAGCGGTAAACATCAATTTAGAGCTCCTGCGAGTTATAATCAAGTTGAAACCTACACTTCGCCTAACCCTGCTACGTATAGCTGATGAAAGTTTAGTGACCGCCTTATGTGAGTGTTTTCTAAATATATTGAACGGCAATATCCCTATTTCTCTTCAAGTGAGGTGGAAACTCGAAAGGTACAAACATACTATAAGGTCCATAGCATATTCGAAAGGATCGTGGAAGTCCAAAAGAGCTCTTCTAGTTAAGCACCGTAACACACTAGTTCCTTTGGTTATCGACACGGCACTCAACTATTTCAACGATGAATCATGCAAAGAAGATGGTACTGATTTCACCCGAAGCCCTTCAACGTATGAATGAACAGCGGCAGAAAAATGAATCTTTAAGCATCTTGGAAAATGACATGAACAAGTTGCTGCATGCCACCGATCTCGACGATAGAACGAAATGGACACAGTACCAACAAATGTTGCAACGAAGACAGCATTTTCATGACGAACTGCGTAAACCTGTGGAGATACCTATTTCATCTAGTGGTAACCACACATTGACCAACCATTTTAGAGAAGAAATCTTACGAACTATTCCGAAAGCATTCAAGACAAAAGGAGAACTGTTGTTTGATAGACTTTGTGAAAATGACCTAATTACGTGGGACCGTTATGGCACTGTGAGTATAAATGGAGCACCTATCCCCAGCTCAAACATTGTAGATTTGGTGTGTGACGTTGTAAGATGCAAGAAGACGTCGGCTGGCCCTGTTGGATGGGTGCAGTTTGGGAACGCTTTACGTGAAATTAACGTACCCCAAGAGTTTATCGGTAACCCTCAACGCAGACAGCAACCGCAACCAGTAGCGACTTTGTCGCCTAGGCCCTTTCCTTCGCTTACAGCGCGTCGAAAGAAAACGATTACGCCAAAGATTGTAGAGAAGCAAAGGAGGTTGGTGACACGGAACTGGGCAAAGTTAAACCTGCAACAACCATGAAATTGGAAAAGTTATACTACGAGCCAACTAGCTCTACCTGTTTTACCGGAAGTGAACCACTATTAAGAAAGACCAAGAATACAATAGATCCTAAAATGACCATGGATTGGTTAATGTCCCAAGACCCTTACACCTTGCATAAACAAAAACGAAAAAACTTTGCTAGAAACCGATACATTGTAAATAATATTGATGACTTGTGGCAGGCCGACTTGGCCGTATTTAGAAACATAGCGAAATACAATGACGGTGTCGGCTATTTACTTGTGGTGATTGACGTGTTTTCAAAGTATGCTTGGTTGAGACCGTTGAAGAAAAAGACAGCCAAAGAAGTTAATGAAGCTTTTGAGTCGATTTTCAAAGTTGAAGGAAGAAAACCAAAAAGTATCCAGTGTGACAAGGGGCGAGAGTTTGTCTCGATTGCATCCAAAAGGTTCTTCACAAAACATGGAATCAATTTTTACAC
Organism: Neoaliturus tenellus; assembly: GCA_030545055.2. NCBI lineage: Eukaryota > Metazoa > Arthropoda > Insecta > Hemiptera > Cicadellidae > Neoaliturus > Neoaliturus tenellus. The sequence goes on from CM061535.1 coordinate 130,684,591, forward strand.
AACTCGTAATCCTGATACGAAAGCCGCTGTAGTAGAACGGTTTATAAAAACCATAAAGACAAGATTGTGGCGCTACTTTACCCATAAAAACACTTTTCGTTTTGTAGATGTTGTTCAGGATTTGGTTAGAGCTTACAACAATACCGTGCATTCGGCAATCAAAATGGTGCCAGCAAGTGTTAAAGACAAAAACGTCCTCCAAGTGTGGCGAACGTTGTATTCACAGCAAGAAACTTACAAAACCCCAAAACTTAAAGTGGGTGATACTGTAAGGATATCAAAGGAAAAGAAACATTTCGCAAAGGGATACGAGAGCAATTGGACAAAGGAAATTTTCAAAGTCGTCCGTGTCATTAGACACCCAATTCCTGTATACGAGCTGCAAGATTTGGCTGGTGAAACAATAGACGGCATATTTTATGGCGAAGAACTTCAAAAAATAATTGTCCCAAAAGACAAATTTTATAAAATTGAGAAGATACTGGAGATGAAAGGCTCTGGTAAGACTCGAAAGTTGTTAGTAAAATGGGAGGGGTACCCGACCAAGTTCAATTCTTGGATCTCGGCTTCCAGCATCTTAGATTTAACGCGGTAAACGGGTCAGTCTGTTCCGAGCCATCGCAGAGTGAACATGTCCAGTGTCGGCGGGATTTTCGGTTTCGGCGACCGCGCTCCAATGCCTATATCTACCGGTAGTTCAATTGCAATCGCTCAGTCTGTGCCGAAACCTCGTACAGTGAACATCATCAGGAAGGAAAATCCAACGTCCAAGAAGAAAAACCCGACGTGCAAGAAGGAAAACAAAACGAACAAGAAGAAAAAACCAACAAAGAAAAAGAAGACGGATGTTAAGAAAGCATCAAAAAAGAAGACTCTGAAACACCCGGCTGATATTTTTTCATAATGGCCTACGTGCACAATATGTCATGTGAATGTTCCAAAACTGAATTGGACTTGTTTTCTCTACCGCCTACACAAACGAGCATCGACCGGGGTGAGTGGGTCCAATACAAGCCTTTATCATCTCTCACTGACGAATCACCCATCGAATTCGTCGTACCCGGTCATGGTGACGAGTATTTGGACTTGTCGCAAACATTACTTTGCGTAAAAGCGAGAATATTGCAAGATGACAATGAGCTGCTTGACGCTAACTGCGATAAAGTCGGCCCCGTAAACTATTTCCTGCATTCCATGTTTAGTCAGGTGGAAGTGTACTTTAACCAGAAACTTGTATCGGTAAATGGAAACACGTATGCGTACCGCGCCTTCATCGAAACACTTTTAAACTACGACGATGGTGCGAAAAGTACACACCTTAACATGGCACTCTGGGAAGACGATACCGCCGGTCAAATGGATAAAACAGAAGATGAAAACCAAGGGTTGAAGGAAAGGCGTAGATACTTTGCCAACAGCCGCCCCGTTGACATGATGGGTTACATACACGAAGACGTTTTCCACCAAAGAAAGTATGTAGTGAACGGTGTGGAACTAAAAATTAAATTTGTAAGGTCCCGTGACAGTTTCAGTCTCATGTCAAAGTCACAGTTCAAGATCAACATCATGGAAGCCAGTCTGATGGTGCGAAGAGTAAAGATTAACCCGACGATCTTGATCGAACACTCGAAAATGTTGGAATCATGTACGGCAAAGTATCCAATCACACGGGTAGAAGTGAAGGCGTTCACCATTCCCAGTGACGTCCTGGGAAAAACCATCGACAATGTCTACTTGGGCCAGTTGCCAAAACGTGTGGTTGTGGGGTTGGTCGGAAATAGCGCGTACAATGGAAGCTTTGAACGCAATCCGTTCAACTTTAACCATTACAACATAAACTTTCTGGCTTTGTATGTTAACGGACAGCAAGTACCGGCCAAGGCGTTACAACCCGCCTACACGAATCAGCAGTTGTACACATGTTGCTACAACACATTGTTTTCAGGTAGCGGGATCCACAACCGAAACCAAGGAAACGGGATTTCTAGAGACATGTACCCTAACGGCTACTGTCTATATGTTTTTGATTTGACACCCGATTTAGCGACAGGATCACACTGGAATTTGGTCCAGAGAGGCAGTCTACGTGTAGAAATCAAGTTTGCCACCGCCCTCACGGAAGCAGTCAACTGTATCGTACTCGGTGAATTTTGCAACGTCATAGAGGTGGATAGGTACCGCAACGTCACGGTAGATTACAACTAGACAGTGTTAAATATACAAAGAACTTTTGTTTCGAGAAAAATGATATTTTGTTCGATAGATTCCATAGTAGAGAAATTGTTTATTTTAATAGTGTTCAGCACATGTTTGATATTTGTATACCTGATGTGTACTAAATGTACTTGTAACATGTTGTAATCGCCAATTGGTTAAGAGTGGTGGGGATTTCCAGGGTGAGGGGGTTTCCAGAGTGGGGAGTTTCCGAGGGTGAAGGAACCAAACTTTCATTCGATGTACACCATTGCTGTGGGTCGGTCATGGAGTTGTTTGTCGACTTTCAAGGTTTCAAAGACTCTAGTAATAATTTTATAATTAAAGAGTTTGCTATCGCTTCGGTCGACGGTACAGTTATACAACACTGGACTGTAAGATCGCCCCACCCTTACGCTACTCTGGATTCGAAAATCAAGAAACAGTGTGCGTGGATTACCAAAAATTATCACGGCATCGGTTGGCAAGACGGAGATATCACCATTCAAGCTCTCAACCGACATTTGAAGCCTCTCTTTAGAAATTCCATAGTGTACATGAAAGGTTTGGAAAAAGTGAAATACCTTAGAGAAAGTTTTACTGACAGTCTGGTGTTGGACTTGGAAAATTATCCTTCCTTGAAAACCCTCGAAACTTCACCAGTGTTCTGTTTGTTTCATGGAAAGTCTAAAATGATGTGTGCCCTGAACAACGTGTTGAAACTTGTTCAATATCATAACCAGTAAAAAGGCGGCGGAGTAACACCATATTACCATTCGACCAGTGAAAGTGATACCGTCAACATCATGGCAGAGCTGAAAGGACGTCTCAACAATTGTAACGCTCCACGATTTACTCGGCTTCAAGATCTTCGTCAGAATGTCCCGTACAAGATTCAGCGTTTTTCAAAGACTCAAACACGTTACGGCGAAACTGTGTGCGCCATACTCCAATCACCTGGGGATGACACTCTCTTGAACGTATACCTTCCACGGCGATTCCTCGCCGTCCTCACAGATGACGTCTTGAAGAGCTACACTACAGAGCTGTCTCTACTGTACCGAGGTGACGGCACTGGAATAGAATTTATTTAATTTTGTAAATAGATCTAAATAATTTGTAAATAGTTTTAACTGTGTGAAAATAAAGTGTTTGTGTTATACATTCAATGTCTTATTATTTCACAAGTTTTTTACAAATAAGTATACATTAGCTTGTCTAATCATGGAGGTATGTGCAAAAGAGAGTATTACACAGTAAATTTTATTTGCTAAATATGGTTGGGTGGTCGTGTTGAAAAGAGTAAGCTTGTCTATTCATGAAAGTACAGTTGTGTCTCACACGGTTAATAAAGCACAACTACAAAATAATTTATATTTCAATCTAAAACTTAATTCCAAAATTATTTTCTAAAAATATTTTACAACATTATTTCCTAATATTATTTTAAAATATATTTTCCAAAACCATTTTCCAAAATTATTTACATGTTGGCACTCCTGAATCATGACGTCACAAGCGACTTGAGCGCTCCTGGGAGAGAAAGGAGGAACTAGCGCAAAAAGTGACGTAAACGAACGGCCTGCACTCTAGGAGAAAACGATCGAACTAAAAATGATGACGTTATGCGGCGACAGCGCTTGTAGGAGAGAATGGACGAACTAACACGAAAGCATGATGAAACGCAAGAAGACGAACTCCCTGCACCCCAGGAGCGATCGAGCAAACTAACTCTCTAATAAACTACAAAAACATTATTACACTAAAGCATAGAATTAACAAACTAGCATCATATTAGGTTTATACATGAAAAGCAAGAACCCTTTTCAAAGTTACTTTAACATATTAGACTTTAAAATCCGTTCCTACACAGATGCTGGCGTGGACCAGTGGTTAAGACGCTTGCCTACCAACTAGGAGACCCGGGTTCAAAACCCAGTCAGAGAAATAAATTTTATTCAGAGTCAGTCGCGGGGGTGTGAGTGTCGGGCGGGGTAGCATGAGGGCAGGGGGAGGGGAGGGGTGATGCTAGGACCGGGCGGGTGGAGAAGCCAAGAGGTCAAAGTCCAAAAGTGCGCCCCACGGGTGGCGAGGATGGGAGGGTCGGGCGGGGTAGCATGACGGTAGGGGGGACTGGAGGGGTAGCATGAGGGCAGGGGGAGGGGGAATGCTAGGACCGGGCGGGGTAGGCCGGGTGGCGAACCCCGAGGGCAAAGTCCAAAAATCCATCTCTGGGGGGGGTCTATAGTAGTGACGTCTTTGCGACACTCTTATCAATTTGAGCGAGATTAGTGTTGACAACTATTGCGACTTGTGAAACTGTGTGACCCCATGGGAGACTTTTCTGACACAAGTGTCGACCTGTATTATGCTATTATAAATATCGTACTGTATGATACGATACCAAATACTTGGTGTCTTAATATATGTATTCAAATATTTCTAAATAGGCATCAAATATTTCTTATTTCTTACCAATTGTATTATCAAATTCTTATCAATTTCTTACCAATGTATTATAGGTACCAAATATTTCTTATTGATTTATTTTAGCTGGCGAGTGTCGACTGTATTATTATATAAACGAATTTCGTATATTATATTATTATGTTTATCGCTAAAAACTATAAAATCATCTTTTGTAACAGAGTTTACATTAAAACTTATAAACAACATTAACACTCTAAGAAAAGGCAGGAAAAGGTAAAATAAATAAAAAATCATTTAAAATATAGTTTTTTACTATAAAATACATCCATAACATATTCTCCTCTCCGACAAAGTATTTCCAACAAAGATTCTCTACGTGAGAATCACATCCCAAGGCACAACAGTAAGCTAGGCAACAAAAGCACGTTTAGGGAACTACAAAACCGACTGGGACTCAGAATGATGCGATAAGACTCCATGCCCGCTGCATCAGTGTTGTTGGACGGGAGGGCGAGAGGGGGGGGGGGGCTCGCGCACGCGCAGGGGTGGTGGTAGCGGCTGAGGTGTAATGGCAGTGTCGCTTGCCGCGCCGCGCCGTCCCCAACGTTTGTGTTGCTGTGGTCGTCGCTCCCCCATCTCTTGTGGATATTCTGATTGACCGGTAAGCCTCGCATGGTCTTGAGTAACTATTACAGATTAATAAATTGTTTTTTACAAAACTTTTTTATTAAATTTAGCGAGTTGTGTTAGAATTTTACCTATAGTAATGGTTTTATAATTTAATTTTTATAAAATATTCACTATTAAAGGATGTTGTACTTTTACATTTGCACCCAACCAATATGGTAAGAGTTTAAAAGATGTATAAAGTCATGTAAGACTAAGATATGTCTCAATGCTCATTTTGTAATGTAACGTAATCTTACAGAAGGAGTGTTGTCTTTTATTACTTGTGTTTGTGTTAAACTCACTACAAGAATCATTGTTGACCAAGTTTGAATTTAGGTTAGGATAGTGATTACGTACTATTACATGTCTCTTTAAAATATTAAAAGCAATGTTAAACTAATAGAACTGAAATAAAGATGAGCTCATAGAAATATTGTTTTTGTACATACAGCCGACAAATGTACTCATGCAGATGAATAAAAAGTGGTCATGGTATTTTCTAACGTTGCTGTAAGTAGTGGTTTTTGAGCGGTTCTGGGCCATGACGTCATCACGATGAGGTCAGCGTGAGTCAAGATGACGTCACTGATGACGTCATGGCCCAGAACCGCTAAAAAACCACTACTCTCAATATTAAAACTATATATGAATGTGTAAGACACGATAACCCTCGTAAAAACGGTCCAATCGAGACAAAATTGGAGATGTGTAATCCTACCTTAACTCGGATGAGTTTGTTAACCAGATATATCGACATACCAGAAGGGGTAGTTTTTGGGGGTTTATACTAAAAAGTGGGGTTTTGCGTTTTATATGTAGTTTTTAAAAATAAAATTTTTTTATTTTTACCACTGGAATTGTCTGAAAATGACACAATTTCGTTTTCTGAAGCTTTGCTCTATCTCGATCGGTTACCGAAATATTAAAAAGTCTAAAGACAGTACATTGCATTTTGAAGCTCCAATATAAATCTTACGGAGGATGAGGATGTATTAATATTTCACTTATTAACCAATATTTTAAAATAAAACTTTGTATTTAGCTTCGTTTGGTTGAGATCCATACATTAATGGTAAATATTCTTGATTTTTGTAATAATCATGACAGCAAACCTGCATACTCTTTTTCCGTGTTAATCATGGAGAATAGGCTCCTTTATTTATGGACAGAAATTGAGGAAACTTAGTATATGGTTTCATGTTTTTGAAACATATTTTTTAACAACATCCCATATCAGTAAGCCTACATACTAATTCCTATAATATCTATGGGGAAAATACAAAATATCAAATTACTTTGGAAATTCGCTAAGTATGCAGGTCTGCTGCGACGGGGTATTTGGTCTTGTGTCCTTGTTTGGTTAGTCGGTTGTATTTACGTGTTTTACAGTTGATAACTGATAATTCGATTATTTTTTAACCTCATCCAGAACTGTCGTGATTATTCTATGAAGGGGGGGGGGGCAATTTTCCACTATAGATTAACCCAACTTGGATTGATTTGACGTTGAGTGATAATCATTATGATACCTGCAGTTCCTTGTCATCAAAACACTATCATGCATAGTTATTTTTTTTATGCATAGTTACATATCGCTCAGACAAAGAACGATAATGTAATATTTTACGTGGCCAATTGCGAGGGAAAAGCTAGGACCATATTGCTTAAGGCTGGGAAAAGCTACTTTTCAAGGTCCAAAATTTAATTAATTTCCTATGTGGGCTTCAAACACCACGGCCTACCTGTCTCGGTAGCTTCTCTTGAATAAAAAATAATACTTTTACTTTGGCAAACAGTAAGATGTATATTTTTAAGTAATAATAATTTTGTGGTTCTGAAGAAAAACCCTATGTGAAAAAATGGCATTATAATCTATTGAATTTTAAAATCGTTATAAAATATTTTATGTTGCATAGTCTGTTGTTGCGGCTCCAAATATTTGGTGAATAATGATTTTAAAAGTTTTAAAAGCGAATGTAATTGAGACACAATAAAATAAAACAAACAAACCTTAGAACTTTAAATCTATTTATATTATTTTCATTATCATATAAAAATAAGAATTAACTGTCGTTTAGCCCATTAAAAATTATTCAATATAATTATTCCTCTTTTAATCTTTATAATTATTTTAAATAGACGGTTTAACAAGGAGTAAAAAGTAGGTTCATCGGAGTTTTGAATAAAATTCAATAAAATTTCAAAGAATATTTGTATAGTTTTACAAATAATTCAAGCTATCTAAATCACACATGTTTGAAAAAAAACTTTATAAATCCTAGTATATGGTTGTTTACATACACGAAACATATGCCGGTATCATTCTATTACACATTTAGTTAAAGAGGGGTAAAATATCCCATTATGACAAAATATTGTCTTAATTTTATAATATTTCACATTATACTTTGATATTAAGTATCTAATAAAAAACTGCACTTTGACGAGTCTGATTGATAGCAATTGGTTTATGAATCTTAAAACGCATTGGTTATAGGTTGGTAATGTGATCATTATATTAGGTCATTGGTCAAGAAATTAAAGCATTCTGGGACTTGCCCTCAAATGACCTAATACAATAGTCACTGTATCGTAATTACAATGCCAAGAATTCAAGGATTTTGGTCTGGGTTATACAAAACTCTTAGAATAAGTTAAATGTATGAAAGCAATTATTGTTAATAGACAATTTATAACAAAAAGTTCAATAATAAAGTCTTATATAGAAATTGAGGAAAGTTAGAAAATAGTTGGTCTTTAACTTGATAGAAAAATAAAGCTTTTTTACTTTTGTGGAGATCTATTTATTGATTGATTAAAAAAAAAATACGTATTATTAATGATTAGGTAATTTTAATTCATTTTTAAGGATATTGTCGACTTTATTAAACGAATACATAGATTTTTATTAAAATCGACTTATTGAAATTGAAGAACAAATCTTCAACTTGAATACGTTGGTTTGAATAAAAGTGTATACACATGTTAAATAAAGCACGTTTTTAATAGATTATTTAATAATTATTTGAAGGAATACTTACTAATTTATTTTTTATGGTTGAATGTTTATAAAGAAATAAAAATGTTAAGAGATTTTAGTTAGCATTGTTGAGTGTTATTATTTTAATTTATTAAAAATACTCCGTGCTACAGCAGCAATAATTACTAGTTTACTATTTATATACCAGTACTTCACATTAATATAGGAATAATACATATACAACGAGAACACTCTTATTTTAGATAAAAACTTTTCTTTTCTGACCACATGTTTCTGGACATTTCTGGCCCATCTTCTATAGTGGTCTTGGTCATATAAGTTACAAATATACCGGGGTCCCGGAACTTTCTGGAACCCTTTTGGATATAAGTTCCTTGCATCTAGACAATTAGAAACATTTGTTTATTTACATGTACGGCGGACGCCAATTTACAGATATGTACAAACATCGTACAAATATTGGTCTAAATGCTTTGTTAAGCCACTAGCCGCCATTTTGTTTTATTACACATAATAATTGGTATTCCAGTAATGGATGGTTGTATTATGTTAATATTTAGTATAAACTTTTATCGAACGAATGTCCATTTTCGGAAAAGAATGATATTTTCCGATGTGTATTTTTAAATGGCGGTCATTTACTTTTAAACATACTCAAATATTTCAAAACCGGCAAATTTTATCAACATTTCACAAGGGGCAAAAAAAGTGTCAAATAAATTATCAAACTAATATTACGAAGTTTGTAAGGATCAGACGACGAACGATGGAGATATTGTAATTTTTCTTTTAATATAACCTAAAATTGCTAAAATTATAATGGAAAATCAATGTTTTTCTGCAGAGAAATCTCAATAACTCCGTTTTTGTTGTCTGATCATTACAAACTTGTATACTTAGTTGGATAATTTTATTTGTCTTACTTTGCTTTTTTTAAATACCGGTAATTATGATAATTGTGGTATAGTCTATACTGATTTTGAGATATTTGAGTTTAAAATTTAAAATGCTTGCCAGTCAAGAAATAAACATAGGGAACTATAATTATTTTCCTGAAAATGGACATTGTTGTGAAAGAGGTTCATACTAAATATTACCTTAATACAACCAACCATCCACTAAGGGGATAAAAATAATTATGTGTACCAAATAATTTACACATAATTTACTAATTATGTGAATAATTATGGCTTAAGGATGCATTTTAGACCACTATTTGTACGATGTTTTTTTTATTGTCTCCATGCAAGGAACAAATATACAAAAGGGTTCGAGAGAGTTTAGAGACACCCTGTATAAATAATTAATGATTTGTATTGATTACTTTAACTAAACACAGAACTCGTTTTCATTCAGCCAGAAAAACGTCTTGTAAAAGTGTAGCATTCAACAAAGTGTATTTGTCAATGTAACACACGTTGAAGGTACCCCTATTTAGCTCCTTGTTTTGTTGCATAATTGCAGATTAACTATTAAACTTTTTTGGATTGGAGCTCGTTAATTTAATGCTTGTATCACAGAATTTGCCTATAATGTTATAAAACTATAAGAATATAGATTCAAAACATCAGTTTCTTATGTTAGATATTTATTTACTTTAAAAGACTACCAGACAATATAACTTCATTTCGTTTTACAGTATATTTTTTTTAATTCACAGATTTATACATCGTCTACTGATATAGCGTAGGGTTGAAATGTATTTTACATCATATTATTCTACGACTCAATGTTTCTATAACAGTTATAATCAGTAGGCATGTAGGTTACTGAAAATTATAAATCAGACACCCACGCGAAAGTATTAGAAATTTGCCCAAAGTAGTTCGCATACGGTTGAATTTTACTAATTATCAATACAGATAAAAGGTTAATTATTTCGAATAGAGAGATGTTTTGTTTATTTTGTGTCAAAGTTAAATGAAATATTTAATTAAGTTTGTAATACAAATCAAGTTGATTATTGTTCAAAACTTTAGTATGACATTATGAAATGTTAAACATGCGAGCAACTAATATGTAAAAAATATCAAATTGTGATATATTTTAAAATTAAACCGTTAGTAGAGTTTTTTTTATCAAATAACCAGATTGAAATTGGGTCAACAATTTTACAAAACCTCCCCTCCCCCTTCAAGTATATAATTTTATTTTCTATAAATCATTAAGAGGTTGTGTGAAATAAGGTTTGTGAACTCCATGTTTCTTGGTGTTAAGGTTAGAGTGTTAAGAGTCATCGTCACCCCTGGGCCAGTAGCCCATTGTTGCGCAGTCGGCAATGTTAATCATACGGCTTTTATGCTAAAACATGGCATTGTATTCCCCAGTTCCGGACGCCGTTTTCCAACCGATTTTATTTAAACTTGGTAAGTGTTTAGTTGAATAGTTATACTATGTCGCTCATACTTCGGAATTTTGAAAATTTTACTAAATTTTGAAAAATTACTAAGGAAAATCGAGTTACTTTGCGACATCACAGAAAGTAATATTTGTTAAATTTTCAAAATTCCGAGGTATGAGCGACATAGTATAACTATTCAACTAAACACTTACCAAGTTTCAAGAAAATCGGTTGAAAAACGGCGTCCGAAACAGGGGAATACAAGACCATGTTTTAGCATAAAAGCCGTATGATTAACATTGCCGACTGCGCAACAATGGGCTACTGGCCCAAAGGTGAAGATGACTCTTAATAGATAAACACTGAGATCGATATAAGTTTCAAGGAAGTGACTTTTCACATTTTGTGGCGAATTAGAAAAAATCTAAGTATCTTTCAGAGAGATGTGTCGCTCTCAGATAGTCATCAATCTTCGAGCCCATCAACGTCATCCCCTATACTCTCCCCCTCCCCCCAACATCCCACTCACAAATACGTAAGCGCTTTAAACTTTGGACATATAAAAGCCTTACACCCCAGCAATATCTCACCATATCGTAATCCGAAGGATTAAGACACTATTCTATCACATGTTTTATTCATGTTAATCTTGTATTTAAAATTTTCTTGTTACTGTAAGCTATGAGTGGATATAACTTAATATAACTATAAACTTTTTTATTATATTAATTTTAACAATGAAAAAGCAATCTATAGCATCTTAATAAACAGTTTTTTTTTGTGTCAATGTTTTGTTGTCTTGGTAAATAATATAAAAATAAATTTAATACAAAATTTGAGGCTTATTTAATTTATTTGATAGTTTTTTAATTATAACTGCGTTTTATTATTTGTTTATTTATTCATTATATCGATAACTGCAAATTAGGTAACCTATAAACGTTAAATGCATTTATAGTGCTATACAGGTTTGGCTAATTGTGTGGCTCAACAGTAATCGATAATTTATTGATTTAAATCAATATTTTTGGCACCAGTTACATAAATATGTTTTAGAAATGTTGACTTACATTTTAATATATAATAAATTAATTAAGTAAACATTTCAACAAGGTGGAATGATTTATTGTTAAAGGCTAAAGAAATATCTGTTTCAAAAATCACTTTGAGTATATGAGTTTTTTTTTCCAATAGTGAGAGTGAAATTTGGTTTAATTTTATTTCTTACCAAGTATGTCTTGCCACTGCTTTATTAATCAAAAGTGTATTTTAATAGGAGTCTCCCAACAGGCATTGCATTGGAGGCCGAAGTAATTTCCCATAATAGAAAAACGTCAGCAGACTGGCTTGTATAAAATTGCATTTTTTTAATTTGATATGCATTTTATGTAGGCCAATAGAATCTATATTTTAACTATTGTATCTATTTTGAAAATCAATTATTAATATTATATAATATAACACTATTTATTTTGATCTCTTTAAGAACGGGTTTTCTAATATGGAAACATTTAATTCAGACCTTTGAGAACCCTAGAAATATTAAAATTCATAAATTATAAAATATCCAATGTACTAGGATAGAGTAAGTTAAATCAACGTAGAAGCTTTTGTGAAAAATATATAAACAAATTGAAATAAAATATATTCAGGCCACGAATCCTGTCCAACGAACCCTAAAAATATAAGATTTCTACGACAGCCATTTCGAAGACTAGTGGAACTAAGTATTAGTGGACTAAGTGGACTAAGGTATTAGTAACAAAAACTAATAATATTGAATCATAAATTTGGTCTACATTAACATTTTTAATTAAAAAATGTGTTCATTTATGATTTTTTTCAAAAAATAAAAACATCATACCTCATTTCCCTTTTTTATAATTATTATTAAATTAAAATTAAATACCTAAACATTTTTTAGAGTCATAACATACTGTTAAATATCTATTTTTTATCCCTAAACAAATACATGTTATTAATCATATAAAAAAAAACTACATTATAGTAATGTTTCTTCCATGGTCGTAAAAAATTAATCTTTTCTCACAAAACCTAGATAAAACTAATTCAAATATAAAACAAACTTTAAGCTTTCTATACTTAAATCCCTCATATAATCATATAAAAATGTTTAGATTAAAATAGTTCGGGTTGACTAGATAATAAAATTTCAAAGTAATGGTTGGGTAATAAAACCAGGTGAATAATCTTAAATATTAAGCTTTTTGGGAGTTTTGCTTTGACGAAATTTTATTTGATACAAGCATATAGGCCTCCATCGAGTTCACTTTGATAAGTAATGAAATTGTTTTTGGTAAATATATTTTGATTACTGCCTTCTAGGTTAAGTATAAAAATACAGTTTGGTACAATATATTTTACTGTTAATACGAAGTTACAAGGAAAATTTATTTGCACCCACTCCATACCTGGGGGTTTGCAAATTACGGCGTTGTAAGCTTATGCTAATCCCTTACCGCCTCTACCTGCTGGTAGGCCTATAATAATCCGAATAGGCAAGGGCCGACCTCAAGCTTTCAACTTCCCTAATTAGCGAATTAAACAATCAATAAATGTATTGAGGATAATAGAAGAGATGTTTTCGATCATGTAAATTTATTTTTAATCGAGTGAGGAAAATATTTAAACCAAGTAGTTTTTTTTTCATATTACTCGTAGTTATATCTTTAGTCAATTGGTTTATTTAACTTCTATACAACAAACACAGCCTTAAACATGGTAGACAAACCTAAGTGTGTGTTCCCTGAGAAATATTAAGTATACCAGTATAAGAAAAGGAATCATCTTCCAAGAGATCAACTCACTAAACAATCCAAAGTAAATTTTAAATATATTTACATTTCGGGCAAGTCACTGTAAACCAACCGATATGACATTTTGATTGAGTGCCAAGCTTTGATTTGCCGGCAGTAAGAGGAGGAGCACTCTGGTAAACTTGTTAACGCTTTCCGTTTTATATGACAAATTGGAAACTGTATTTGTCTACAGAAAGTCATAATCAATTGTGTGATTTTTACAGAAAGTAAACACTAAATTTGTATATATTGCTAAGGTACATTATATATATTATGTAATAAACTTTTATTATGAATCATATCAAGGTCAGAACAGATTTTCAACTTGTTTGCTTCAACTTATTATTCAACTTATTTTCTTTGATTTTCCCTTTGATTTGTAAGATATTAAATAAGAAAAAGTTTTGCTAACAAGGACTGTTCAAAATACAATAACATTACATTACGCACCCAGCTAAGCGAACACTTTTAACATAATTTTGGTAATTATCGGAAAATACAGTAGTGCTCACAATTAATTTGGATATCTAAAAAGATTAGCAGGCTAGAAGAATTTTTAATTAATGATTTAAACGTTATTACCAAAGCTTACCTTGCCCTTTGAGTGTAATGACTAAAACTTTGCTAATTAAGACAAAGTTAGATTGACGTGCGACTTCGCATGTGGTGATTTGATGCCATTTCGAGCAGATAGGAGGTGATTTGCTGGTTAACCTAGCGTTAAGAGATAAACTACTGCATCTAGGTCGTTTAAGATAAAAATCTGTTACTCCCAGACTCCTTTATGATGATTTACCAAATATATAGAAGTTCCTAAATTCATCATTTCCAAAACGAATATTAATTTTTTAGGAATTACTCTGTAATTGAATACTTTTTTCGCATTTTATTACTAAATTAAAAACTAACTAGTTTAGATTACTAAAAAGTAATTTATTTAGCTAAGACAAGGATTTTTTCTCCAACACAAAAGGAATGTGTAACTTCTATGTATAAAGACATTAAAACTTATACATTTATTTCCTCTATACGGTTAAATATTAAGCTATGAAACGTTCAATACATTTATTTTTTTTATTTTACAGTTCAAGCTCACCAAAGAAATAACAGGCATTTTGTGTTACAGGACTTTAAATTACTGTCTATATTTTTTCCGATAAAACAAAGTCAAGAATACAAATTTCAACATATTCTAAGTTTGCGATTTTTAAAGTTCTTAAAGGTTTTAAGTTTCTTGTTTTAGAAGTGTTGAAAATGCAAAATGTTCCATAACTATCAATGAGTAATTAAATCGTGATCATAGCTTGTATAATCGCACATTTGCTCCAATATATATTCACCTGGTTTTGTTCTTGGATGTTATTTCCGTTCTGCAACAAACCAATTGACCATGCAAAATCACAGTAGACTTTGAGACCAATGCTAAAATTTGTGTTCAAAATTTGCAACACCATCTAGTAGTGTATATACCAGTATTCGGTAACAAGTTCTTTCATCCTACTCATTCTAAAATTGACAAACGTCATAAATGTGAAAATTGAATAAAGTGAAATAAATAATAATTATAAGTATTATCATGCCAATTTAAAAACTAAAAACTTAAGAACTTTTGCTACCTAGAGTAGTGGGGTTTGGTGAATTCTGGCCCACTTCAAGGTCGCTGAAACACATCTTGTTTGTTTGTATTCGGTGTGCGTGGTTATTGGGGATTTTTCAGTGGATAATGGGGGAGAAAACCAGGTCAAGGTCATTCGGAGGAAGTTATAAAAAACTTATCTCGCCACCGCATGTGTATGCGATAGCGAAATATGCGTGTTGAAGTTATTCAAATGTCAGGTTAGGTTAGTGTTTTATTTCTTGACTTAAAAAGTGTTGTTTTTTAGCGGGTAAATACAAAGAGTGATGACGAAGAGAAAATAAGCACATAATTCTCACAGTATGTATTTGAAAAGTTTCAACAGACGAAACATTATTCGTTGGCTTTTATCTTCCAACTGCAGTTTATAAATTTCCAATTTCATTTTATCATCTTCCATTTGTGTTACAAAAGAATCTTCATCCATCATGTTATTTCTAGTTAAAACTTCAGAAGAAAGAGTGTTAGTCACAGTTCAAATGTTTAGGATAAAATGCGAAGTGAAGGTTTAATATTCCAGTTTTATACTAAATCGTAAAAGAAAATGGTGGAGGGAAGGCAAGATGAAGATATATATATATATATATAAATATATATAGTAGTGTGTTTTGGCCACTTTTAAAACCGGCCACGTGCCCACCGAGCCATGTGACGCGGCAGCTGGCGCCAGCTGCCATGTCACATAGCTTCCGGTGGGGGTTAGAGGGTATATATGAGATGCTGCAGTTATATTTTATGCCATATAGGTTGGGGTGGAGATGGCGATAGTGTTGGCGTTAGGGTGAAGTAAATTTGCGCATAAATTAAAAGTTAGTTTAAAATTGAAATTCGTCGGTGTTAAAGAAACTCTAACAGTTGAACAAAAATTAAGAGTTAGTTCAAAATTGAAATTCAAACTTATAACTGGGATGTGGAAAAATACGTCAAGGTCATCCAGAGTAAGTTTTTAAAAATTCCATCCAACTATCACCAGAAACAGTTTTAAGTTGAAGTAGTTGGTGATAGCGGGATAATTGATTCGTGCCATGGGAGAGGTGTTTCTCGTTTGAAAGTTGGCGATCGAATGAGAAGTTCCGCCTAGGGAGAGGGCTTATAAAATGGCAACCTTCCCCCCACCACTCCTTCCCCCACTCCTTTAGACCAATAACCGGTCGCCGACACTATGTGGTAAAACTGAACCAGACATGGCGGCCGCCATGGATAATTCTAACCTCAAACCTTAGTTTTGCATTGGTGAGCATGCGCCACCCCCACTCCTTTACCTTTCTTTTATATTTTTAAAACCGAACAGATGTTCGGGCAGCTGCCCCTACGGGCAGATGTTCGGGCAAGTGTTGGGGGCAGAGATGTTGAAATATTGGGGTGGAGATGGCGATAGTGTTGGTGGTCGGTTGAACTGAATTTGCGAATAAAGTAACTAGGGTTGAACTAAAAGTGCACATAAATTAAAAGTTAGTTGAAAACTGAAATTTGACGGTGTTAACAAAACTCTTAATAGTTGAACAAAATTAAAAGTTAGTTTAAAACTGAAATTAAAATTTATAAATGGGGATCTAGAAAGTATGTCAAGGTCATCCAGAGTAAGTTTTAAAAAAGCCTACCCAACTACCACCAGAAATAGTTCTAAGTTGAACTAGTTGGTGATAGTAGGATAGGTTGAAGTAACTTTTGAATTTTATTAGTGAACATATAATTAATGCGCAACAGCAGAGTTTAAACAAGTTGAACTTTTGTGATGAATTACAGAGTTGTAAATGCAAACACTGACGACGATGAGAAGGTAAATGCAGAGTCCCCAGATGATGTATTTGAAAAGCTTGAACAAATGTAACATTTCGAGTTGGTTTTCCTGTTCCATTTCCAATCGTTTAATTTCTAATTTCAATTTATCCTCTTCCATTCTAGTTACGAAGGGAACTTCATCCATCATATCCATCATGATTGTGTTAGTGTTTGAAATTTTAAAACAATTGATGTTGATAGTTCAGAAGTCGAAGACGGAATGAGAAGTAAAAGTGAGAAATGTTAGTTAAATAAAGAAGTGGTGGGGGGAAGGATGAATTACAAAGAAGTGGTGGGGGAAAGACGTTGCTCTTCATTATTACCATCAGCAGTGTCAGATGGTGCAGGAGTTAGATTTAGTAAACTGTCTTCGTCTAAACATTCAACCTTATCACAAATAGGACAATCGTATGTTATTTCCAAATTCATTTTGATGGTTGTAAAATTATCTACAAGTTCTTGTAAAATATTAAAAATGTCTTGTAACTCTTCTTTAGAGTTTATTTCAAAACTAGAATTCATTCGGGCCAATGGAGAGTTGTTCATTGTTGGAGAGTCGGTGATGGAATGAGGATCGGCGCATAGGGAGGGGGCTTATATAATGGTGACCTTGAGCAGGCGTCTAGGGAGGGGGGCTGTCTAGGGAGGGGGCTTTTATATGGGGAACCTTGAGCTTATGATTGAATAAAATTTTTAGTTCTTCTTCTTCGTCTTTTAATTCAATTATTTGAACCGAAGTAGTTGTTTCATCTTCTTCACTTGATGAAGAAAACAATTCACCAGGATTTAAATATTGAACTACAATTCTGAACCATCTTATAGGATATTCGTCAATGATAGAAAGTAAGTTTTGAAACAATTCTTCCATCTCCCCCCTACAGTTATTACAGTTATTATATGTTCAAACTTGATAAATTTGTTTTCCATGTTGTTAGTTAGAGTGTTGGAAGTGGAATGATTTAATATTATATAAAAATTAGAACTAGTGGTGGGGGAAATCTCAAGGTCATCTAAATGAAGTTTTAAAAAAGAGTGTAAAACTGAAATTACACATTTGATGGTTCTACAGGATCGGAATACCAATCTGATCTGTATTTACATCTTTTTATCATATGTGTACAAAAATCATCTTGATGAGAATTGGTGCGTTGACAATGAGCAAGATCTAGAGGGTGAAATTTGAAACATCTTTGAGGACAACATGTATGAAAATATCTTGATTTGTAAAATTTGAAAGTTCGCAATTCTGGTGGTGGTAGTTGTTTTGTTTTGCATTAGCAATAACAAGATCCGAAGAATTCACATTTAGTACAAGCTAACCCATCCACCATCATTGGTCCTAAATCTGTACACTGTTGTTCACAACAGTAACGAGGTTTGTACTTGTATTTTTGCTCTTCCATGTTGATGCTGCGGAGTCCAGTGAAAGAATAAGAGTGTATAGTGTTGAATAGCGAGTTTTATGTTCTGTGAAAAGTGGTGGGGGTAATTTCAAGGTCATCCAAATGGAGTTTTAAAAAATTATACCTTACTAATGTAAGGAATGTTGATACTTAAGAAGTTTGTTTCTCTTTGTTTTCTTCAGACTTTTTATCTTTCTCAGCTTTAGCCATAGCAACTAGTTCTTCTATTGATAGCGGATGTACTTCAGGAAATTTCAAAATTAATTTAGCTTGGTATCCTTCTTTAGCTAATACATCTATATCTTTAGTCATTTGTTCAACAGTGTTGTATTCTTTTCCATAGATTTTTCCATCAAGTTGAATCATCATTCTGTACAACATTTTCTTAAATAGGTCTTGTCGTGGTGAGAGCTGAGAAGCAAATGATTATTTATTCAAGTTTTACATCCTTTTTATTAACTCACATTCAACACGTGATTCTTTAGTTGTAGTTTTGTTTGTCAAAAGTTATTCAACATTGGTAATATTTTTGGAACTTGATGTTATGTTGACCAGTAGGCGATGAAGAAGTTGTAGGTTGTGTAGAAATAAATATTTCATCATCACAATATTTTGTTTTAGTGAACATCCTTGTATTAGTAGCACTAACATCAACAGTTAAGTGATAACCACCGGTAAGTAAAACTCGCATTTCGTTGGTTAAATCTTCGAGTTGTTCAAAAGTTGTAATGGTGTTGGTATCGTAAGATGCACACTTGACTTTGAGAGACATATTTAGTTTTTTATATTAAGCAATAGAGTGAGCGAGATGTGTACGGTACGAAAGGTAGTCGTAGACTGATGAACTCCACAAGTAGATTTCTGCTTTTATCATCACACAAAATTGGGTCAAGGTCATTCCATGGAATTTTTAAAAAAGCAACATATTGTAAAGTACAAAGACATTACAATATGTTGCTTTTTATTTTTTTGTTTTATATCATATTTATTGAGAAACAATTACAAACAAATATTTACAATGTTATATACAAACTAATCAATAGTAGGTGTTACATGAATTGTAAGTTCAGTAGAGTTATTTCCACTTGGTCCGTGCGAAACCAAATAGAGTGCACCGGGTTGAACTACACGAAGATCTTCATTTTGAAGAAGTTGTACAAAACGTGTAGGTAGGAAGATTTGAAACTTCGGTTCGTCACCAACTGTATATGGTGCCTCGCTCAATGTGCAATTAATAGCATCACCTACTGAAGTTTCCATTTTCTTGATCGTATGAATGATGTAATGTTTTTCTTCTTTTAGTTCAGAACATTTCTTCGTAGGTATAATTGATGATTTAGAATGAGCGTTGAACTGATCGACCAAATTTTGAAGTAAGTTCTGCGATGCCATCTTGATGTTATTGTTAATTTTCTTGTAAATAAGAATGTCCGTTGGAGATGTTGTCTCTTCGGAGGTTCGAGTAATACTCATGCTGTGTCATGGTAGCGCTCTCACTTTTATAGTCGACACTACCCCCACCACTTTTTTGAAGGAAACTATTCAAGCGGTAGGCATTCTTTAAAGCGCACTGCGACCTTCGACGTTTAAAACTTTTTGATGAAATACAAAGTTCGTTGAAGTAGCATTGGAAATCTTTATCAATTATTGCATTAATCACTTCGTTGCTTGTAAATGATTGTATCCAATTTGCTTTTTCCAATCCTCTTGTGTAGATAATTTTAAACTCTTTGCAATAATGATTCATAATGTGCGGCATCATGTTATAATTAATGAAACCTTCATCCCATCTTAAGTTGTGAAAATGTTTGTTTAACCATTTGTTTGTAACTTTCGCTTTAGTTGTTAGTCTATTAAATGGTACTGGAGGTTTGAACAAATAATGATAAACTACTGATGTGTTCATGTCCAAGATTACTAATTCTTTAATAATAAAATTACCATCATTTCCTCGGAAAGCTTGAAATTCAATTATACCTCTTTTAACTTCCATTATGTGTGGTGCATTAGAAAACGAAACCCGTTTATTCATGATGAAGTCTTAGTAACAACTGACTTAAAAATTGAATGAGCCGACGTTTATAACAGACAGGATTGTTCTTCTTCTTTCACTTCTTGTGCCACTTCATTGATATTAAAATTGGTGTGATAGTTGTTTAATTGTCTCCACATTTCAACTTCTTGAGGTATTCTATTAAAGATTGAAGTATCCACGGGACCGTATAAAATTGGAACAAAAGGTTGTTTGTCCAATGTATCGATTAAATAGTCTTTAATTATTGCACTTGAAAATATTAGTTGTTTCAAATATCTGGTGACGGGACCGGTAGTACAACTTAAAGTGTAAAATTCTTCTTTAGTAAAATATAATTTAACATTGTGGGTAGTTAAATCTCTGAAGCGAACAATTTGTCCTCCACGATGTTTTACTATATCAACTTCAATATTTGATTCCAATAAACTTAATCTTGTTCTTCTTCCAAATGTGTTGTTACTTAAATAACACTCCAAAAGATGTAAATGTTTCATGAGAGTTTCCCAAGTAGTTTCACTGAAAGTAACCATTTTATTTCCATGATTTAAAATAACAATTGGTAAATAATCCATTGATTTTAAAATTCCAACTGATATACTTTTTGTCATGCATGAAGAAATTGGGTAGATAATCCGAAGAAATACTTCTGTTAAAATATTGGTTGTAATGTTAACTTCAACCTTCTTCCTTTTTACTTCTTTTTCAGCTTCTTCTTCTTCTCTCTTCTTATGTTTGTTAAACTTTAGGAACTCGTCCATTTCTTGTTCAACTTGTTTTTCTATATCTGAACTATTATCATCCATTAGAGGTGTATTTTCTTTTCCGTTAGTAGAATTCATCTTGCGAATGATGTTTCCCATACGACAGTTGAAGATAGAATGAAGTTTCCACTAATTATTTTCTCGCTTTTATATTTTTCGTAAAATCCTTGAAATTTATACAATTACATAATTGTTTGTTTTCAACTTGTCTTTCACAAATGAAATTCTAACCTCAAAAATTGAAGCAGATAATTCTAACCTCAAAAATTTGCAGTCGTTGTACAATTCTTCTTAAAGTACATTCTTCACAATTCCGGTCAGCGGTGTGTAAGTAACTATTTTATCATGTAGAATTAGACAGTATGCCGAAGTTCCATCCGCTACTGGTTCTTCAAATTCCATTTCAATTTTTATATCCACACTTGATGATTTTACCGATTCATTTTGTTTTGAACAATCGATTACAATTATTGGAGCCTTGGAATAATACTGGTCAGGTGATAATAGTGGTGTATTAGTTTTTCCATAATATGACGATTGAAATCTTGCATACATATCGTATAAAATGGAAAAACGTTTTTTGCTGAACATGACATTCAAATTGTCATAGGGAAAGAATTGAGAGTTTAGGAAAACTTTACAATTCTTTATTTTACAGTGATCAAATTGACCAGCATTTGCAGTGATAACATCTTTTCGCTTAGTTTGAAAACCGAGTATTATGTACCTTGCTCGTTCCAAGTAAGTTGATGTCTTGACGGTCCATGTTTGTCGTTCTGTCTGAGGTAGTGTAGGGTATTCATGAAATTCCCAACTTCGGAATGGCATCACAATATCACGGTCAGATTTCAACTTTCTCAATAATAGGATTCTATGTTCATCAGCCAATCTTACATGAGGTACTCTCCAAACAACTTTATCCAACTGTAGTTGCCATTCCAGTTTATCTTCCGTAGTTGCAGGGTCTGCAAGTATCAAGTCCTTATTAGTTGAAGATCTGAGTAATACTAATTCTTGTTTGACATTTATTATTACCCGTTTGTAATCTTCAGCGAATCCCAAAAGCAATCGTAAAGGTACATGAAAATCAAAGTGACCGTTGGAAGCTGGTGTTATAGTGTCTTTATCGGGGGCAACCCATCCGGCGGTGACTATTGAATTCTTCTCATGCGGTGTTAATGATGTTAATCCTTTCAATGTCGTTGTTAAACCAACCTTTTTTGTTGAATCAACCGTCACCCCTGATATTTCATATCTTATTTCATCAAAAAGATATGCCATCGGGTTATTTATAAAAGGAACTGTTGAAGCAGTTTTTCCATCCAATTTTAATACCCGTCCTTCGATGTACAAGTAACTTTCACACGGTAAAGTGTAAATATCTTGTTGTTGAATGGGGATCCTTATTTCATCGTTATTGTTTAATTTTGATGAAGTGTAAGGGTTGTGCGTGTGATATTCCTTCTCCCATAGTGTTTCGTCGAACGTTGGTCCTTGAGATATATCCAGGATATCCATCGCTGTTAAGTTTCAAACCAATCTTCTGTAGAAAACGAATGTTTTCCGATGTTAACTCTTCCAATGTCGAGGAGCTACTGAGCTCCCGACTCTTCCGTTGCGGTTTAAATGATAATCCCATGTTGACTTTTATGTTGCTGCTCTGATGTGTATCCGTATAGTAATTGTTTCTCCTCTAAAGTCAACACTATGACCGTCTTGATCCAATATGTTCAGTACGATGTCTGAAATGAAACTGGTGTTTAACGGTAGGTATATCAAGTTTTGTGGCTTCTCAACAATTTTAAAACCGGGAGCCACTGTTGGATAAAATGTATGTAAAATATGTTGATTAACTCCATCTCTATAAGATCCGTGTATAATGTTGCACGTGACATCGATACTATTTACTTTCAATATTGTTACAGTTGAATCACCTGAATGAGTAGTTCCAGGAGTTAAGATTTTCTTTTTTGTATCTGTAAATCCAAGTAAACTGCCAATCGACTGTTCCAAGCTGACATCAATATAATATTTCGAAGTTATTTCTGCTTTTAAAGTATTATTGTTTCCTTTAACGGTGATATTGTCTTCTCCGAGTTGTTTCTGTAATAATTGGTTTATATCATCGATTTCATAAGCTCCAGTAGGAAATGTAATTATTTTCAATTCTGAGTATTTTCCTGCAGCATCCTTAGTTTCATAATAATGTAGTAAATTATTCTTCCCTTCCGTAACATTGGGAATTGAGTTGTAGGTAGTCAAATCAAGTAATGCCGCTTCCCATAATCGTTCCTTGGATAGACGCAATGCTGGGAACAGCGTACTTTTCAATGTGGATGAATTTCCACTCAATGACACTGTATACGATGACATCTTAAAGCTGACTGACACTCTTCGCTAGAAACTCCAAACATAAATGCCCACATATTTCAGTATTGTTAGGTTGTTCTCTATTGTAATTGTAAAAAATGTTTTTGGAGTTTCGAAAATAATGTTGCAGTTCTTTTGGCGGTGGTAGATTGCCAAAACTGTCAAAGTAGTAAATGGTTTGTCCGAGCTTTTTATAGCATACCCAATGAGTGCCTGGACCATAGGTGGAATCCAAATTTACTATTCCAGTTTCATTTTTCCATATTTTAGTTGGTAATGCATCTTTCATAAAAACTCCTCGAAAGAATGGTATTTTCAAACATTTTACATAATCATTTAACTGATGATTTGTTAAGGCTTTATTTGGAATTATCAATTGACTCTTCTTATTTAGTACACACGGTATGGTCTTAGGTATAAACCATTTTTACCAATTTACCATTTTTACCATTTTTACTATTTTTAGTTATAAACCGTTTTTTACCATTTGCCAAACAGAAGTCTTCTTTACATTTGCCTTATGAGTTCTACGACGTCCTTTTTTAATGTTTCCACCTCTTTTGGGAGCGCCTTTCTTTGCAGGTCTTCCTCTGCGACGTCTTCCACCACCTAACTTTGCTTTCGTCTTCATGGCTGTAGTTACTGCCCAAGCCGATGCTTTTTCTGCAATACTTGCGTCACTTGATTTTACTCTTTGCCAAGCTTTTTCCGCTAGAATTTTATCTGCTATTGATCTATTTGTTGAATCTTTATACTTTGAATATGCTATATCGTGTTCCTTGCAAGCTTGATCTAATTTATTAATTCCAGGATCTCCTCTTGCTAAACGCTTTGCCAACTTAGTTCCAGGTCCACAATATTGATAACCTCCGGGCAGATGTAATTCGTATGGTAAAGTGTCTATCGTTCGATTTACAACAGCACCAACTGGAATCCGTCTGAGCAGGGATAATGCAGCTGATGTTATACCACGTCCTCTCTTGCCGCTGTCTTGACGATGACTGAGAGATATGGTCTTCATTATGTTGTCTTATATAACTGGCGTGTTTACTCTACGAGATACTTTACACAAATGAATAACTTGTGCAAAATCTTTTATATTTAAAGACTTAGTTATTCAAATTAATTATATACTGATTTATAATTCTATTTTTAATCCAAGCTTCCCGTTCATCGGGTTGAATCATCACATGACTCGTTGTACTAGCTATATGATTGTGGGTATCAATAAGTAAATTACCCACTATTCTTATTAAACAATCTAAAGTTACAGCATCTTTCGGATGTTGAGGATCTTGTAACAGCATAATACGTTTATCATTACAAGTATATGCGGTTGAATCACTTTTTGATGTTGTTATGAATTGTCCAATAGTAGCAGCATCATTTGAATCTTCACCTGGTAAAATATTAATTATTTTCTTCATCTTTGCATCATATTTGGTCCCAAAGTGTTCATCCCAAGTTATTGTTTGTTTCAATGTAACACAATCATCTTCTTCATAACCAGGATAAATATGTTTTATTCTTCTATTACGACCATCGTATGTATCTAATCTACCACCACTTGCAATTAATGTTTGTACCATAAGAGGTACATCTGAATCTTTTATACCAAATCTTCCATTTGTTATTGTTTTATGTCCTGCATCCCATTCATCATTTTTCCTTGCATTAAATCAAACTTTTTATTTCCATGTATAAATTTATCTCCCCGCTTTAACACGGCATCTTCATGTTTTACAAAATTTGATGTTTCCTTTTTTAATTCTTTAGATAATTGTTCCATAGTAACAGCGTCTTTTGTTTGAGAACCAAACTTTACATTTGTCAATGTTTTACCATGACAATCGATTCCATTAACATCTTGTAAAATACAGTTGTCCTTGATGTATTTTAGGTTTACAGCATCACCGTCTTCCTTTGGGTATCCAATGTCATTTATAATAAATTTATAAAAAGAAAATCCATGTTCAGTTTTTTCCGGTATTATAGAATGTAAATATTCTTTATTAACTAAATCTTTATCATTTTTGGGATTTCCCACGTTGGTTATTCTATAATTTCCAGCATCATACGTTTGTCCATCTTTTAAGTTATTACCCCATTGCAATTTTAAAGTATTTAAAAGTTCAGATGATAAGTACTCTTTAGTAATTGCATCAGAACCTTCAGTTGGTTTACCAACATTAATTAATCTATGTGATTTAACATCGTAAGTATTCTTATGTAATTTCAATGATGTTGAAGTAGCTTCTTTTACTGTCTTCAAATTTGCTCCATCAGTATCTTCTTCTGGATCTTTAACTAGTTTTAAACGTTTATTACTTATGCTATAGTCACCTTCAGGTGTTTGCGGTAATCCACTTCTTTTTCTGTCTTCTCCAACTTGCACTCCTAACGCGGAGTACCATCCGAACTTGTCGACGCTCATGTTAGAACTGATACGTCTTACGCTTGCAACTCTTTTATATCCGCGGACAATTATACAACTATACCACGATTCCTAAGTTCATCAACTAGAGCCACCCATTCATTATTCAAACCCGTATGACCGGCTTCCATGGCTTCATGCAATAGTCTCATTCGGTCAACCAATTTATTGATGTCGTTGTAGTAAATCACATTTGTATTGTATAGATTTTTCATCAATCCTTTACCAGATGTTGAAGTATCTCCTTTACTCTTTTTACCATGTTGTTTAAGAAGTGATAAATCCATAAGTGATAAAGATTTTCTTTTCTATGGTTGTCTCACCGCTGGTGCAGTACGTAATGTTGGCAATTTTCGTGGAGGAAACAACTTTTTTATAATGATGTTATATTTTGTTGCACGTGAACGATTAATCATTGCATCATTTAAGTAGTTTCTTTTATGAGCGTTAGTATTTTGAAGAATCTCCTTAAAAACACTTAAATCTTTGGATGAATATCTTAGTGGTATGTTTTTAAAAATTAATTCATATAATCCTTTTGTTCCTTTATATCTATGCTCACCAATAATGATGTAATCGTCTTGTGTTATTTCAAGCTTTGAATTGCCAATCTTCAATTCATTCCCATCAATTCTTGCTCCGTATACGTGTGAT
Organism: Neoaliturus tenellus; assembly: GCA_030545055.2. NCBI lineage: Eukaryota > Metazoa > Arthropoda > Insecta > Hemiptera > Cicadellidae > Neoaliturus > Neoaliturus tenellus. Next base: position 130,711,119 of record CM061535.1, read on the forward strand.
CTACTCAAATTCGGGTTTGATTTCATGTCATGTAGCATTTTCATTATATATTTTCTTCCAAGAGGTCCATGTTGTAATATATCGCTACTCAATTGAGTTAAATTTGGAATAGATTGTTCAGCTTCAGGTATTGGCTGTTCTTCTTCCTTTTCAACAATCGGTTCTTCTTCTTTTGTTTCTTCTTGCTCACTAGCACTTGTATATGAATCATCATCTTCTTCTTTTTTTAATGCTTGTACTTCTTGTTTAGAAACTGGTAGTAAAACATCTCCTTCATAACGAGGTTTACCAATAGTTTCTGATATCTGTTTTAAAGGTTCCGTAATAGGTTTAAATGTAGTCTCTAGAAATTCTTCTCTTTCACTTAAACCCATCCTCAATGCACGATTCTTCATCCTAATAGAATCACTGAGTGATTTTATTTCTTTCAATAGTTTTTCTTGATTCACCATGTTTACACTGTGAAGTTCAACTTGTAACTAGATGTAGCATCGGTAGTTCAACGCATAAATACAAATTTATCCAACCCAATACGATATCTACCATTTTTAATATCTTCTTCCTTCATAATAACGAGAAAGCTATATTTCTCATTCCATGCTTTGCCACACATCTCTTTAAATTTTTCAAATGACATATCCGCATTTACATGATCATTATATATATGCTTTAAATTTGTTTCATCTTGCTTGAAGATGATCAACATATTTGCATTGTCTCTTATGAGTTGTTTTGGAATTTTACTGTATGTTTGACCAATGTAAATGCTATCAATATTATGATGTCTTCCCATAGCAAAATAATTCCTTATTGTGTCATGATTTTCACAAGAAACATCGTCAAATATAAAAATAGAAAATGGTTTTGCTTCATTTGGTTGCATAATTGTTTCACTGGCATTAAACTTGTAAAAATTTACTTCAGGTACACTTGCAAGTACTTTATCCAATAATTGATATTTTGGTTGTTGCAATGATTTTGAAAAAATGTATATATTGTTAAAACGCAATCCTTTAGGATTAGTTATAAGGTTAAAAACAACATTAGTTTTTCCACAATTTGAAGGACCAGTTATTAGACATCTTATCGTATTTGGTAGTAATTCACCATGTTTTCCATGATTTAACTTATCATTGTCAACTGTCAATTCATCAATGTTATTGATATTAAATCGATCTTTTTGTTGTACAATCTCCATCTTGTATAAAGGTTAAACACACAATGAGCTATTAAACAACTATACTAAGTCTTTTGAAGGAATCCAAGAGTCTTCACTTTTATCAAACCCTAACCACCGGACTTTAACCATATCCTTTTTCCTTTGTAAAATCTTCTCGACAAGATATACATCACCGACTGTTGATTTCAACAATTCGTGTCCGTAAAATCCACCTTGAAGTAATTCACCCTTGTTATCCTTTAATAAATAGGTTTCAGGTATAGTTAGTTGCACTTTATAAATTGTAAATACTTCATTAGTCCAATTTGGTAGATATCTTTTACTAAATACACCTTTGTATTTGCTTATACGAACTTTATCGTTGACCTTGAACTTCTTTGGTTGCAATTTTTCCAATTTCGGTGTTGTATTATTTTTAATGCGTTGTAATACAATTTTGGCATTAGCACTATTTACCTGGATAGGTTTCATTCCAATGGTACGATGATATTTGTTGTTATACTCTTTTATAAGTTGTGGTAATATGTCATACCACACGTATGATCCTCTTTTTGAAAATTGTTTATACATCGCACCTTTTAATGTTCTATTGAATCTTTCAATTATTGAAGCTTTAACTTCAGAATTTGTAGAATAATGATTTATTTGATATTTCTTCATCAAAGCTCCAAAGTCTTTATTAAAATATTCTTTTCCATCATCGGTCTGTAGATGTTTAATTTTAAATTTATTTCTTTGTATTGTGGTTTCCATAGCTTTTGTAACACTTTTACCAGTCTTATCCTTCATTGGTAAAGCGTCAGCTATTTTAGTAAAACAGTCTATAATTGTTAAAATATATTTAAATCCTTTATTTAATTTACTCTGCGGTATCATTTCAATGAGATCAGCTTGATAAAGATCATTCATTCCTTTAATGATTGTACTTCTTCTTGGAAATCTTCTTCCTGCTGGTTTATGTAGTTCATTTACAATCTTGTCCTTCACACTTTCCATCTTCAGATGTTGCTTGTACACCGCATGTAAAAATACTGATCCATAGAATAGTTTATTCTCATTTATATAGTTTGAATATAGGTCAAGGCCATTTCATATTAGTGTAAAAAAGAGGGAACATGGCATTGGGCTTGCCATGTCCCCTCTTCTTTACGGAAAGGAAAAAGGAAGAAGGTAGAGGACGAAGAATAGGTTTACTGGTCGATAGGGTTTAGAGAGTAGTGGCCGAATGGTAAAGTATTAATTTTATCTTCTAAAATATGGCGCTTGTCATCTTTGTAGCTTAATGCCCACTTTGTTTGTTTGACACTAAAAAGTTGATGATTATAACTTCTAATAGTGTTGAACGTTGCAGTTGTTTCAACATTTTCAAACAAACATCTTTTATAATGTTCAAACTGTACGTTCTTCTTCAGGAAAGAAGTTTTTATTCCTTTGGCCTTCTTCGTGACTTGATGTTCGTTCCTCTCGTTTATGTACAGTTGAAATGAATACAGTTTGGACATTAATGCTACAATTTCCATCATCGGCACACCATTTGTTTCATCTTTAAATTTTCCCAATACTTTCTTATTTCTGTCATAGTCGTAATTTGGATGATCCTTAGGATAATCGGAAAAGTCGAAATCATCTTTATATATAAAGTGCGTAGATCTTCATACATGTCATTTGTTTTAATCCAGTAAATTAGTGCATCCGTGTCCATATATGCAATACCAATGTTCTCTCTTCCATAATAGTTAACCATCTTCTTATAATGAAACTCGTACATATGTGTTTTTGAAATATCCAAGATTGACATTCCAAGATACAAAGGACGATCCATTGTAACTGACTTCTTGTTCATGGAAATAAGAACTAGATTTTCATTAATAATTATAGATGAACCAAAGTTTGGTTGTTGCACCAATTTCTGTAATTTTACTGGATCAGTTGCCAATTTGATATCCTTATGTTTCCTTTTGTTTTCCAAAGTCTTGCCAAATATTGCGTTATTCATTAATTTGAAAAAATCTTTTTGAAAACTTGATGTAGCGGTGGCTCTTCTTCTTATGTTGTTGTCGATGTAAGGTTTTAACCAACAAGATTAAGAAAATTGTAGTACTCGATTAATTTTTGTAATTCTCAATCCTAAGTCTAAAGCTTGTTGTATCATCCAGTAGTGTCCAACATATCGAGACTTGTCGGTTAAAGTCATCATTAATTTTGGCCATCTTCCAGTAGGGGAAATTTCAGTCTTCGGAAGAAGTGGTAAATCATAATGTTGATCATGAAGATGTTCAGGATATTCAAAATTAACATCAAAAATGTAACCAGTTTCACCATGCTTCGGTATATCCATTATGTTTCCGATCGATTCTGGATCTATCCATTTAAAATTATCATATGGAAGGGGATTCGACATTGCCCATCCGTATAAGTTATTTGCATCAAAATAACCCAGGAATGTTGTTGGTTTTGATGCATCATAATCGGGCAGATACTTGTTGTTCGCCTTGAAATGTCGTGTAACGCTTTGCGTCAATCCCCCTCGAACTCCTGACTCTAACATCATAACCATATCTATATCAGTAAGAAGTTGTATTTTACAATTTGTTTCTTTCAACATAGCTTGCCATGCTAATCCAGGTGAAGTGTACGAATGAAGAGGGTCCAATCCATATGCCGCAAAACATGTATTTCTAAATTCTTCCATTATATCACATAGTAAAGTTACATCCAATTTAACATAAAAATCTGAATATTCTCCCAATGTTCTAAATCCTAAATCGTTCCATACTTTACATGCATGATCATAGTCCTCTTGAGATATGTCCATGTCATAAAGTTTACTTTTGAATTCTTTTTTAGCTGGAAGTGATGTTTCATTAAATCTTTCTAAACTGTCTATGTAATCATATAGAAACACACCTTTCCGAAGTACCAAATCCAGTTTGTCGTTATTTACAATCTTCTTTGTTTCGATGAAATCTTGTTTCCTTAAATTTTCTGAAAGTTTGGACAAACTCGACGGCATAAATCTGTAGGAGTCCAAGAATCTTAGTTTCATGTTTCCAACTTCTTTGGAAAAACTTATCAACTTCTCTGAAGTTTCAGCTAACACATCGATTTTACCGTCGTCTCTTCCTAGTTCAGGTATTATAAAATGAGCATCGTACCCACTGAGGTTATGCAGAACCACAGGAATAAATAGTGGTAAACGATAGCTCAAGTTGCATTTATTACAAGCAGCACCCCTGTAATAACCTGTGAGGTGATCGTGATCTTTAACTTTATAATTCTCAATAGTAAAATCATTTTTGCATAAGAAACATCGAGTTGCATTTTCATGTTGAATTTCTTCTTCTTCCTCCATCGGTTTCATTGGTACAATATTTGTATATAATCTTTGTGCATTTCCAGCTATTGAATATAAGTGATCAAGAAATATTTTTTCTACATTTTCACCACGATATACTAGAGGTTCTAAAGTTAATCCATATCTGTTTAAATGTTCTTCTGATAATGTTGATTTAACCATTAAACAAAAACTATTTGGTTTGTGCATTTGATATTTGACACTTTTTCTAGCTTCACAATTTTCATCTTCTATAGGAATTAGTGTTGATTCAAAGTCCGCATATACAACTATAGGGATACGGTATTGATGATGAACCTTTTGAAATGTAACAAATGCTCTGTTTTCCGAAGGTAAATTAATCTTTGCTTCATAATTATTGTTACATAGCCTTTTTGTGCTCTTGTAACCATTCTCTTCCTTGTCTTCCTTCTCGTTGAAAATTAAAACATCTCTTGCAAATTATCTTTCTGTGTCGATCTTTAGAAAGCTGCTTGTTAACAGGAGAGTCGAATTTCTTTATGTACACATAGTGAGACACATCTCCTCGCGTTAGTAGTAGTAAATCCGTATGATCTGGTAGCTCTTCTTTTACAACACGTAAAGGATACACTTTGTTTGAACTATCTAATGCAAAAACATTGATAGATGTACCAGGATTTTTCTTCTCAAATTTTGATATATCTTTCAGTGATACAGGGTAAGTGATTCCTTGAAAATTGTACCTATGTCTTTGATTTTCATAGTGTTGGTTAGGTTTATCAAAATGATTTGGTACAAACTTAGATGTCATCGCATATCTAAAACATTCATTATCTTGATTTTTCACATTAATACATGATCTTGTATCCTTAATTCTTTTGGGCAAAGGAATGTAACTAGATCCCATTAGTCCATATCCATGTTTATGAACTCTTATATCTAATACTTCAATACTTGTAAGACTCCATCCGGATCCTCTTCCTTTGTGTTCCTGAATTTTTGTTAATATTTCTTCTATACAGTTTTCTACTATTGAATCAATGTTTGAACTTTCCATAATGGTTTGGTTTTTTGTTATGAATCCTCTTGGTGATAATTCTTCTTGTACATTTATAAACATAGCTTCTAGTAGTAAACCAAATTTAAGAAAGTTCAATCTTTTCAATTCTTCTTTTAAAGTTTTACTTACGATTGGTTTTGCTTCTCTAATAAATTCTTCTAGCTTCAAGTTTTCATTTTGAATCTTATGATGCATTACTACTTTACCGGGTAATGCAAATACTTGTAGATTCGGTAAAGTAGTTGAAGATGTTGCAGTTATTTCATCTTGTTCTTCTTGTTGTTCTTGTTGTTCTTGTTGTTCTTGTTCTTGTTCTTGTTCTTGTTCTTGTTTTTCTTCTGGGTTGTTGTGAATTAGTTCTTTATGACAGTCTAATAGAATTTCATCGTGAAACGATTCCAAACATTTATCGCAACAATACATGTTGAGATGTTTACTCTTCAAAATTTCACCAAGAAATGAAATGGGCTCTCATGTTCCTCCTTTTATAACGGTTCCCCCACCACTATTTCATCTTCTTCACTATCCAAGGAAATCAAACATTTTGAACAAAAATATTAACCTTCTACAAACTAATTGTTCATTCGTGTTCTTTATTCCCATTGGAGTTTTAGTATATACTTCTTTATATTCAAGCTTTAACGAACTTTCCCCCACCCAACTAATTGTAGTTACTTTTAGGTGGAAATGGCTACAGCACAGACACTTGGTTAAACTAAATTTGTGCATAAATTAACTAAAGTTGAACTAAAAATTCGCATAAATTAAAAGTTAGTTCAAAACTAAAATTCGACAGTATTAAAAAAACTCTAACAGTTGAACAAAAATAAACGTTAGTTCAAAACTGAAATTCAACAGTGTTAACCAAATTCTAACAGTCGAACAAATAGGTCAAGGTAATCCAATTTAACGCGAGAACGAGGAATAGAGCACTAAGTGGCATGTTAGTCCATTACCACAAAGTGATCTATTCCTCGCTCTCTATTCTACATCTACTTTTTTGGGTTTACTTATTTATATTAAAATGTTCAAATTTTACTATGTAGAATGTCCATTCTTGCTCTTCAACTCTTCGATTGTTTTTAGCAATTGTAACAAATATTCGTTAGTTTTCACCAAAGTCTTCATTTTGCTACATCCAATTTCAATGGAAGGAATTATAAGTTGTAATTTTATAAGTTCAATATTTTCTTTCTTGCGAATTTCTCTCTTTATTATGTTGTTCCTTATTTTTGCTGAAAATTTAAACTCCATGTTGTTTCTGCTAAAGCCACAATAATAAAAGTCTCTTCAAACAACCTGCATTTATACACATTCCCCCACCATTTTATAATCCCCACTCCTTTCCCCCTTCTTTATAGGATTTGAAAGGGATAGGGTGTAGGGTGGGGGAAGGGTAATTTTGTTATTACACTAGTTGTGCAAGAAAATAGCCGCCAGTGTCCACACCTTGTTCATAGCACTCCATCATAGATTGTGCCCACTGCAACATGCGGTCTCTGTCATTTGGTGTGACAAGGAAAGAATGACTATCACCATACAATATAAAAGAGTCAATTCGTACATAACATCCTGAGTCCAACCATTTATTAGCTTCAGCCATAAACTTTTCTATTGTATCAAATGGAAATTGTGGATCAATTGCTATGACTTTACGTTCTTCACTAAGTTCAACAGTATAATCATCATCGTCCTCATCATCTTCACTTTCACTGTCGTTACTTAAAGTGTCTTCAGATTGTTCAAAAACATCAGAAATTTCGGAAAAATTGAAATTTTCATTCAGATGAGGAGGCATTTTGAAGCAAGAAATATTGTAAACAGCAGAGACGAAACGACAAGAGCGGCGTGTAGAAGAAAAATGAAGGGGTGACCAACGCTCGCTCCGCTTTTATAATAATAAGCAAATGAGGGGTAGGAGCTGACCGTGACCAGTCATCGACCCAAAGGAGTGGGGGGAAGTACTTTTCTTACTACTTGGATGGAAGTAGGTTAGTAGGTCACGAGACTTAGAGTGTTAAAAAATAATGGGGGAGAAACACAACGCTATAACGCGTTGTGTTTCTCCCCCAGTATTTTTTAAGCAATAATTTGGAAAAAGCTATGTGAATTTACTTGCTACGCCCCCACCTTGTAATACCATCCAGTTTGTGTCTGAGGAGATAGTCTTTAGAGTCTAACTCATAAACAGATTCCTCTTTGCGCAAGGATTCAATCACTTTAATATTATATCTTACGCCGTTACAAGTTGCCAAAATGTGTTCGTTGTCAATAACACTTTCAAAAAAATAGACACAACCTCTCTTAAGCCTATTTCCTTTCACACCAATAATTTTGGATTGGTATTCAACAGTGGGGGTTTCTGTCACTTGTGGTTCAGAAATGTGTTTTGAAATGAAATGAAATGAAATGAAAAATTGTTTATTCCAACCAAACATTTTACATGAAATACAATGTACATTTCAGGAATATGATAGCCATCTTATCCAGTAATGATGGCTCAGAGTCCTTAAACTATACGGTAATCAGTCGCAGGTTCCTTATCTTGCAAGATAACGCGGCTCACTGTGGTGTTATTCCCGTAATGTCCGTTGTACACTCGTCCTTAAACACTACACTAATTACAACTGTATGTACAAATACAAATTTCACATCTCTCTGGTGTGAAGCGAATTAAGGTAGCATATAAAAGAAATAAAAATGACATTTAACTTTCACCTACCACATTAAGACAATATTGAGGTTAAGTTATTTAAATCTTCAAAGTTAAGTAACCAAGTTTCCAGATTCTTAGAAAAACTTTTTACGTTTTTACATGACTTTATCTGAGGAGGGAGTATATTAAAACATTTAGGACCCAAAAATAAAAAGGATCTCTGGAAACAAAACTTGTACACTTTTGGCCTTTTAAAAAATCCTTCACTTACCGATCTAGTAATATAACTTGAGTCAAAAACTTGGTCTAGCCCCATATTAGTAGAGGCATTTTGGGAGTTTCAGGACAAACGCAAATTCAGCGGTTTTTAATCAGTGGTTACGTATTAGTGACGTGTGATGACGTATGTGTGACGTCATACGGTGACGAGGTGGAGTGTGTGACGTCACGGGTGTGACGTGGTGGTGTGACGTCACTGATTCGTAATCGGACGCCAATGCCACGTTATTCTGAATGAAAACCAATGTTTAGCGTTGACCCCGTCTAGCTAAATTTGACGGCGACTTCAAACATGTCCAAACATGTTCAAGGTCACTCAAACGAAGTTTTAAAAAATATTTTTAATTATAACTTACAAATATTGAACAAAATGTTGAAATTAATTGGACTCGTTGGAAACTCCATATTCACTCTCGGCTGTTATCTTCAAATGCAGCGGAGGATCACGACTCACGAGACGAAACAGTAATCCATGGAAGCTTTCCAAATCAGCCAAGTTTGACAGAACCAGTTGAATTTTTTGTGAAGGATGGGTGGAATCGGACTGACCTAAAGTTTCATTGACAAATTCGAGTGTTATATATAAATCTTGTGGATCATCACCACTTAACAGACGATAAAGTTGTTGATAGCATATTACTGCATCCATAATGTCGAATTCAGAGGCGTCAAGTTGGAACTTCATGTTTCTGTGGAGTATGTTGTTGTAGAGGTTGAGTGGATTTAGCTAGTAAAATACCATGAACCATTAACGTACCCTACCTACGTACTGCACAGAATACGGTGGGAAAGAGTTATAAAATAAAACAAGTTCAAACATGTTCAAGGTCATTCAAAAGAAGTTTTAAAAAACATTTTTAAGTATTAGACACTTTAGTAGTTAGAAATCATTTAATGTTTTTCCAGTTTAACATAACATCACGGAGATACATCATCCCCGGACTTCGAGGACTCTTGCTCTGTCTTCACAGGTAGCTGATCACTCGAAACATATGGTGAAGATGATGCTATCGGAGATCCTGGCGGTGATTGTGATGAATTTGGTTCTTCAACCGTTATATCGTCAAACTCAATTGTAATGTTTAAACGGAGAGGTGGATCACCACTCATCAGACGAAACAGTGTTTCATGAAACATTCCCAAATCCACTTCGTCCAACAGAACTAGATGAAACTTCATGTTGATGTGGTTGTAGGATAGCGGAGTATATGAATGAAGCTTGTAGTCAGTACTACATATACAATCTATAACGTCCCCGACCTACGTACCGTACAGAAGACGTGTATATCCTACGTACCGTACAGAAGACGTGTATATTTTTTGTAAGGTTGCGGTGATGGGCTGATTACTTATGATGAATAAATTTAAGTGGGAGGGGGAGCTATAATGTCTTGAAGAAACTATGTCAAGGTCATTGGTTGGAGTTTTTAAAAAAGATTTATTTACAAATAATAGTAAAACGTAAGACATACATAATATGAGAACTAACAATGCTAAATAATAAAGAATGAAAGAATATTTACAAAGCTATGAACTTAGATCATTTTACAAAGGTGTGTTCAAATGGATCGTAATTTCTGTAGAGTTGTTCCCAGACGGTCCATGGGAAACTATATAAAAAATTCCGGGTTTGATAGAGTCCAGGTCTTCGTTCATGAGCACATTGACAAATCGTCTCGGAAGGTATACTTGGAACTTGGGTTTGTCTCCTTCCTTGTAGGGCGAATCTCCAAGAACAGCGACGACAGCTTCACCAACCGATGTGTCCATTTTTTTCATTGAATGTACTGCATAATGCTTCTTCTCTTGAAGTTCGCTGCATTTCTTTGTTGTTAGAAGGTCAGATTTAGAATGTTGGTTGAATCTGTCCGCAAGAGCTTGCAATGGAGAACTTGAAGCCATAGTGGAGATGATGTTTACTGGATGAGATCCTGTGTTAGAATGATAGTAGGATGGATCTACACCGGTATATAAGGATTTCCCCCTCCACTTGATATAAGTCGACCAATCCTGTATGCTCGCGACAATGCGCAGTTGGAGATTTTGTGTTGAGGATTTTTCACACCGATACAAAGACCATTTAAGTCCGTAGCATAAGTTTTATCCAAACTAACGTTTGTTATATCAGACGTAGTGTACATTCTGATCCAATTAGATTTTTCTTCACCAGCAGTAAAAATTTCGTCATACTGTTGACAATAATGATACATTATGTTATCCAGCTCTTTGTATTGTGTAAATCCTTCGTTCCATGTGATGTGATGAAGGTATTTCGTTAGCCACGAATTTGTTCTAGCACTTTTTCGGTTTAGTTTCTTAAAAGAAAACGGTGGTTTAAAAAGAAAGTAGTTAACGACATTTGTATTTATGTCAAAAAATGCTAGTTCTTTTATGATAAATCTGTCATCGTTGTTTCTGAAAGCTTGGAATTCCACCACACACTTCTTAGACATGGAAACATTATCAACAAAACGAACTGTTCGGTCCATTGTTCATGAGTAACTAAAGATTACTGAGAGAAAATATTAGGTTGCTTGACTTTTATGATCATGTCAATTCTTAGTTTCAGTTTGTATGTGCTGGTGGTGGGGGAGGGGTGTTTTTAAGATTCCCAATCTTTCCTGTTTTTACAAAACCTTAATACACATTCACAGAATGCTTTAGGGTAGCACATTGAACATGAGCGGGTAAAATCATGTACATTAAACTTGTAACACATGTCCATACAACAGGTGAAGTAGTGTTGAGTCTTGTAGATTTTTAACATCTGCAAAGTTGGGGGTGAGATTGTAAATGATTTGCAATTGCATCTACAGTAACTGAAGCACTCACATATTCTACATGCTATTCCGTCAACTTGTAAATTTGGACATATAAAACATTTTTCGCTGCAGCAATAATTATTCATTTTGCGAGTGTTCTTCAATGTGAATCTTACAATCAACTGCATCCATGTAGCAACATTTGTTTAATATATAGTTGGTGAAAAGAACAATAACATGTGTAAACTGGAGCTGTTTCAAGGTCACGTAATTTTGTTTTTAAAAAAGTATAAGTAATACCTACAATAGCACCTTTGCAAAACTGAGCTTTTTCAAGGTCATATAATTTTGTTTTTAAAAAAGTGTAAGCGCTACAAATATGTGCAAACCTGAACTGTTTCAAGGTCACGTCATTTTGTTTTAAAAAAAGTATAAGTGCTACTAATGAGGGCACTTTACAACACAATCACTCAAATCATGCTACAAATATGTGCAAACCTGAACAGTTTCAAGGTCACGTCATTTTGTTTTTAAAAAAGTATAAGTGCTACTAATGAGAGCACTTTACGACACAATCACTTAAATCATTTTTACGACTTTTCTTGATTTACAATGTTCTCCTGCTGGTTCTTTGTTGGAGAAACTTTCACTGTGGTTTCTTCACTTCGACGATTATTAAAGAAGAATACAGTTTTCCTGTAGAACGACACCTCTTGAGGTAATCTGTTGTATATAGACTGGTCTATCGGTCCATATAGCAGTGGCACAGCTGGATTTGTGTTCACCGAAGTGTTCAGATAATCAAATATGAGAGGGGAATATTTAGTAAGTTGCTGGATGTACCGGATTATTACAGGTGTTAGGTTTGACAGAGTTTGAAATTCTTCCAAAGTCATGAGGATCTTCTTGTTGTGTTTGGAAAGATCTCTAAACCTCACAAATTGGGTACCTCGAAGTCTTATATTATCGATTTCCAAATTAGAATCTTCGAATCCAATTGCAGTTTTTCTTCCTGTCAAGTTGTTGAATAAATAGGCTTCAATGATAGATACGTATTTAGTAAATTTATCCCATATATCCAACGTGAGAAGCAACGAGGCTTTTCCGCAGTGATTAATAAGTACTGCAGGATTGAAGTTTAACGATTTGAAAACCCCAACGGTGACAGATTTATCCATGTTTTGATTCAACGGGTACATTAAGCGTAAAAACACATCCATCAACACTTCCATATTTTCTTCATCATCATCTTCATTGTCACATCGTTTCCTTTTTCTCTGATCGTTTCCTTCCAATGATAAAAAATCAGACAGTTCTTTCTTAATCTTCTCGGTAGATGTTTTGGAGTTTTCAGTTGGTTGTTCTTCGTTTTTTGCTGGCTTTGTGTTAGTAATCGGTACTTTGTCAACCGGTAATGGAATATGTTCTGATGGATTAGTAGGTAAGTCTTGAACTATTGTTGACGAAGATGGAGATTCTAGTGAGTTTTTGTCAGTTTCAAAAGAAACATCTTCAGTTGTTTTAGTAGAGTTCTCGCTAGTTTGTGAGGATGCTGGTAAATCATGTGCCGATATTTCAGACGCAGATGTCATAGCTGGTGGCGTGGTCTCGAGTGCTTTATATCCTGACGTTGATTCATCGTCAGGAATAGTAGATAGTACACTGTCCATGTTAACCATCAATGTTGACTTGCTGGGGTCAGGATGAATACTAATGTTTTCTCACCGAGCAATCTCTCTTTTATAATCTGTGGTGGGGGTAAATATGTGTAAGAGCTGCATGCTGTCATAAAAAAATCTAAATTATTCTTCTAACCACGCCTGTTAGTGGTGTGTATGTTACAATTGTATCATGTAGTATCAAACAATAAGCTGTAGTTTGGTCAGGAATATTTTCTTCCAACTCAAATTCGATGCGAATGTCTACTGTTGACGACTTTATTGATTCGTTTTGTTTCGAACAATCTATGACTGCTATAGGTGCAATATTCTTGAATGAATCAGGTTGGAGGAGAGGTGAGTTTGTCCTTCCATAGTAAGATGACTGAAATCTTGCATACATATCATATAGAATCCCAAATCTGTCCTTAGAAAACATAACATTGAGGCTGTCATATGGAAAGAACTGTGAATTTAAAAACAGTTTAATGTTTGTAAGTTGACAGTGGTCAAATTTGCTTGCGTTAGCCGTTATGTTAGATCTTTTATTTGTTTGTAGAGCGAAAATAATATATCTTGGTTTTTCTAGGTTACTAGATGTTTTCACAGCCCACGTTTGACGCTGAGTTGTTGGCAAGACTGGCCATTCATGCATTTCCCAGCTTCTAAATGGAACCACAATATCCCTATCAGATTCCAACATCCGCAATAGGCTTACTCGCCTTTCATCGGCCAACCGTACATGAGGTACCCTCCAAACTATTTTATCCAAATTCAATTTCCATTCAAGTTTGTCAGGTGTTGTTTCACTATCGGCTTCTATAACATCTGTATCATAAGACGATCTCAGTAAGACCAATTCTTGTTTGACATTAATGATTATTCTTCTGTAGTCCTCAGCGAATCCTAGTAAAAGCCGCAACGGAATGCAAAAGTCAAAATAGCCACTTGCATTAGGTTTTACTTTGGTTGCACTAGGTAATATCCACCCGGCTGTTTTTAATGCGTTTATTTCATTAGGTGATAAGGATACCAAACCTTTAAGCGTACTGCTCACACCGACTTTTTTAGTCGAATCCACTACAATGCCTGATATTTCATACCGAATTTCTTCAAACAAAAAGGCCATTGCATTGTTAATAAATGGCACTTTAGATGGCGTAGATCCATTTTTTGCCAAAACCCTTCCTTCAATATAAATATAACTTTCAGATGGTAAGGTATAAGCATCTTGATGTTGTATTGGAATTCGTATCTCATCATTATTTCCTAATTTCGATGAAGCGTAGGGGTTGTGTGTGTGAAACTCTTTCTCCCATAGTGTTTCGTCGAAAACCGGTCCATGTTTTATATCCAGTATGTCCATTTTCATTAACTTTAAAACCGAGTCCTTCTAAGAATTTAGTGTTCTCTCTGGTTAACCTCTCCGCGTTAGGAGATATACTGAAACTGTTCGAATGTTGTTTGGTGCTATATCCAAATTCAAGTCCCATCGTTCTTGTATGGTGCTTGTCTAATGTGTAAGCGCAATGTAATAACTTCTCCTCTAAAATCCACAGCGTCACCGTCTTGATCTAGTACGTTCAATACGATGTCTGAAATGTGAGTGGTGTTTAATGGAAGATATATCAGATTATGAGGCTTTTCAACAATCTTAAATCCCGGCGGAACGGTTGGATAGAATGAATGTAAAATATGTTGGTTTAAACCATCTTTGTAGGCCCCTTGAACAATATTACATGTAATATTAATAGTATTAACCTTGATAATGTTTACAGTTTTTGGACTCGTGTGAAACATATTTGGTTCAAGGATTGTGTCTTGGGATGGAAAACCAAGTAAAGGGCCAATCGATGCCGGTTGAGTTAGATCCAAATAAAATTTACATTTTATTTCACACTTTAAATTGTTGTTATTAGCCCTTAGTTCAATTGCATCCTTTCCCAACTTATTTTGGAGCTCTCTGTTTATGTCAGCTATTTCATAAGCACCAGTTTCAATCGCAACAAACTCAGGTAGCTCAGTGAGATCCTTAGCCGTTTTATTTTTTGTATAGTGTAATTTGTTGTTGACACCTTCTATTATGTTTGGAATTGAGTTATAAGTTGTAAAATCCAAAAGTGCAATCTCCCACTGTTTATCTTCTCTTAGGTGTAATGGTGGAAATAGTGAACTCCTCAAAGTTGACGATGTGCCTGTAACTGTTACAGTACAGGAAGACATCTTATAGTTGACTGACGCTTGTGGCTAGAAAGTCCAAACATAAATGTCCGCATACTGATGTTTCTTCTTTTTGTCTTCTATCGTAATTAAAATACACTTTAGGCACTGAACCGAAATATTCGTACAATTCTTTTGGAGGTGGAAGGTTCCCAAAACTGTCAAAATAAAACACAGAATCGGATAATTTCTTGTAACAAACCCAATGGGTACCAGCACCATGAATATCATCAAGATTTACGATTGCGGCTTCATTTTTCCAGATTTTTCTCGGCAACCCGTTCCGCATAAACACACCTCTGAAAAAAGGTATTTTCAAACATGATGCATAGCGTTCAAGCTCCTCGTTGTTCAAGGCTTTATTTGGCAAAATTAATTTGTTGTTATTTAATATGCACGGTATGGTCTTAGGTATAATCCTTTTCCGTTTGACTTTTTTTTAGAACATGTTGAACACCTTTTCCTTTTACGATTTATTTTCTTAGTAGTGCTACTTCTCTTCCTTGTGCCTCCACCGGATGTATTTTTCCTTCGTGTTGTCTTTCTTTTCCTCCTCCTCGACCCTCCTCCAACTGCTGTTTTGGCTTTCATAGCTGCTGTCACTGCTAATGCAGCTGCTCGTTCCCCAACACTTGCGTCACTAGATTTTACTCTCTGCCAAGCTTTCTCAGCAAGAGCTCTATCAGCGATTGATCTTCTTTCCGAATCTGAGTAATTTTAATATGCAATGTCATGCGCTTTGCAGGCTTCGTCCAATTTGTTTATTCCAGGATCTCCACGGGCTAAACGCTTCCGTAATTTCGTACCCGGACCACAGTATTGATAACCTCCAGGTAAATGTAGCTCTATTGGAAGTGCGTCGATAGCTGTATTTATTAGTGCACCTGAAGGTAAAGTCGCAAACGCTTTCTTGAAAAGACCTACTGCTGAACTAGTGAGTCCACCTCCTCTTCTCATGAGTGACGGATCACTACTAAATGGCTTCCTCCTATGCATGATAGTTTTAACGTGTTAGTTCCTTAGTGGTCAGCAATGGTAATGGTTTTTCTAGAACGCTCTTCGTATTATATATTGAATTCACACTGTTTGTAGGGGTTTCACTGCTGCCTCCGCGTGAAAAGGCGAAAGGATTCCTCCCAGACTGTAATTTATCTATTTTTTCATAAATATCTTTCTTTAGTTTGTATATCTCTTCCAAAACAAATATTCTATTTACAACATCAGTATCATTTTCCGCATTCGCCACATTTATAATTTTTTTATATTTGGCATCAAACATTTCTTCACCATTCTTGCAATTTAACGTTAATGTATGAATAACCCCAAGATTTACTGCTTCATCCTTAGAAATGGGATTCGCAATGTTGCACAAACGTTTCCCTCTTAGATCATAGTTTCCATCTCTAGTCAATTGAAAACCTTCACCAGGTGGACCCCTCCAAACCTCTCGGGCCAAAGAGCTTTCATGACGACCGAACTTGTCAACACTCATGTTTAGACTGAACCCTTAAGCTATGTATCCTCTACTTTTTAATTCTTCAGTTAAGGCAATCATTTCGTTATCCAGCCCGTTATGTCCAGCCTGAATAGACTCATATAATAACCGCATTCTGTCAACGAGCTTATTCACATTATTATAATATATGATGTTTGTATCATAGGCAGATTTCATAGACATCCCTTTACCTTTAGCTTTCGAAGGTTTTCCTCTAATATTAGAAAATAGCTTTGCAATTACATCCTTGTACATATCTGATTTATTTCTATGAATAGGTGCATTTGAAGAATAACCTTTTCTATGGGAATTAGTTAACAAACATATATTTTTAAAATTATTTAAATCCCTCTTGGAATATTTATGGGGAGACGACTTAAAGATTAACTCAAACAGTCCAGCGGTGCCTTTAAAAGTTTGATCTTTTACTTTAATATTATCTTTGTCATCCACCTCTATCACACTATCTCCCATTCGAAGACCATCTCTATCCATGCGAGCTCCATATACATGGTATCTTGACGGTTTCCTTGCCCCATGTAGCATTTTTAAAATATATTTTCGTGAAAGAGGTCCTTTGTTCCCAATTTCTTTACTTAAAATGCTGATATTTGTAGGGGAATCTGCTTCTTGTAAACTGCCTACATCTTGAGTTTCTACATCTGATTTACTGCTTGCTTCATCTTCATCTTCATCCTCTTTTTCCAATGAATGCGTTGACCTACTAAATAATTCCGAATCGATCTCTGAGTTGTCGGTTTCTGAAGATGAGTTTGCTTTAATTACTGGTTTTTCTGTTTCTATTTCTTCTTGATCCGTAAACTTAGATTTGTTAATTTTTTCATTTATTTTATTCAGAGGATCTACAATGGGTTTGAATGTTTCCTCTAAATATTTATTTCTAGCCACTAATCCTTCTTTTAGTAACAGGTGTTTCTTCCGTATAGAGTCACTGAGAACTTTTATTTCACTAAGCAACTCCTCCTGATTTGGCATTATTAGTTTCGAGTGTTCTCTACAACGTCACAATAAATACTGAAGATTATACATTTAGATGTTAATGTAATAAGACAAATTTATCGAAACCTAATCTATAACGACCGTTATTCATAGCCCTCTCTTTATCCACAACTAAAAATCCAAACTTTTCTTTCCATGCTCTCCCACACAATTCTCTAAACTTTTCAAATGTCATATCAGCACCAACGTGGTCGTTGTATATGTGTTTGAGATTTTTTTCATCCTGTTTGAAAACTATTAAGAAGTTAACATTGTCCCTAATTAACTGTTTTGGGATTTTACTGTATGTCTGACCAATGTAAATAGAGTCGATATGATTATGCCTTCCCATAGAAAAGTATGTTCTTATTCGGTCATGATTTTCAGAAGAAACATCGTCAAAAATAAAAATTGAATACGGCTCGGCATTGTTGGGCTCTATGATCTCACTACTTGCATCAAATTTATACAATGAGACATTGGGCACATCATTCATAATCTTTTCCAATAACAGATATTTTGGTTGATTGAGAGACTTGGAAAAAATATATACATTGTTAAAACTTAAACCGTTTGGCTTTGTTATTAAATTGAAAACAACGTTGGTTTTCCCACAGTTTGAAGGTCCACTAATAATACATCTCATTGTGTTGGGCAATAAAGTGCCATGCTTACTTACTTCCTTATCAAAGATATCCGGTGTCAAACAATCAATGTCATTGACGTCAAGTCTATCCTTTTGACAGATTACTTCCATGATGTTAGTTATACTTGAGCAGTCTATCCGAATGCTGCGACCTTACTGGTTTTTCCATTTCAAAGTAAGTCCTTTTGATCTATCCAAGTATCTTCGGTCTTATCAAATCCCAACCATCTCACTAAAAGCTTATTACCTCTTTTCCTTAAAATCTTCTCAACCAAATAAACACTACCAGTTTTAGATTTTAACAATTCGTGGCCATAAAATCCCCCCTGCAGTATTTCTCCTTTACTATCCTTTAAAATGTATGTTTCTGGAAAGGTTGGTTGCACTCGATGCACTGTGAAAACTTCATTTGTCCAATTGGGTAGGTATCCTTTGGTGAATATCTGTTTATATTTACTTATTCTCACATGGTCTCCAATGGAAAATTTAAGAGGAGGCTTCTTATCTAACTGCGGCGTAGTATTTTCCTTTATGCGTTTCAAAACTAAAGATTCATTTTTTTTTCACCTGATTTGGTTTCATACCTATAGTACGATGTTTTGTATTGTTGTAATCTTTGATTAGAGTTGGAAGAATATCAAACCACACATAACTTCCTCTTTCTGAAAATTTCTTGTACATCAATGTTTTCAATGTGCGATTGAAACGTTCTACAATGGAGGCTTTCTTTTCACTAAAAGTAGAATAGTGATTTATTTTATTTTTCTTCATCAGATCAGAAAAATCTTTGTTAAAAAATTCTTTGCCGTCGTCTGTCTGTAGATGCTTTATACGTTTTCCTATTGCTTGCAGTACCTTTCTCATAGCTTCAGTAACCGAAGGCCCATTTTTATTTTTAAGGGGAATAGCACTGGCAACCTTTGTAAAACAGTCAATAACTGTTAAAATGTATTTGAAACCTTTGTTTATTCTACTGTATGGTTTCATTTCTACAAGGTCAGCTTGATATAAGTCATTAATACCCTTCACGACCGTTGATCTTCTGGGAAAATTTCTTCGAACTGGTTTGTGAAGTTCTTCAACTATAATTTTTCTCTCTTCCATTGGTCTGCTTCATTCTTCGTCCATTATACAACTGAACGATAATTGTAATTTATTCAATTATACTTGTATGAATTTCAAAAGTCAAATTGATATAAAAAAGATGAGTTCAAGGTCATCCAATTCAAGTTTTAAAAAACTTTACAGTTTTAAGTCAAATTGATATAAAAACATGAGTTCAAGGTCATTCAATTTAAGTTTTAAAAACTTTACAGTTTTACAGTTATTCTTTACAGTACAATACAGATTTTGTGGATGTCCGTTTCTTTTTTGAATGTCTTATTCAATCCATTTCTGTTAATGAATAGTGCCCATAAGGGAGTGTGTGGATCTTATTTTGAAGGATCACACGCTTGTCGTCTCTGGCTGACAATGACTTCTTTTTTACTGTCATACTGTACAAATTATGCTTAAAACTCCGGATGGTGTTGAAAGTTGCATTGTACTCAGCTCCTCTAAATAAACAATTATAGTAATGTTCGAATCTCATGTTCTTCATTATATAATTTTTTTTAATTCCTTTTGCCTTTTTAATGATTCCGGCTTCGTTTTCATCCGCCGTGTCATTTTCTGTTCTGCCTGTAAACATCCTTAGGGCATACATCTTTGACATAAGTGCTACAATTTCTTCTAGGGGCACACCAGAAGTTTCATCTTTAAACTTTCCTATCACCTTTTTGTTCACGCAGTTGTCATAGGTTGGATGGTCAATGGGGTAGTCTGAGAAGTCAAAGGAATTCCTGTGAGGAAACACTCTGAGGTCTTCATACATGTCGAGTGTCTTGATCCAGTAGACGATCCCATCAGTGTCCATGTAGCATATTCCAATTTTATCCCGTCCGTAATAGGAAACCATCTTGTTGTAATGGAAGTCATACATATGGGTCTTTGAAATGTCGAGTATACACATTCCTACATAAAGAGGTCGATCCATGACAACATTGGTTTTGTCCATGCAGACTGCTACAAGATTTTCATTAATTACAATAGAAGTTTTGAAGTTAGGCTTTTGAACTAATTTTAACATTTTCTTTTTGTCAGAGACCAGTTTAAGATTCATGTGATTCCTTTTGTTTTCGAGACATTTTCCATAAACTGCGTTATTCATCAGTTTATAAAATTCTTTATGGAAATTTGATGTTGCAGCAGCTCTTCTTGCAGTATTAGAATCAATATATTGTTTCAACCAAGTCTTTTGTGTAAATTGAAGTACCCGATTAATTCTAACAATTTTTATGCCCAGTTCAATCGCTTGTTGCACAATCCAGTAATGTGCTATGTAGTTAGTTTTATTTTCAAGCGTTGTCATCAACTTGGGATGTTTGCCTCCTGGAGGAATCTCGGTCCTTGGTAGGAGAGGAAGATCATAATGATGGTCGTGAAGATTTTGTGGGTACTCGAAGTCAAAGTCCAAAATGTATCCAATATCATTGAACTTTGGGATGTTTACGATGTCTCCTAATACAGTAGGTTCTACCCAGCAAAAACCACCGTAAGGCAATGGCATAGACATGGCATAACCATATAGGTTATTGGCGTCAAAGTAGCCTAGATATACTGAATCTTCTCTTGGATTATAATTTGGAAGATGTTTGTTATTAGCTTTGACATAACGTGTAACTGATTGTGTTAGCCCTCCTCGAACACCATCTTCAATCATGAGAACCATGTCAATGTCCGTCAAAAGTTGGAGTTCACATTTAGTTTCTTTCATCATTGCCTGCCATGCTAATCCCGGAGAGGTGAAATAATAAAAACAGTCAAGTCCATAAGCTTTCAAACAGGAATTTCTAAACTCCTCCATTACATCACAAAGGAGAGTTACATCAAGTTTCACATAAAAATCACTGTAATCTCCGAGCGTAGACATGTTAAGTTCTGTCCATACCTTAACAGCATGATCATAATCCTCCGGATCTACTGGTGATTCATTGAGTTTACTATAAAACATTTCTGGTGGAGGTAGTTCAGTCTCGTCAAATCGGGCAATGGAGTCTATGTAGTCGTAGGGAAATACTCCTTTCCTTAATACAAGTTCCAACTTATCTTCTGAAACAAGTTTCCTCGTTTCTATCAAGTCTCCTCTTTCCAAATTCTTTGAAAGTGTCATCAAACTGAAAGGCATAAATCTTAATGAATCTATGAACCTTAATTTTATATTTTTTACTTTCTTCGAAAAGCTGATAAATTTTTCTGTAGTTTGTGCCAATACATCTATTTGACCTTGGTCTCGACCGAGCTCAGGGATAATAAAGTGAGCGTCGTATCCACTTAGGTTGTGTAATACAACAGGTACAAAATTTGGGAG
The DNA here is from genome assembly GCA_030545055.2 of Neoaliturus tenellus. Lineage (NCBI taxonomy): Eukaryota > Metazoa > Arthropoda > Insecta > Hemiptera > Cicadellidae > Neoaliturus > Neoaliturus tenellus. The sequence goes on from CM061535.1 coordinate 130,732,799, forward strand.
TTTGAAATTGATGTTGCAGGCGTTGCAGGCAGCTCCTCTATAAGCGCCTGTCAAATGATCATGGTCATGAACCTTGATGTTATCTTCAGTAAACTCCTTTTTGCACAAGTAACAATTGTTCTCCATTAAATGACACAGTTCTTGAAGTGGGTTCAGGGTTTCCATTGGAACGATGTTGCTATAGAGGGTGGATACCTTTTCAGCAATAATGTACAGATCGTCAACAAATCGTTTTGCAGCTTCCTCTCCCCGGTAAAGTTTTGGCGATGTTGGAATACCATAGTGCTGGAGATGTTCTTCGGAAAGTGTCGATTTTACCAAAAGACAATAGCTGTTTGGTTCATGTCTTTGATATTTTCCACTGTCGGGTGCATCAGGATCTATATTTTCTACTGGTATCAACGAAGATTCAAAATCTGCGTATATGACTATTGGTATTCGATATTGGTGATGTATGTTCTTAAACTTCAGAACGGAATTTCTCGTGGTAGGCAGGATAACCTTTACTGCCGCATGATCTCCACAAAGCTTAGAGTGTTGAGTCAGCCAACGATGACCTCCTCTAATAAAAGGGATATTTTAAAAACAGAAACATCTTTTACAAACTGTTATTTGACTGTTCCTTTTGGTAAGTTGTTTGTGAATCAGTTTATTAAAATCTTTTATATACACATAATGTGAAACATCACCATCTGTTAGTAGCAATAAATCTGTATGATCTGCAAGTTCCCGAGTCACTACTTTCAAAGGGTAGACATTGTTTCTACTGTCGAGTCCAAAAACATTAATAGATACACCTGGATTGCGTTTTTCAAAACGTGCTATCTCGGCCAATGACACTGGGTAGCTTAGCCCATTAAAATTATACCTACAGATTAGTTCTTGATACCTTCTATTTGGTCGTTCCGGATGTTTGGCACCTTCATTCACTAGATGTTTTGCTAACATAGAATATCTGAAGCATTCATTGTCATTGTTTTGAACATTGATGCATGACAAAGTATTTTTTATCTTTGCTGGCAGTGGAATATAACTGCTGCCACGATCTCCGTATCCACGTTTATGAACGCGTAAATCCAGACTGTTAATGTTGAGCAAGGACCATCCAGATCCTCGAGCTTCATGTTCCGTTATTTTGAGTAACAGTTCCTGCAAACATTCCTCAATAATTTCATCAATATTTGAGGTCACCATGATACTGCGGTTTCTAGAGAGAAACCCTCTGTTGGACAGTTCTCCTTCAACGTTATTAAAAGTTGTATCCAATAGCAATCCAAATTTTATGAAATTCAATCGGTGGAGTTCATAATTTAGTTTTTCAACAATGACATCTTTTACAAGAGTCAGGAAATGTTGTAGTTCAAGCGAATTGGTATTGTTTATTCTATAATGTCGGACAACAGCTCTCTCAAATGCTTCCACTAAAACTTCAACTCCCAACGTAGAATCTTGACTCGGAGTTCCTGTAGTCGAAGGTTGAGACGAGTTATCTGCAGAATCCATCACATCTTCCCTTGGGGGTGCAGCTTCACTCGGTGTTCCTGTAGTCGAAGGTTGAGACGATTCATCAATAGGATCCACCACATCTTCTCTTGGGGGTGCATATGCGATGACACTTGGCCTGTTCTGCTCCGTAGAATTTTCGGCAAGGAAGCGCACAAAATCCGGATGGTCTTCACAGTCGGGTGGTGTATTTTCCGTAACATTATGATAAATTTCACAATGCAATACATACAAATCTTCGTTAGAGAAATCTTCATTACAACGATGGCAGTAATACATCGTAGTTGAATTGCTGTTCCATGCGCTGTATGCAGTTCCAGAAGTAGGAATGAGAACCAATGCTTGAATTTTCTACTTATATATCAAATGCTTACCTCAGCACTAAATTCCTATTGGTTCATTTTTTGCTGACATCAGCACCTTTAATCTCATTGGCTCATCAAATTAACCTGTGAACATGAATGTATTTTAAAATCATTATTGCACGAACCTTTCTAGCGACAACATCGTAATGGAGCAGCCTGTACAGGTACCTGAAATATCCTCTACTACACCACCTTTTCAAATATTGCCTACGGGGAGGCAAGTCACCGGTGAAAATCAACCCGTACAAGTTCATTCTGTAACAAGCAGAACTAGTATAACATCAAGAGAAGTGATCGCTGCGTTGGAAAGATTAGTGGGAGCAGATTATTTGTCCGATGAAGATGCCAACGCAGAGTAGTTACGCTCCATAAGGGTTTACTGTGTAAAACCTATACAAAACAGCCGTTTTCACGGCTACCAATTTTTCACTCGTTTGTAGCAGCAGCTTGTAGCAAATATAAAATTAAATAAAAATACAAAATAAGTTAGCTCTGCAAAGTCTTTAAACGATTGAGTGTAATGGTGGCCTTTAGAAAGGCCGTTTTGAAGTAGACTAAAAGTCTAACTATCGCTTAAGTATGCGACACCATCATCATCCTCCTCATCGCTGCAACCGTCAAATAGTCTCCGTCTGGCATCAGGAGCATCAGGTAGAACAGGGGTCGTGTCTCCCTCGCCATCTTCGATCGGAAGGAAATATTCAATGCTGTCGGCTTCGGACTCTGTGACATGGTAAGCAACGGTCAAATCAATGAATTCATCAATGTCCGATGCGAAAGATGATGTTTCAGCTTCATCGAAGTTGCTGAAAACTTCCATGTCAACATGAGGATCGTCGTCTGGCATAGCAATTTCTTCCTCAACGACCACACCAAACTCTTCATATAGCACATCTTCCATCGTGTCTTGCAGTCGCTTCCAGGTGGGAGGCATGTCAAGTGGTGCCATGGTGAGTAGGATGAGAATGAAAATGGACCACAACATGCGCTTAAGTGCGACCCAACGTACCGTACAGAATATTCTGGTAGCTTCTTAAATCGCATACCATTTTATTTTGCTGACCTACTCAAATAACTAATGTTTGGTGTGAGCAAATATCTCTCAATAGAACCATACATTAGGAAACAGAACACAGAAACTTAAAAAAGTGGTTATTAATGTTAGTTTGTTTTGAGTTCGTTAAATCTTTTAATTCAATATAATAATGTTTTTTGTTGGTCGAAGACTAAAAGAGGTGGCACTGATAGTGTCAAAACGAGTGAATGTTGGTTTGAGGAAATATTTCTTAATAAAACAATTCATTGGGAAACAGAACACAGAAACTTAAAAAAGAAGTCATGTTAGTTTGTTTTGGGCTCGTTAAATCTTTTAATTTAATATCATAATATACTTTGTTGGTAAAAGACTAAAAGAGGCTGCACTGTTAGTGTCAAAACGAGAAATGGTGGTTATAGTGTCGAAACGACAAATATAAAATTAAATAAAAATACAATATAAGTTAGCTCAGCAAAGTCTTTAAACGATTGAGTGTAATGGTGGCCTTGAAAAAGGCCGTTTGTGTCCGCCCTCAGATGTTGTGTGAGGTGGTGCCGTCGGTCCGCAGACTGTGCCCTTACGGGCATTTGATAATGACGATGACCCGTCCGCCGATCTTAAGTAGGCGCCGAAGGTCTTTCAGCACCGCGGACTTTAGAGGCATGTCATCCTCCAGAGGAGTTGGCGGGACCCACACCCCAGGTTCCAACAGCCGGAGCCGGACTGTCTTCCCGCGGGGGTCGGCCGCGATGCTGTCCAGGTCCTTGGCCACCAGAGCGATGTCCGATCGGTCCCAGACTTCTCTTTGCAGGTTGGCCCGCTGGTTCCATGGCCATTCTGCGATGTGGTGGCTCCTCGCCGTCTGGTGGTGGACGATTTCGTAGGCCATGTTCAGCTCATGCATTTTCATTTGAATGGTACGCTTAAGTGCGACCCAACGTACCGTACAGAATACACTGGTAGCTTCTTAAATCGCATAAGCTATGCTGATTCATCATTTCATTTTGCTGACCTAATCAAACAACTAATATTTGGTTTGGGCAAATATTTCTTAATAAAAAAATCATTGGGAAACAGAACACAGAAAGTTATTTTATAAGTTCCTTAAAAAGAAGTTATAAATGTTAGTTTGTTTGGGAGCTCGTTAAATCTTTTAATTTAATATCATAATGTACTTTGTTAGTCAGTCTAAAAGAGGCTGCACTTATAGCTGCAAAACGAGTGAATGAAATGGTGGCCTTGAGAAAGGCCGTTTAGGACCAGCTCCTCCAGCTTAGTCGGACTCCCACATCGGCGTTGCTTTTCGTCCCTCTGTCTTCGGTACATTCTTTTTAAACATTAAATATGACCCAGTCTTGGGTATTGGCATCATGAATTTAGGCAGTCTTACCTTTATAATTTTATGTTCATCTAGAAAGATGACCATTCTATGTTCTTTGGTCTGTTGCAGAAGTTTATACTTCTTCGACACCTTCAGTCTTTCAAATTTTGTACCCTCAGCGAATGGTTCCAAGTCGAAACTTGCTTTGGGTCTTGCCGCTCGGTTGTGTGTGGAGCACAAATCCTCGCCCAGCCTGCAGTACTTGCCACACGCCTCGCCCTTCTTCGCTCCTCTCTTCAACTCGTAGGTACACCGTGGAGCGTTCTTCACCCTGGGCGCCAACCGTATTTTCGGTGTACCGGAGGTCGAACTTCCCGTCGAAAGCTTGGGGTCAGTCCTTCTGATGTAGTCCCTGGTCTCTTCATCTGACGACTCCGAGAGGTCGGGACCAAAGTTCAGCGGACGTGCGATGTACTTCGGGGCGCTCGATGTGGGAGCCTCGTCTGCCGGATCGAAGATGGACTTCTTTGGCAGGATTGCTTGCACAGCTGCAGTAGTCTCTGAAGGGTCCATGTCTCCTGGCTTCAGTGGAATCAAGAGCGAATGGAAAATACCCTAAGGTACAACACCAACGTACCGTATAGGAAACAAGGATAGTTAAGTTGATGAAAGACTTGTAATTTTCTTTACTCAAACCTTAAGCGCATTTAAAATAAACTATGTTGACCGAAAAATTAATGAAATTTACGGTCAAAATACATTACTTTGAGCCGCTATCTACTTGGCGTTGTAATTATTAACACATGAGGTGCTGCATTATAATAGTAACGTAGCTACTGCATGAGTGCACAAACGACTTGAAAATTTGGTGGCCTTTAGAAAGGCCGTTTTGTCCAGGGTGGAAACTAGATCCAGTAGGCGAATCCCTTCGGATAGCGAGGGTCCTGGCCTGGCTCGTCCTTCTTCAGGAACCTCGTAGAAGTGCTGGGCCACTCCATTGATCTCGGCAGCTGGACCCTCAACGTCTGCGTCGAATCCCTCACGAAAACCAGTCGACCTGATGTCTCGGTGTACAGCACTTCGTAGAGGCCTGGATCGAGACGCCACAGCCGGTGAATTGGAGGTGTGGAGGAGCTGAACCGAGCCAGTGGAGCTGCAAACCTCCGTTCCAACCTTGCCAGCTTCTTCTGCGGAGTCGTTGACAGTATTTCGGCCCAGGTGTCTTGGATAGGCGTGACGAGCTCCCACTGTCGAGTCATCTCAGCCAGAATCTCCTCCACGGGCGGCAAGTCTGCCCAAGTTACCCGCTTCTTGTGGACCACGCCCTCAGAATTGTCGCTGGCCCTCTTCAGGATCGGGCGAGGAGCAGAGGTCGTTCCAGTCTGGTCCATCTTGGCTCTTCAGCGGTGCAGGAACAAGTGAAGGGAGCTCGACAAGCTCTCGGGTTTTGTCAACTCGCTCTGGCTTCCTATTGGTGCGCATGAATTACACTTACTCAGCATTTTTTCCGTGGCCTTTAGAAAGGCCGTTTCAAATGTCGGGAGGAACGGGAACCAAATACATTAGCTTAAAAGTTTTAATCGTTTAGGCCAGAACATGTTTAGCCCGATGAAAGTTCTAAAACAGTATTCTGTACGGTACGTAGCTAGGGGAAAGAATCGAGTGATTTTGACCGTGATGTTTAAACTTTTTCCGCCAATCTTTATAGAACATGGTCGGACATTGTTAGGGGAATAAAATAAAGTAGTTTGACCACGACGATTAAATTTTTTCCGCCAAATATTTTGTGTGGATGCGTGGTTGTAGTTAGCGCAGTAGAATAAAGTTATTTTGGTGACAAGGTTTGAAATATCTTGCCAGCTTCATCGAGTTCATTCATTTTGACACAAATAATTTGCTTTGAGTACGGTAAGTAATGGAAATGGCCCTGCAGCAGTGAAGTATCCCGCCAAAAGATCTCGTGACCGGTGAAATTTACAAAACCGATTTCTGTACGGTACGTAGTAAGGGGAACAAAATAAAGTTGTTTTGACCGCGAAGTTTAAAAGTTTTCCGCCAAACGTTATTTACTACGGTCGGGCATCGTCAGGGGAGCCAAATAAAGAAGTTTGACCGTGAGGTTTAAAAACTCTCCGCCAAAGGTTAAGGAGACACATCCCTTTGTGTCACTATGATGCATAACAAATTTCGGTACACTTTTGTTGACTGAAATCGGTGGTAGTTAGTTGATAAAAATATAATGTGTTTAGAGCTGAAGACTTAACATTATTAATCCAAAACTTTGTGTTTTAAGTCGGTAGCAATTAGGGGGCCGATAAAGCGGTTTGACCGAGACAATTAAAAGTTCTGGGCGAAAGTAAGTGAGTGAAGTGGCGTAATAAATAAGGAAAAAGAATTGTATTTTATATTCATTTTTGTATAATAATAATAATATATTGCACATCGAATAGTCCATTAGTTTTCGGATACGAATTAGTTCAGCGTTCGACTTGATTGCAAAACGATTAATATTGGTGGCCTTTAGAAAGGCCGTTTTGTGGTATCAATTAAATTAAACTGATATCCACTTAGCGGTGACTCGCTGGCTCAGTTGTCCATCCGTTGGCACCCCAATCTCCAAGTACGTCTTCTTCGGACTCCGATGTGGAAGAGGTACGCCAGTGGGTAATGGCGTTTGCACGACGGTTCTCCCCAGAAGCAGCAAGGCCACTCTCTCTTCCGCATTGAAGTCCAGGAGACAATAAAGCCCGGGCTTGAGCTTCCACAGGCGGTGGGTCTTGACTCCCGGAAACGGTGATTTGGGCCGGCATCGTTCACTGGGCGTGATGGGTGAAATCGGCCTGCCTTCCGTTGTTGGGACGACCCCGGGAGCCGGAGCTGAAGTTGGTCTCGCCTGCAGAACATATTTCTCCGCGTAGTCTCTCTTCCCCCCAAGAATTTCTCGAAGAAGACTTTCGGCTCTCACGGCGTTGGAGGAGATGACAACCCGCTGAGGCAGAACTGGAGTGGGTGACGCCGGCTTGGTCCTCGTTCGATTCCGCACCGGAGATTTGGGGTTTTTAGCGGGCAACTGAGCAACGGGGTCCCTCCGAGGCATAACCATCTTCTTGGGCCGAGTAGGTTTCCTCAGAAGCATCGGTGGAGTCTTCTCTGTGGCTGGCATCCTCGGGATCTGGCTGGAGTGATGAATAATTCCGCAGCGTGGCCGTGGGGTAGTCATAAACTCTAGGTCGCTTCTGATTGGCCCAGCCGCTGAGCCAATGAGAGACGTCGATTTCTCGCTGAGTCAGCGGAAAAGTTGATAAAACCAGGAGCTGCTCTCGCCACAGCATCACTCCGGATCGAGCCGTCACGGGACCATCCAAGAAGCAGCTCCGACCTCTCCGGCCGACTTTTGGGACTCGGCGGACACCATCGGAGACACCGGGCATTCGGCGTTGTCTTCGGAGAAGCGCATCCCTACGTGGTATACCGCCTCGGAGCCAAAGCCAAGCGTGCACCCAAGCAGGTCAACTCGCTTGCGCCGCTCGATGTCTACGGAGGTTGCCGTCGAGTCACCGGGGTTGAGCGCCGCCCCTGTACCGAGGAATGTCGCCGTGCCTGGGAAAGACTACTCCGTACGAGGGCGAGAAGTTTCGGAGCCGCTGTGAGACGTTCCCTGGGCGTCAAGATCAGTTTGATCACGGGACCGTTAGGTCCCTTCCCTCGTTTGCACTTGGCCTCTGCGCTTGCCTTCTTTACTGTCCTTTCTTTGCATGGCTTTTGCGTGGGTTCTTTCTTATATTTTTACTAACTAACACTCAAGGGTACTTAAACTATGTTCCCTTACCTGATTCCTATCACACCCCCCAAAAACAAACATACCCGGGTGGTTCGCGCAGTGCGGTTTCTGCGGTCCCCCACACCTTGGTTCACTCGGTCGGCTGGCCTGCCCAGCTACGATGAACTGCCCCTATACTTGGCTGGTCGGCTGGCATGTCCGCTACAGTCAAGTTCCTTTTTTTTCTAAGTCCCAAATGACCTTGAACATGTTTGAACCTGCCCGGGGTAAAAATATTAGTTAAAGTCCGGGGAAACAAAATAATTATTAGTGGCGGAATAAATAATTTAAAGTGTCGGAGACTTACAAATGAAGCCCGCAGTAAAAATTTTGAGAGAAAGCCGAAACGGCCTTTCTAAAGGCCACGGTAGTAAACAGGATAAATGAAATAATTCAGAGAGAAAAGTGAAATGATGGTGTATAAAAGAATAATGAAACTGGTCAGAAATAAAAATAGAATATTTGCATCAAATAATAATAATTGTTAAGCGGGGTTTGTAGAGAAATAGAAAGGGGAAGAATGTTATTTATTGACCGGGTAGTTAAAACGGCCTCTGTGATTTGTTGAATTATAAAATCGGTTGAATAATTGTTTAATAATTATATTTGATGAAATAAACTATGTTTTGACAGTAAAGTGTAAGTCATTAACGAAGAAAGAGCATTAAAAATAACCCTTGTAAAATAATCCCAAGTGAACGAATTATGTTGAGATCTAGTCCTAAGGCATTAGCAATTACCGCCGTTTGCAAGTTAATGGGCGAAGGAATTAAGGCTTACTAGCCTGATCGGCGCAACACCCGGGGGGGTCTGGGGGGGGCGAAGCCCCCCCCAGCGCGCTTATCTTATCTTATCTAAGATCTAAGATAAGATAAGAGATAAGATAAGCTAACAGATAAGATAAGAGATAAGATAACCTCCCAAGAGGGACCACCCACGTCGAAATTATAAAAACTTCGTTTTTGCTCGTTTTTCTTCGTTTTTTTTGCAAAAAATTGTAAATTTATGTATATTATCATTTTAGACAATTATTTAACACTTTTTCATCATAAATAAACGTAAAATAAAATGAAAATTAGGCCTCTCTGGTCTCTGCTTTAAGTTCAATAGCGTATTAGTGACGTCACACCCGTGACGTCACACACTCCACCTCGTCACCGTATGACGTCACACATACGTCATCACACGTCACTAATACGTAACCACTGATTAAAAACTGCTGAATTTGCGTTTGTCCTGAAACTCCCAAAATGCCTCTACTCATATTTCCACTACGACATGTACACGGCAAAAACTTTCGTTTTTTACACATTTCCTCCCACAAGGTGATCCTTTCTTAATTCCCCTAGTAAGCATTTCAGGGCAAGTAGTGGGACGGCTAAATGCCCTACGACGCTGTTCTTGTAATAATTGAAATTGCTCTGAAGGAGCGGGTTTAGGAGTAGGTTTAGGAGTAAGTTTAGGAGCTGGTTTAGGAGCTGATTTAGGAGATGATTTAGTAGCAGGTTGAGAGGATTCAGTTTTGTGATAGGTATGATCTTCAGGTGTACTAAGTGGTGGGGTAGGAGGCAATGGTGATAGTGGGATAATGGGTGTGCTAAGACGATGAACAATGGTTTCAACGGAAGGGGTATTAGGATGGTGGTGAACTGGCTTCTGCGGTGGCGGCATAGTAGTTGATGGTGGTGCAGAGTCCTTTGAAGGCGAAGGCGAAGGCGATGAAAAAATACTACGAAGTCTAGAAGTGTTGGTTGGCGGAAGAATATCTCCAGAAGTTGAAGGTTGAGATGCAAGTCTGTTCTTGTAGCAATCAGGAAGGTTTTTAAGGCGAAGAGTTTTCTTAGGTGCAGGAACAGCCGTAGTAGAAATAGAAGTCGAAGTAGAAGTAGTAGAAATAGTAGTCGGTAGAGAAGACATGGTTATAACTCCAAGTTCGCAGCGTAACGTCTGGAATCAGAATGAAACACTGGCCGCGGCTGGCTCGGCTTTTATAACGGTATGCAAATGAGAGGGGTTAGCAGCCGGTCATTGGCCCGGGAGGTGGGGGAAGGAGTGGAGGAAGGGGTAGGGGAAGGGGGGGGGCGCTCCATTTTTTCGGGGGGGGGCGCTCCATTTTTTCGGGGGGGGGGGTCATTGACCCTTCCGAAAGTGGGTCAAGGTCATTCAAGATTTATAATGATCCAAGGTGATGGGAACAGTAATACTGTTCCCACCACCCTGTTTGCCTAGCGGTTCCCACTCCCAACCCACTAGTTACGTTCTGCAAGGGAGGTCCCTGGGCCGTCCGCATCAAAGCGTAACTTCCCGTCCGCATCAAAGCGTAACCATTAATTTCAGGGAAACTGGAACAGTTAATGCAGAAACGCAACTCTAACCCCACCCAAACTAATCCCACCCATCATATTCCTAAACAAAATGCAAAAACCTAGTCCGCATTTTGCGGATGTCCCACCCCTTCTAAGTGAAGTTCAACCAAACTTCTGAATTTACATTTAATCTACCCCCTAACATCTAGCTGTAAGGCAAAACAACATTAATTAGTATTACCAACACTTAAAACTAACAACACATCATTATTAAAAACCAAATAATTCAACACAACCAAATACCTTCATTATTCTTAAATTTAATACACCTTAATGCTTAAAACCTCTTAAAAATTAATACACCTTAATGCTAAAAACCTCTTAAAAATTAAAACACCTTAATGCTAAACCAAACTTAAAACTAACATCGCAATGCGCAATTTATTTCTTAAATTAAATACAACTAAACACACACACACACACATACCACATTGCATTAAAAAACGCAACGTATTATAAGAAGTTCAAATATATATAGGCCTACTATATATTTGAAACCTCTTGCTGAGTCGCCAACAACCTTTCGCTATGAAAGTTTGTTGACGACTGACGCTAAGATCAGGCTCGTATTGCTCCTCGGATTCTCGAGTAGTGGGGGAAGTTGTTTCACTCCAGTACAGTGTTCAATCCAGTCCAGTTCGCAGCAGTGTAAAAGGAAGGCAAAGGAGTGGGGAGCGGCTGATGCGCAACAACACAAAACCAAGGTTTGAGGTTAGAATTATCCATGTGCAGTAGCGCTAAAGTGAGTAATACAGGACTAGGCGCATGCGCATAGCATAGACTGATTCCGATCCGGAGAACTCGTTGCATGCGCAGCAGGTTTGAGGTTAGAATTATCCATGGCAGCTGCCATGTTTAGTCTGGTTTCACCACATAGAGTCAGCAACCGGTAGTGACCGGTCATTGGCCTAGAAGGAGTAGGGAAAGGTGGTGACCGGCCATTGACCCGGAGGAGTGGGGGAAGGAGTGGGGGAAGGGGGGGGGCTCCATTTTTTCGGGGGGGAGGGGGGGGGTCATTGACCTTTCCGGTCATTGCCCCAAAACCCCCTACTACTCAGGTGAAAGTCGGTCATCAGCAGCAGCTGCCCGGAGTAATTCCTATAAAAACCAGGTAGTTGGCTCGGGCATCTGCCCAGGGAAGTGGGCCGCTGCTAGGCTATAAAACTAGACTGCTCATTTGCGCCGCGACCATTAACTTACTGGCTTTCATGTTGATTGCATCGTTATAGCTACTACATTATTTACGTTCATTTACTTCTAACCTTACCACATAGTGTTTCATTACTACATATTGTTTAGTTAATTCTAACCTATAACACTATTTTGTTAGTACATGACATTCTGTTTCATTTATCTCTTTATAACATATTTTATTTCTCAGTCTTCTTTTGACTTCAACATATAACACACCTCCTGTAATGGTTGCGCAGAGTTTAAAATTGAAACTGTTGCGAACACAACACATATTACAAAATAATTCTAAACTTTCAGTTTCAAAGTCTAAAACTAATTTAAGTAAAGTAAGAAAGCGGTACAGTTTTAACCCATTATACTTTTCGACAACTTCGCGGGTTAATGTTGATGATAGTATTATTCATGACATCTTGCGTTATATGTTACACTTCAACAATTTTGAACTTGTTACACCTATCGACTGTGTTCAACAAGTTTTTTTATTTTACCCCCACTATTCCTTATATAAGTGCTCTCACCACAATTCCTACTTTATACTCCTCTATTCTTTGCAGCTGAGCTAAGATTTGAGGTTAGAATTATCCATGGCGGCCGCCATGTCTGGTTCAGTTTTACCACATAGTGTCGGCGACCGGTTATTGGTCTAAAGGAGTGGGGGAAGGAGTGGTGGGGGGAAGGTTGCCATTTTATAAGCCCTCTCCCTAGGCGGCACTTCTCATTCGATCGCCAACTTTCAAACGAGAAACACCTCTCCCATGGCACAAATCAATTATCCCGCTATCACCAACTACTTCAACTTAAAACTGTTTCTGGTGATAGTTGGATGGAATTTTTAAAAACTTACTCTGGATGACCTTGACGTATTTTTCCACATCCCAGTTATAAGTTTGAATTTCAATTTTAAACTAACTCTTAATTTTTGTTCAACTGTTAGAGTTTCTTTAACACCGACGAATTTCAATTTTAAACTAACTTTTAATTTATGCGCAAATTTACTTCACCCTAACGCCAACACTATCGCCATCTCCACCCCAACCTATATGGCATAAAATATAACTACAGCATCTCATATATACCCTCTAACCCCCACCGGAAGCTATGTGACATGGCAGCTGGCGCCAGCTGCCGCGTCACGTGGCTCGGTGGGCACGTGGCCGGTTTTAAAAGTGGCCAAAACACACTACTATATATATATATATATCAGATTTGTTAAATAGGGCTGCTAGGAATATTATTACAATAAACATATTTTGAACAAAACACTTAATAAGTAAACTTAATAAAATCTTACCTAATTTAAAAAAGGGTGTTTTGTTCAAAATATGTTTATTGTAATTATATATATAATTGTCATCAATAGTTTCATCTGCTGTTGTAGTTTCGGAAAGCGCAGGAGTTAGGTTAAGTAAGCTATCTTCCTCTTTACTTTTAAACTATTTTCAAGACAGTTATAATAATTTAAGTCTAAAGTTTGGCATAAAATAAGATAACATGACTTCTTCTAAAAATAATCATATAAATAAAAATACTAATTAAATGCGATTCCGAATTTTATTCTTACCAGGACTGACTTCTTTTTGTAATCGGATTTTCAACGACATTCACCATAGCTGGTGACTGTTTCTATGTTATCGTCTTCAACGTCAGTCAAATTGGCTAGTATTCCTATGTTCAGATTTTCTATGGTAACTCTGACCCTATGTTTTCATCTGTAACGGAAATTACAATGACTAGCGTCTGTTCCTATTAACTCATTTTAACATCAGTCACAATGACTAGTGGCTGTTCCTATGTTTGAAACTTCAACTGCAGTCTCAATGCCTAGTGACATTTCCTATGTTCGAATCTTCAACGGCAGTTATAATGATAAGTGAGTATTCCTATGTTCTCATCTTTAACGGCAGTCAAAATGGCTAGTGACTGTTCCTGTTTTCGGATTTTCAACGGCAGTAACTAGGTCTAGTAACTGTTAATCATAATTGTAATCATTTTGGATTCGTATGTTTGGACATTATAGCCAAGCAAGAAAATATCAGAGTTAAGTGCATTCAAGAAAATATTGAAATATCAATCAGTCAGTCATTATTGATAGTGTTTAAGTGATTTTGTATTCAAATTCATATATTTAATGAATGAGTTTAGATTGGTAATCCACTAGTAAAAACTTAGTCCTTACAACCTAGCTTAGGTAATGACATTTTTTGAACAATTTTTGACTTAAAAAGAATTTTACAACAATTTTTTTTAAATACTTAAAATTAAGTGAATAACAAATACATCGATCTTAATTCCTAAATTGTTTAAAATCACTAGAAACTTAATCACAGTCTTTTGCAAGTAACAGCGTAAAAACAAACAATGTTATACAATGGTGCAAACATTCGGAATACACAGATTTATATAATACAATGTAATAAACTAAATAACTAGCGTGCAATGCCAAAACTATATAATACTTCGTTAAAAGTTGGTTCACATTGAACTATTTATCACTGTTACTTCCCAATGACGGCATTGGTGACAGCACCTTCGTTGATGATTATGTCAGACGGAAACAAGTTAGCTAATATGGCATCAAAAGTTAGTCAGGTGTGACAAGCAGGAGATTAACTCCCAACTTGGATGCGTCACGGACTATGTACTACATTACACTTGTGGGTTTGTCCATCGACCGATTCTAGATGAACAATCTACACATGTACTGTTTTCGACATTGGCGATGTGCCATTGTACGACGGCATTGTGAACATCTCACAGACTGATAAATCGTGTTACATTTTTCTTTGTTAATCACTGCAAGATTAAGAAAAAAAATCATAATATAAATCTTAGTATAAATGAAGCCAAATTGAGTGTTTTACTCTTCCAATGTAAAATAAAGTGGTCTGAGAGATATCTGGAGACTTATAGGGAGCACAGGCGTATGATGCAAAATATCCATTACTGTGTAACTAAGCTACAAAAGGAGCTTTTGACGTAGTACATTGGGAAATAAAATAAAACCGAGGAAACACAATTCTCCCTTGACACATATACGAGGGTTTCTAAACTCTCTACCGACCTTTTTAGATATTATTCCTGGACCAAAGACAAGCTAAAATATCATATTTAAAATTTCCAAAACTCCATTGTTACCTCTACAGAGACCATTTTCTATTTTTTTTTTTTTTTTAAGAATAAATTTTATCTGAAACGGTTTGACGTAATAATTTGAAAATCGGTACAGAGCTTATTTAAGTAAAGAACTAGATGGAAAAAATAATAAACCTTATATCGTTCATATTTTCAAAATGGTGGCTGTTCAAAATCTTTAACTTTAAATTGCATGAAAATTACAAAAGGTAGCAAAATGTATGTACCAATGTGGTTTTTGTTTAAATTCAATCTAAAATCCAACGATGTAGTAAAAATGATGAAAATCGGTTCATAAATAAGCGAGATAGAGCGATTTTAAGACAAATAGTCACTCATCTGAGAGGGTTGCCGTGCTAAAAGCAAGGCCGCGGCGCTAGTTCAATAAGTCAATAAGTCTTTATTTGGCCATTAAATACAATCTGTACAATAGGCTATGCCATTACAAATAAGAAACAAAGTAAAAACAGGTCAATTTTCGTGCTAATTAGTCCATTTCAAGCAAAGCAATAAAACAAAACTTGCATTATAAGTGTTTATGCACAAGCCATGCATGAAAAAAGTAGCCTATCACACAATTACTTACGTACTGTGGTTAGTTAGTTGCAGTGTAGGCATACACTTCTTATTACTAAGTGTTAGATTGAACTTTTCTTGTCTTGTAATTTCAGGTTTCCGACGTCTACTTTTGCGTTATATCGTTGTCTTCTTATAGCAACTACATGATATTAAAGTTGGTGGAAATTGTCCTTTACCGGATGGTTGCCAAAGTTTTCACTGGAACAAATATATTTTTTACATTCATACTATTCCTTTTATTATTATTCGTTAATCTAAATACGGTACACCCAAATATCCTGCTCTTACCACAAAATGAAATAATAACATAACTACACATGTAAACAGTATGCAAAACAATTACCCAGATTACATGTTCTATACAATAAACAATTTAATATATTACAATTATGAATGTATGAATAATCTAGTGTATATTACGAGCACAAATAGTCATTTACACTCTTAATTCACAAATAGTTATTTCAGTAATATTGACAATTCAATAATGACCCGCTGATTTAAATACATATAAAACTTTTAAGTTTAACAGTTGTACGAAATGGGTGTGCTAAGGTGGTAGAAGGTAACAGACGATGATGAGATGTTCTGGGGGTGGAGGGGGGAGGGAGGAGGTGGTTGACGAACAGCTGTAATGTTGTTAACAACTCCAACGTCAGGGGTTGACAAATTGTCTTCTTGGCCAGATTTCACTTTGAAACACTGGCATCTTCACTAAAATCATTACCAACTTTATAAACATTACCAACTTCAAATGTTTCACCTGAAAGCTTGTGGAAATCATGAAAGTAAAATTTTCAAAGTATTGTTATTGTTGAACTGTATAATTATTTGAAAAAGAATGAAAAGCTGCATAATTGCTGATTTTTTTATAATTTGTTCAGTTCAAAGGCAACTGCTATGGTAAGGTAGTACTGCAACAAACAATAACAACTTTAAAATTCATACGGCTATTTTTGTCCGACGAGAATTATGAATTTAATCAGCCTTAATTTAATAAATTTTAATATATGATTATTACTGTTATTAACATACAAATTTTTACTACCATTAGCTAAAATAGTTCATCCCTGTATCTTTAGGGCTACATAATCTTGTAATTTGATCAATCTTACCTTTATTATGTTATCTGTATTATTTTAATTAGTTTAACATTTTAAGGATAGTATTGAAAAAAGAAGTCTGAATTCGAAGCACCATACAGACACACAATATTAAAAACCTGAAGTATATTTTAACAGCAATGCAATATAGTTTAATAAATCTTAACATTCATATTAAGACGAAAACTACAAATAAAATTACTTAACAACATATTTCATAGTTACCTTATAAACCAATATGATCTTTGTTCGTTATGTTAAAGTTTATCAAACCGTGCGCAATGTAGAGTTATTAAAAAAAGTGATTTACTATTAGAATCATTTTGCATTGAACAAAGAATAGTATGAAATTTTATCTATGAACTGAATTTTGTTATAAAACCATAAAATATTAATATAAAATATAAAACCATAACAGCTATAAGAACCATCATAAAAATACTATACATTGTGAATATATTTTATTGCTGTAGATAATATAGATAGTGTAAAACTAAAAATACTCACAAAAAGAGTATTATCAAAGGACTATAAACCTCTATATACGTCTTAAATGAACAAATACCTATTTAATTTGCCTCTACATAGTAAATCTTTTAATAAATCCTTAATGGACCAGTGAATGAATATTGCCTCTTGTTCTTACTCACTATTTTTATCAGTATGAAAACTATGCATAAAAATATTTAAATCAGTAAAATATTTCCCAAATACCATATAAACCAATATACTCTGTGTAAAATCATAGAAATACAATAGAATGTTAATACATTTTATTGTTATATTTATGGTGTAAAACTAAAAAACTCACACAAATAGTACCATCAAAATATTAAACACTACTATACCTGTCCAAATTTACAAATTAATATTAATGAGTATTTGGTAACTCTTCAACGGATCTATGAATATTGTTCTTATTCACTATTTTTATTGTCTCCTTTAATTTACATGTTTTGTGGTCTTCTAAGATAAAAACATGATTTTTTTAGAGGAAATAATTGATAAAGAAATTTTAATAACATTTTAATTAACGGTCAATAGTTTTAACAAGCAAGTTAGAAAAATGGTAGACCTTTTTGGTCTAAGTAAAGTAATAATTTTATATTTAGTTTCATATTATGTTCTTTTAAAAAACAAAAACCACGCAAAAGATTAAAGATAATATTACACCTAAAGAATTAGAAGGCTTCTAGTGAGTAACAAACAAACAATTGCGTTCAGCTGTCAGTCAAAGTAATTGGTTTTGCTGTCGTTTTTGTCTGATTCCAAAAACATGGCCAAATTAATTGAGCTGAAAGTAATCTAAATAAAAAGAAAATATTAATTACTATAAGAACTACTTGTGTTAATCACTCAATTATTTGTTCTTACCACTATCTTAAAAAATACTTACACAAAATTCAGTTCTTGGATGAAATTTCATACTATTCTTTGTACAATGCGAAAATATTTTAATAGTAAATCACTTATTATTATTTTTAATAAATCTACATTGCACATGTTCCCTTTGAATCACAAGTATTCATTTCACAAAATCCTGAAAAGTTTTTTTCTGACACTCTGTATATAACTAATAAATAAATCAATCAGCTTTAGAAAATAGTGCATCGAAACCCAGTGTCCGTTGTCAATTATAACGAAAAGACAATTCCTTCTTGTTAATCAAAAGGGCTTTCACATCACGCCTAAAGTTATTGAATTTACATTCAACATTTAAACCTAGAACATTTTTAATTTTTATTAAAATTCTATTTCTCCAAAAATAATGATTTCACTTATATTTGCTCTC
Organism: Neoaliturus tenellus; assembly: GCA_030545055.2. Lineage (NCBI taxonomy): Eukaryota > Metazoa > Arthropoda > Insecta > Hemiptera > Cicadellidae > Neoaliturus > Neoaliturus tenellus. The sequence continues at coordinate 130,751,010 of CM061535.1, forward strand.
TAAAACTTACATCCACCTTCGGGCACCACTTTACGCCACAGGAGCGTAAGTGCTGTATACATTTCTAAAAGGTTTATATCCTTCCCGGAGTAGGCAATTGCTTGGCACTCAGTTGTCGGTACTTATTCATGTGGCAATAGCAAGCGTGTTTACAAACGCAAAGCTACAAACACACTTAGGTTGACCAATTTCTACTTTAATGTTCAATCGATCAAACAGTTTGTATGTATAACACGTTGGATTTAACGTTTATGTTGCCACATAAATTGTTTAGTGAAATGCTTTTCTAGGTTTAAAACATTGATTATACATTTAAAATAATCAAGTTTTATATAGAACGTGTTTTTAATATATTTTTCTTTGAAAAAAGATTAGAAAATATACTAAAACTCCTCCACGGTTCAATTGGGGCTTCGCCCTATGCCCGAACTAAGATTTCATTTTAAGTGAAAATTTAAAATGTGTGTATAGTAATTATTTAAGTTCAAACTGAGCAATTCATGTCAATTTAAAGTTCCAAAACCATCATATCATTAATATCAGTCTGAAGGGTTAACTGTAAAGAAGTAGGACAAAATTAGATAAGAACGACATTTCAATGGGCAGATTTTTAAAAGACCGTTGAAAACCATATTCTAATTCCATAATATATAACAAAACAGGAATAAGGGTTAAGGTTGGATTTAGGACAAAAAGTCAAAAGATAGTCATTTTCAGCTGTTTGAAGATATACATGTATTGGATTATTCACATTCAACGGACTTACTCTTTTGTCTATATAAGTAAATAACTATAAAATTACAATAAAATAAATCCATTTTGAGGATTTGACACAGCGGAAAAGTCATACGTCATTAAATCAGAACTTAAGGAAGAGTAAGAACCTTTTTAATTCAACATAAATCAAATAGTGTTATTGTTCAGTTAATTATTGCGGACATTTTCCATCAATGATTAGTTAAACAAATTCACGACGATTCGGGATCTGGAAACTGATCCCGTCTTCAGGTGAAAGAAACACCTCAAACACAACTCAGTTAGTAAAAACACACCAGGCGAACCTGGAGAAGTCCATAGCCAAACCTAAAACCAAGGAAGGAACAAGAAAGGCAGCAACAAAAATTAAATAAAACAGGATAAATGCATAAAGCTTAAAACAGAAAACTGTGAAAACAGTTAGGCCTACATAGTACATACAAAGCACCATAAATTTAATTGAAAAAATACACTACATCAATAGGGAGACTGCACACAGGAGCCAACCACACGCCAGCAATGCCGAGCACATTTGGCTAACGTGTGCTGTCCTGCTGTCTCATTATTTGTGTAGTGTATTTTTTCAATTTCATTTTGTGTGCTTTGTATGTGACTGCTTTAATAGTTTTCTGTCTTAAGCTTTATACATTTATTCCTGTTTTATTTAATTTGATGTTGCTGCCTTTTCAAGTTTGGCTATGGACTTCTACAGGTTCGCCTGGTATGTTTTTAAACTTTGTTATGTTCTGGGTTTTTCTTTCACCTGAAGACGGGATCAGTTTCCAGATCCCGAAACGTCGTGAATTTGTTTTACTAATTAACGATGGGAAATGCCCGCAATAATTTACTAAACAATAACATATACTCACCATCAACAACAAAATAGTGGTATATAGAAATCCATAAAATAATCACAAAACTAATTTTGACTATTAAAAGATAAAAAATATAGGTACCTAATAAAATGTGTAGAATCTTTAAATATCTTTCTAAAAAAAAAAATAAAAAAATAATTTAATAATACAGTATTTATAAGTCCATCCTCTAGGTCACTTAAGCTCAAACTCTGAAAACGCTTCGTTAAAAATTACTTTAAAATATCTCTAAAATACAATACATAATTAAATATAATACAATATTATATTAAGAGTTAACTGAAAAAATACTACTATTTGTCAAAAAACCGAAATTGTAGTTCATTGGATGTTCTTTTTATGGTACTTTGATATATTTATATAAGACAAAATGTTTTGTGATAGAGCTAAAATAGAAACGATGTAAATTTTATTCATCTAGGTTTACTAATCTGAATAATTTGAAGGGCTTTTATTTTAAATAGTTTATGTTTTTGTTTATTTTCTTAATATAGTGGCGGTACGTAATAACCGCGTGCAATTTAAGGTGGCTAGACACTATAATAATTAAGTTATCGAGTAAAATAGGTCTCAAAATGAAGAAGGTAACAATTTAAAACCTCTTAAAATCGGCCTATAGAGTTTAGGAGTAGAGATACGACCGAATGTCATAGGACAAAATTTGGACTAATTAAAAAGTCTTTGAGTAGGACCATGAAATTTAACAGAGTGGCACAAAACTATGATACTCAAACCACAACTATAAATATATAAATAGGATTTTACATTCGATAAAATTAAATTTTAACTATAATATGTTTTAAGTTTCAGTACAAATTAAAAGCTACAATATAATGATTAGATTGCAGTGAGAAACTTTTATACAGGTTCAAAGAAAATTGCTATAATTCATAATACGTGAATCAAACCTATTAAACTACTTACATTCATCGAAGAGTTGTCCCAAACCCATAATTCACCAGATTATTTATTAGGTGGAAACAAACAGAATTAATTATGTAATGTATTGTTCCATATTTCTTGTTTTTACGTTTGTCTGTCTGTATGTTGTTTCCAATAAATATTCATCATCTATGTTATTGGTAATAATTTTCAACTACATGCATTTCGTTACTAACATTATTAACTGTACCGCTCACACAGTCTCCAATGTAATCTACACAATGAGATTGTCTGGCCACAAGTAATCAATAATTGTAAAGCATTCACATGTAATCTGCGTTCATCTCGTTACTAGTGTCGTACCTGCATGTACAGTTAATGAATGTACAGCTGACGCGGTCTCCATTGTCATATCTGTGATTGTCTGGTCACATGTAATCAATAATTGTAAAGCATTCAAATGTAATCTGCGTTCATTTCGTAACTAATGTCGTATCTGCATGTACGGTAATGACTGTACAGCTGACGCGGCCTCCATTGTTATATATTCACTGTGATTGTCTGGCCACAAGTAATCCATAATTGTAAAGCATTCACTTGTCAACGGCATGCTTTTAGTCAGTCTTGGTGTTACCTGTATGTACATTATTGACTGTACCTATGACACAGTCCCCACTGTAATCTACACAATGTGACTGTCTGGCCGCATATAATAAATGAATAATTGTAAAGCATTCACTTGTCATCTGCATGTATTTCGTCATTAGACCTTATATTGGTTTAATTTCTTTGGTATTGTAATTATAATTCCAATTTATTTAACAATACTTTGACTGGTTGTTGTTGTTGTTATTGGTGGATAAGGAGACCCCGGCCGAACCGTTGAGCACGTCTGCCTCAAAATGGGCATTTTGCGCAGGCCCCCGGAAGGATGGGATATTGAAGGAAGAGAAAGGGTGAGGCACGGGACAGACTGTCCACTCATGTTCCAGCTAGGGGTTTCTATGCCCGTCGCACTCCCTCTCCCCTGCTGTCTTGAACATATGTTCCAGCTAGGGGTTTTCATGCCCATAGCATTTCTACTCACCCCCTGCCGTCTACATATATTCCAGCTAGGGATTCCATGCGGTTCGCATTAACCCCCCGCTGTCTTGAACATGAATGGGGTTTGGAGGAAGGGAAATTGTCATAGTGGACAGCCAAAAGACTTACCACAGTGTTATGACAACTTCGTTTGCTGTACCCAATGTCAACTTCGCAACTAGTATAAACCAGTTTTAAAGACTTTGACTGGTATTGTATATGAAAATTTAAATAATTATTGTACTTTTAAAATAAATAAAAAAAAAATTAACGAAAAAATACATTGCATTTTTTGCAGAAAGAGGATTTACGAAATTTGACACATACATAGGTCTTAGTGTACATGTTTGGGTGGATGTTGTTCGCGTCCGCAGCATTCCATTAAAGCTGCACGTACTGGGTGGTGCTAACAAACAACGCAAGTGATTATCATTATGCCAGCTTCCAGACAAATTAAAAACGGCCCTTTCCAGGGAAAATTTAGGCTCTGTTTTATGTGTATAACATTTAAACGTAGAGGTTAAAATGACAACAAACACATGCAGAAGACTTAGAGAATAGTGTGAGGGGCAACATCACAGGATATAAGCTTGTGGAAGAAATAGGTCACAGGGTCTATGGAGTGGCGACGTACGTTAGACAGGACATAGACGACGTATTAGTCTCCCACTAAAGTTGTGATAACAACATATTTGTGGTTGCTGTTAAGGTATCTGGGACTACCATTGTAAATGTCTACAAACCACCGAACATCCAGTGGTCAGAGACAGTTCTCCCAACTTTTGAGCATCCTGTGGTATATGTAGGTGACTTTTAAAAGCCATCATACCCAGTGGGGATACTCGTTTGATGAAAATGCTACTAGTCTTTCAGGCTGGGCTGAAAATAACAACGTTTTTGTAGCATTTAAGGCCAAGGACTCACACCCTATGTTTCCTACGTAAAGTTTATGTGTATAGTAAAAAAAAAAAAAAAAAAAAAAAAAAAAAAAAAAAAAAAAAAAAAAAAATAGAAATAAGGAAAGTATTTTGTATGTAATCTCAGGTTGTCTTGGCAGTTTAATTTAAAATATAATTCCTTGGATCCTTTTCTAAAGTAAAGGGAAGGTTAATTGAAAACACAATACCTGTCCAACTGTCAGTTGGAATGACTGGATGTGTTTTATCAATTTAATTCTCAGAAGAAAATACATATTATCTTATTTCAGGCCTAAAGTTGTATTAAACGTTGTATTATATAATAATGAAATTTTTATTACCTATGGTGAAATATTTTTCATCTGTTGATTAGTATATGATACGAAATAGTACTACAAACAAGTTATCTGTCTTTATAAGTATTTATATTGTTATTATTTTACTATTGTCGTTTTAATTTTAAAGCTAGTTCCAAACTTAATAAATGCGTTACGATACTTTATTCGTACCTTAAATTTATAAACAAATGTTGATTTAATGCCTTTCGTTGCATATTGTTCCTTCTTCAGTAGTTGTTCAGATCACATCACCCACGAAAGTTCACCATTAAATAAAAACAATAAATTGGTTTAAATATTATTTAAAGTACATAAGATAAAATGTTTCCACAGTTATAAAATACCTATCTTAAGATTTTTATTAGTTGTGAACTCAGTAAAATTCGATTTCACTTCCTTACTGTGAATAAAAGACACAATATATAAAGTCCTAGTTCTATACTGGTAAAAAAAAAGAAATTAAAACCCCGTATAAGTTATACACCTAGATGTGGAAGGTACCATATTGGAAATCTTCTCTTTTATTGAAAATGGTTTTAAGTTGTAAAAGATTTCCTCGTGGCTATTCCTTTTAAAAGGGGTATAATACACCTTTGACCAAAGTTTATTTTCGCACTTAGTACGTTCATGATTATTATAAGTATCATATCTGACATTATAAGATTCTGATATTGCTATGTACTATTTATGAAACAACTACTTTATTGTTCATTTAAGAAACTTAAAAACACCATATGGCTTAATTATTAGTTGGCTTGATTGAAAAGCTAATTATACTAAGAGATTTTGATTAATACTTTTATAAATAAAGTATTTTAAAAAGAGACGTCTTAACTCAATCCACAATCTAAGGCTTTGAGTAAAAATTACTCATTAGATGAAATGATTTCGGTGTAAATGAAACATTGTCACTCGGTGAATAAACATGGTCATCAACAATGGCGACGATGTCGACATGAACCACTCGGGGCGATCGCCATGTCAACTCTGTCAGATTTGATGTCATAATGAATACAGTTAATAAAAATAAAAAATAAAAACAGTTAGCTGGATCAAATTATGAAACCAACAGTATGATACAGGTTTTGATTGAATCCATTGTTTTTTCTTTTCCTAAAAATAATAATTTATTTATTATACATGATTTGTTAAAAAAATTGACCAAGAATTTCAAGATGTTCTTTCAAGATGTTAAGATATCTTGAAAGTCTTACGGTTAGAATCTCAAACTTCTGTTCAAGATTTCACAGGTTCGATTACATGGGATGCCTAAAACATTTTATGGGTTTTAATAGTTTTTCTTAGAAGCATTCTTGGTACACCTTAGATCCCTCTTAGTTTTAAGATAGAGCAATAAACAAAGATAAGTAAGAAATGCATATTTTCTAAATTTTCATATTTCATTTATCTTCAATAAAATTTAGATAATTCCTCAAATTATGACTCTTGAATCGTCTATCCCCATAAATATATTGACTTAAGTTCGCACTATTTAATACTTTCCAAAATTTCTTTATAATAATATTTAGAGCTAATTTATTAACATCAAATTACTTGTTACATTTTTAACGATGTGCAAGGGTGGTCTGTAACTCTAGTTATGTGTATTGTATTTGCTATGTCTATATATAAATATCATAAAATGTTAAAATAAAACTTCTTTTAAATGCCATATAGCAATTTATTTGTTCTTTCCACATTAACCCTTAAATGCTAGCTATTTTAATTTTTTCATAAAAAAATACATTATTTGTTCTATAAACTTTATTGATTTATGTTCATATTAAACTTGTGTTATCTCAATGAGGAATATAATAGATGCTTTGATGTGTATTAGTAGTGTAAAAAAATACTATAAGGTAAATAATATTAACTATCAATGAAAAAGTACTCATGCAATCATTTAATTTCATATACAGAGCAAGTAAAACTTATTTTTTCACGTGATATTGCAACAAATATGTTCGATGGATTAACGTGATTGCCCTATTAACTACAAATATAATCGTTACGTCAAAGTTAAAGGTTTTGGAAGGAAACACTAGCAACAATCCGTCAGGTTGGGCGTAACAAATGTCGACCAGTTTGGAGCGCAGCGCGTCGGGCTCACGTCTGCTCCGCAATCACAATCACGATTCGTCAACATACGTCTTGGTTTGACATTTGGCTTTTATCTAACAGCTGCGACGAATTCGAAAGATTATGTACAAGTGTAAAATAAACATATTCAATATTTACTTCAAATTTGTACCGGCAATATAAAGAACTGAAAAGGGTGATTTATTGTTATTATTGACACATTTATACTTAACAAACAAGTGTTAAACTTAAATAATGTCTCGAAAAATTAAAAAAAGCTTCTATTTTGATCATAGAAGAACAAGACTTACAAAATCTATTCAATGTATTCAAATCTCCAGAAACATAATAGATGATGTTTTGAAGACCTTATGTCATTTATAAGGTAATAATCATTGAAAATCGTTCGCATTATGAACTTTTTGTACAATTGTCTAAAAACTTTAAACAGGCTGTCCATTTTAGAAGTTTTTTAATAATGTATATTATTGTAAGCCCTTTGTTTAAAGTTCATTTTTGTGATGGTGAGTTAATGTTATTGTTTAGTAAATTATTGCGGACATTTTCCATCACTGATTAGTAAACAAAATTCGCGACGTTTCGGGATCTGGAATCTGATTACCTGAAGACGGAATCAGATTCCAGATCCCGAAACGTCGTGAATTTTGTTTACTAATCAGAGAATGTCCGCAATAATTTACTAAACAATAACATCAATTTAAGTATTTCAAACTACAATTATTACCAAGCTTCACTGATATTTAAATTCCAATATACTATAAAATATTTAATTTGGTTTTAAAAAGGGATGTTCAACGTGTGGTGCAAGCAACGACGGGATTGCATCAGTGATGGGTGCTTTGAACAGATACATTGTGTAGGGTTGGGATGTACTACGACTTGTCCAAGGAGTTCGGTTGTGTAAGTTACTTTGTACTTCTGGTACGACCAAAGAGTTACGGCATTATCACTTTTTTCATTCTACCTCCTGGAATTTTGACTTTTATTCCGGGAATTCTAATAAAGTAACAATTTTTGACATCTTTATATTTTTATTAAGGTGTAGCGTAATCATTAGGTTAATATAAATAAATATATATTACTTAAATGTTTTACAATACCTGTTATTTCCAATTCTTGTGTGTAATCATATCAGAAATACTGTGGTTTCGACATATGTTAGATCCAGTATCATATAGCTCGGAATATCTTCCTTCGTCAATTATTTAAAAACATAAACATTTACAAAACCACAAACACATTACACTGAAATAATGCTGGTCAGCATGAAAGAAGCAACCTTGTGTACGTCTTATTCATTTCAGTGTTTCAGTGTAGGCCTAATGTGTTTGTTTTTTTAATAATTGCCGATGAATGGGCTATATGTTAGGCTCTCATGAAGGAACAATGCCAAAACTGCATCAATCCTTGTGTGATTACACATATGAGCTGGAAAGAACAGGTACTGTGAAACCACATTTTAAATTAATATTTAAGTTAAGGTGCTAAAAAAAAAAAAAAACCATTATCTTTGAAAATGCACTAGAATATAAGAGTAACAAGCATAAATTAAAAATAACGTTAACGTCATTATTTAAGATTTAAAACCCTAAAATAATATATTTATTTGATTGGTGATAAAACAATCTTGATATTATTGACCCCCTGCTACTTTGGTAAATATCAATATAGTAAATTGTCTCAGAAGCTTCATTTTAATTTTACATTTATGCTAGTTTGATTCCAGGTGACTGTTTATGTAAATATAATTAATCGATTATAAAATGGTATTTGCATGTAACATTTTATTAAAAAATAATTGGGAATATTTTTTTATTATTCACCTTCCAAACGGCATTGAACAGTGGAATTTTTATAATTTTGTAAAGCCGATGTAATGCAATATTTTAAGGGGTGAAGTTGAACATGTATATACAAAAATACAAACAATATAAAAAAAATTAGCAAGTAGATAAAATAAAATATAATGGTGAACGATAAGCAATCAGGGGGTTGTATCAAGTGCTGAAAGCGGGTGGTGACAACAATTAAATTAGGCCACAGAGTCATTCATCAATCTTAATTATCCCCACGATCACCCAGCAGTCTCCCTAAGAGATTGGTTAAAGTTTCCAGAAAATCTAAACCACTTTCATAAATTTGCTCGTCATCCAATATTTAGTTTGAGTGGGATTATATTAATAATAAAATAAATTTGCTTCCTCAACACTATATTGTATATGATAAAATTCGCTTTTTTACAATGAACTTCTGGATCTTTAGAAAAATTAATAGTAATAAGTTTAATAGTAAGGGAAAAACACACAAACGATTTTTATCACACTGAAAAATGAGGTAATTACATTCCGCAAAAGTAATGACATTTTTAATATATTTTTATAGAATCATATTATTATTATAAATATATTTATTATTATTTTTACGTTGTGGAATATAAAACATATAAAGATGTTCCCGAAAATTCCATCATGTATTAGTTTCGTGGTAATATATCCATAACTAACTATATTAGAAAATTATAATTTAAATAAATTCATTAAATAATGTAATGATAAATGACAAACTGTATAATTTAGAATTATATACATTTTTTCAAGGAAACTTGAACTTTATGAAAATTGATGTGACAATCTTTATTAAGTTATTACTAGTGAACGTGTTGCTGGATATCGAGGAATTCAATCTGGACTATCCCATATAATTTAAAAAAAAAAATTACGTTTAGTTTTAAATTAATAACACCCTACCAATCCAATAGATTATCAGTATACCTAATCGCCAAAATACACTTATTTACAGCTGTACATCAACAGATGTTTAAAAACTAAACATAAGCCCAATGTTATTCTAAAGGGAAAATTCCAACTCTTATAATTAATAGCTCCTTTATTTTAAGTCAGATTCTCTTCTTGTTTTGGCGGACACAACTACAAATAAAGCCCTATCCAAAGACACAAAGAACTTGAAAATAAGTCGAAAATTGTAGGAGTTCTCTTAAGAATAAAACCCTTAGTGTATAAAATAAGCATACATTTCAATTCACCATAACTTGATATTACTTTACTCGATGAAAACAACCATTTTTCTTGTTGTGTAACGGGGTAAAAGTCTCGGGGGGGGACAAAACCAATTCGTAGCGCGAGGGAAGCGGGTTGGGCTACGTCACAGTATGACGTCGCTGCGCTTCCCCCAGACGTCGCCAGGGGCGGTGTCGTCGTCTACCCTCTCCAAGCGGAGCCCGGCAAGCCGGCAGTAGAGATGTGCGATCCAGTGACTTTCAAATATCGGTGACTTCAGTTCCAGTGACAAGGAAATATCGGTGACTTCAATCGGTGACAGGAAAATCGGTGACAGAGCCGCGAGTGGTGGGGAGAACCAGATACCGCGGCTGCGGCAGTCGCGTCACTGAGCAAATGAATTTTCGATATTTTTATTTCGGTGACAAGTTACAAAATTATCTGAGTAACAAATTACTGTTAATGACTGTTAAAGAGATACACGACGTTAGCGATTTTCGAGTCTATATGATTTCGGATTCCATTACGATGCGACCCTTAACCAGTGTTGTAAATATCGTAACGCTAACGGCTCCAGCGAAGCCATCAGATCGCGCCCTCTGATTGGCCGCTTTGTCGCCGATATTTTGTGTCACTGAATCCAAAAGTTCTACAGTATATCGATCGGTGACAGCGACCTGGGCCTGGCGCTGTTGCTGGGAGATCAGTGACAGAGCCAACGTGCTAGTGCCCGATTCCACCCGAACCATTGCGAAGTGGCCCGAAGCAAAGGCGAAGGCAGCCTCGTGACCACGCGTCGGCCAATCGGTGACCGGCGCGGCGACCGGTGACGTTGTGTAGCAACGGATTGGGTGCCTGCGCGGTGGTGTTCTGCGCCTGTCACTGAATTTGCTGTCACCGATTTCTCGAGTGCCTTGTCACCGATATATCGGTGACAGAGCAATATCGGTGACTTTGTCACCGAAACAAAAATATCGAACATCTCTAGCCGGCAGTTAGTTTGACCCGCGCCGTGTCTACGAGAGGTATTGCTGTTCGAAACGCTCCCGACGCCCCGACTCCACGAGGTACGTTACCACCTGGTGTACACCGGTGGTGTTAAAAATTGAGTACGAAAACTGGCTGGGAGTGACTCTAACGTATAACCCCGATTGTTTAAATAAAGTAAACCCAAGAAATTGTATTATTACGCTATTCGATCTTGTGTAAAACCCTGTTTCAGCCAGTCGCAGCAGGTCTGCGGACCACGTGCCCGCCCGACGACGAAGAGTCGGCAGAGTTAATTTTTAAGTAATTAATCAATTAGTTACTAAGCCTAGAGCGTATTATCTGGTATATAATTTTCACCTAGATATTTTCTTTTACACGACATAACCGATTTTTCATTCTGTTATATTTATTAAGTACCGTAATTAATCTAGCTCTAAGCATAAAATTAATTGAGTCCACAAGGAATCTAAATTATCTAAATCTCCGAATAAAATCAATTTATTTCGTTTATAAAATTTTCTCAATAGTAAATTAAACCGACAAAATTCAATCGCGTTGGTGTCAACCGCTCGATTGAAATTTGCCGCGTCCCGGTATTAAATTTCAGCTTTGATAACGCCTGTCACGGTAGATTATATTTTTTAGTAAATAGACTACGGTAATTAACGAACTCGTACGATCCCGGTGACGTCAGACGACCCTGACCTTCTCAACAGTCGCTCGGTTATTATCACTACCGGCGTTATCAGTCAGCTGATTTTCTGTACACCGCGTCACTCGTGCGAATAAAAATATTTAGAACCGCCGACGGTATTTTTCTTCTCTATTTTAATTTGGAGCCGGGTCGCGCATTGGCATATATAAATTGGCCAACTATTATTAAATTAAATTCGACGCTTTTCCAAATTCTAAATTCAAAATCCGTAGCGAGGGCAAAGATGAAATGATTCTTCTTTGATTTTACGAATCTGCGTTCCATTGGGACGTTCTGAGCCACAAATACTCGCTACCCGATAACAATCGAACCGAACCTTGGACTACTCGGAGTAGACTGGTTATCCGCGGAAATAAATTAAGGTGTGACTTATTCTTGTTGTGGTCGACTCTTAACGAAAAATTCTCCTCCACTGCAGAATATCGTCACAGTTGTCACAAAACATATTGGTAAATAGATTCTAACTACAGATTACAAATGTTTGAAATAGCCTACAATTTATAAACCGAAATTTAATTTAAAGGTATACGTATATACATAAATAATTATCTATGGTTAAAAAGACATTTAATTAAAAGACTCAGTGATAAAACAGTTTTGATTTGGTCATAAATAAGAGCAAACACTGAAATACATAAATCTCAACAGTCAGTCATTTCAAAAACACAACCAAATCCCGTTAAATAAAAGAGTATAGCACACCACGATAATGTATTAAAAATCACTTTATTCCAACGTTGATCTTAAAATTGTCCATGTTCAAAAGTTGAAACTGGCCAAGCAGGGGACTTGTCAGCTTTGAAACAGGAGTTGGTAACAAAGTTACATCTGTTCGTCAACCCCTCTATCACGCCCCTTACAACTCTTCATAACTCTCTCTCCCTTCGCCTGACCAGCCAACCTTCCTATCTAACAACCACTTAACTACAGTATCCCCTTATATCCTTACTTAACTTTTTTTCATAGAAACTATTCCGGCTAACATATTCATTTCACCAGTAGGCCTTCCAATTTAAGTAACCTTCTGGGAAATGATTCTCTCATTGATATATGGATCAATTTACATGATTGGTTAAAATGTTGGTTTAAAAATAATGAGTTTGATCATCTGGCATTTTTGACTAGGTCATCCTTTTGAGGTAGGATTTCCGGCATTGTTTTTTATTCGTAAAGAGCCACTTGATGTATATATTGACTTATGCTTACATTTAAGATTTTCTTCAGACTCCTTGTGGACCTCTTTCTTTGGAGCTCCTCCCTTTGAGCACGCACTAGAAGCGAAAAACATTTGTAAATGGTAAGCTCTTATTGTGTTAACATTTTCGCTGGCTGTAAATATAAATTAGGGTGCTAACAGATTAAGTCAACCATTTAATTGCTATATTAATGTTCTTATTCAAATGTGTAAAATCCACTTTTACATAGGAACCAATCAAAATCTATCAAAATTTCCCATTTATCAGGAACTATTAAAATGCCCCACCCATCAGTATCATCTAATAATAACACTATCCGCATTGCATTTGATAGTCTGAGTAATCTATACAGGAAGCACGATGTTTCCAATCCACCTAACTCAAAGTATATCTACACTAGAGACAGCAGGTCTTTCTGTTATTATTATTAAAAAGGAAATATAAATGAGTGGCTATTAGTTAACTGGAAAATATCGTAGTGTAACTCCTCGTTAAATTGTGTTCTCTCTGGCACCCAACAAATGATCAATGGTAAATGTGCCATAGATAGAAAGTTGTCACATTGAAAAATCCTGGCTAGATTAACACCTGGGTTTTGATCTCTTTTGTGTTCACTGTTGACACCATGCTAATTAAAAACGAACAGACAAACTCCTGTCAACGATAAAGGACACTGTTGCATGTTGGCCGGTAAACAGATAGCCTTCATTAACGGACTATTCGGTTAACTCTGCATTAAATAGGATAACTGACAGATATTGTACAGTTTCATCAATAGAATCATGATTAGTTGAATAAATATCATTCATGATGAAGGAAGTTTGCCTCCTCATTCATGATGCTACATGACTTACAGTTCCTCAAGAAGGAGAAATCTGTGAGAAACATAGTTCTCATAGCGGGGTTTAATATTTAACCGATCTACTGACAAAAAGATCTCGTCAGTGGCAGTTCCAGTGAATGCTCTCCGCAAAAGTTTTAGCCACAACAAAATCTGCAATAGCCATGGACTTGTAGTTATTAGAGATCATCACCTTAGTGAGAGGGCCCAGCGTCAATACGATACATTGACATTATAAGTCTGAAATAATAATAAATGGTATATTTCTCAAATGCGTATACCTAACCTGGTCTTGAAAGTCGACACACAATAGTGTCTCTAAACTCCACAATATAATGTAATGTACAGTGATTCTCAGGCGAGAAGTAAACCTGATATTTATATTTCAAATATGATAGCTTACTGAATGATAAAAAAACTTTGTGGCTTAACAGTATTATATTTACACTTATGAGAACCAAAACATCTATTTAAAATATCTAGATGAAAATTTTATTGCAAAATTTCGGTTAGTATGAGGCGAAGGAATCAAAAGTGCCAAGAAATCTTCTTAATCTACCTTATCGACACGACGAATTTCTGATACCCCGATGAGTGAGTGAGTCAGTTACACATGAGGGAGTATTTTAGATTATAAAAATTATTGTTTATTAAGGGCAAATTGAGTTAAATTACTTCAGCTTAAAGTGTCATCTATAGCAGCTTATTGTTTATATAATGGTCTTGGCACATATTATATCTGAAGTGAAAAAGAAATCAGTTGTGTCTAATTTTATATCGTATATAATTTAAAATAATTTCATATTCGTATAATGTAAGAGAATGATTAAGGACTTTTAAAAATAGTAGTTATGGCTGTATCACAAATATTCTAAAGATTGTATAAAGAGTGTATTGTTTTAAGGCTATATGAGGTATTGTAAAAAGAATCACGTATCAATGGTTGCAGGGCTTCTCGAAGAACATTCTGTTTACTTTACGGATTTCAACTCTTAACGCGATTGGGTCAGGAGAAAAAGAACAACTTAGATTTTTAATGTATACTAAACAATGAGTAGTTTTAGTGTGTGGCATAAATGATGATCGATATTATCTCTTTTGTTAATTATTTATTAAATCTATGATAAATTACTATTAATTACTTAAATAACATTGTAAAATATATTAAAAAATGTGAACCCAATCTTTTAAGATTTTATTAATAGCTATTATAATTCCTTAAATATGCAAAAATCATTGTGAACAAACGTTACTGACAAATATTTAATGTGATATTTTATAAACCAAAAGCCAGAGAATTGCAAGATACCATCATTGCAACCTGTTCTCACTGTTGCCTCTATATTTTCCATTTTCATGTTTTTCCACCATCGACCGATACAGCCCCTGTGTTGGTACTTGGATAACACCACCTCTGTTTGATCAAGAGCCCATCTGTTTGATCAGGACAGATTTTGTTTCGGACCCTAACTGTTTTAACATCAACAAACCTTTGATCGTTATATTTGAGCTTTTGCAGTAATTAGGCATAGGCAATATATTTTGAGACATAAAACTATGTTTTATTACTGTTATTTAACCTTGCCGATAAAAAATGCGATTGCATTTTATTAAAAGTTTTACATTAATACATGTAGTCTAGTTTTTCGGGCTAATAGCCATTTCTTGACTAAATAATGTAATACTTAGTTAAATTTGTGTAACATTGTAATAGTATATTTGTATTATTTGAATTTTATTACTGTTCCGATATGTAAACAAGTAACGCTAATGATTAAAAATGTAGTCTGTCAGCTAATCATACGAATGTATTCATACAAGTTTTATTGAATATACGCATGTTGTACAGCGTATAGTTAAACATATCAAATACTATTTACTAACCAAATATAACTTTTTCTCTAAAAACAATCCACCCCACCATCACTTTACGATAGGCCAACATGTATAATTTACATACAGGTTGTAAAAAAACAATTCAAAATTTTGGGAGATGGTTACTTATACAAAAAGAAAGCAAAAAGTTGATATAAACATATGTGCTAAAATGCTTCGTTTAGCTGCTAGTCACCATTTTGTTTCTTACATAATAATTTTTATTTCAGTAACGGGTAGTTATATTAATTTCATATTTGGCATGAAACTTTATCACGGCAATTTTCATTTGCAGGAAAAAGTATTTTTCTGATTTGCATTGAAAATGGCAGTCATTTAAAATGTTTAAACTCAAATATCTCAAAACTAACAAATTTTATAAAATTTTACGAGCTGCAAAAGACTTCACAATAGACCACTAATACCAGCTTTGTAAGGGTCTCGAAATTGCAATTTTTCTACATAAAAATGGCGATTTTGATGATAACTAATCCAAATAACTAATTTTAATAGAAAATGGCAATAGCTCATATATTTGCTGCCAAATCCTTATGAACTCTTTATTATTGGTTAGATCATTTAATTTGTCAACTTTTTGTAAAGTTGAAAAAATACTGGTTTTGAAATATTTGAGTTTAATAAAAATTTAAAATGCACATTGGGAAACAAACTTTTCTTTGCTGTAAATGAGCACTTGTGTGATAAGGGTTCATACCAAAGATGAACTTAATATAAGGATCTGTTACTGAAATAATAATTTAAAAGTGTAAAAAACAAAATGGCGGCTAGCGGTTAAACATAGCTTTTTAGGACGTATATTTAACCCAACTTTTTTTCTTCTAGTTTTATAAGTAATCATTTAGCCAAAATCCTAAATAGTTATTTCGGATACCCTGTATACAAAAAGAAAAAAGTATAAAGTATAAAGTATAAAGAAAAGTATAAAGTATTTATACAGTGCAGGATAAATGTATTGCGGTTTAACTGACAGTTCGTGGTCCTAATACCACAATGTGTTTAGCCGCAACCCGCACTATCATTAGACAATGACAATGTCAGAACGGTATCCATGACAGTTGTATTATTCAAGGCAGGACAAATCTTATGTGGTTTCAATGGTCGGATCTACCAGCATACTAAACGCCATTACCCACATTACACACCATGTAACAACCGTAGGTTTCTCGCTTGACCTATACTCCTAGATATTTCCCAATGTCAATTCCCTCTCTGTTGTTAAATCTTAATATAAACAATATATTTAAGAAAAAACTACAATTTTTAATTACAGCTCCTAAGTTATGTCAAAAAAGATTCACTCTTTTCTTTACTAACTTTTACTCATAAATGTAACCAAAATCAAGTTTATTTTAAAATGTTTATACCGAACGATTAAAAAAGTGTACGATCGCACTGAACAAAATCTTAAACAAATCGTAGACAATTAACCCTTTTAAAATGTCGTAGTAGATAATACAATTAGCAGCCTACACGTTCGTAGATAAAAAACATGTAAGATAGAAGAGATAAACATCATAAACCTGTGCCAAACGACCTGAGTCTTGTAGGCCATTGGTGCGGTTAATTTAATGTTGCCATTATATCGCTTTATCTGAAGCAACAATTTAAATGTCAGTCCTGCTTGGTGTTTACCACACTGCTTATGATCATACCAAATATTTAAAATCATATTTAAATCAATCTCTCAGTTTATTTAACATTTTTTACAGATTTCTGCCTTATGACATGTTTTAAAATTGGTTATACAATATTGTTAACAAGGAGAAAAAAATTCAGGATTAATACCTATTATAATAAAAAAAAAATAAATATCAAACCCAATGCTATCCCCAAAATGCCTCATCATCAAATAAGTAATCTGCAGTTTATTTCAATAATGTAAAAAAAAGGGAAAATCAATAAAGATGTTTATTGAACTAATGCAGGAGGCCTACCTTCTGATGTGTAGATCTCTAAATGTGTATATTTCGGTGTCATACAGCATAAATCTGAAAATCTCTCTTCACTTTATTTAGATGAAAAGGAATAATTTTCCGTGTGGAAAAACTAGGACTAGCTTTTTTAACGCCCCGTTCACCGCCGGCTACCGCCTGATGCTGGTGCAGTTGTTTGGACCACTGTTGGATATAAGTTGTCGTAGCAAACGTTGATATAAAACTGACACACTAACAACCCTAATTTATTTATTTTGTGTATTTATTTATTACAACGGCATGATTTTACAATATCGAAAAAACAATGACGTTGTCACAAGATTGTTTTCCTACAGCTGAGATAATAACAATGATATAATACCAAATAACCAATACTATTGCAAACAACAAATATTAATATGACAACAAGTTTTTTTCTAACTATAAATTACTGATCGCAATCAAATAAGTTACAAAAAGTATACAACAACAGGCGATGTCAGTAACCTCCGTATAAAAATAAAAATGAAATAAAAATGAAAATACAAAAAATAACAATAAATAATAATAATAAGCATAACTAAAAATAAATAACAATAGCAAATGGGTCTGTTGAATGACTATAATACGTGCTAAGTTTGATTTTAACTGTAATAACATACAACAGGGAATATATAAAAATTCAAATCAACCTTGAGCAGTCAGGGACTTGGAACCAGTGATTACGAGTCATCTTCACCCCTATGCCAGTAGCCCATTGTTGTGCAGTCGGCAATGTTAACCATGCGGCTTTTAATGCAAAACATGGTATTTTATTCCCCTGTTTCGGACGCCGTTTTTCAACCAATTTTCTTTAAACTTGGTAAGTGTTTATTTGAATAGTTATATTAGGCCCCTCATACCTCGAAAGTTTGAAAATTTAACAAATATTACTCTCTGTGACGTAGCAAAGTAACTCGATTTTCCTTAGTAATATTTGTACATTTACAATAGACCCGTATCCACTTAGCGAACTTTGGCCTAAGACACTTTCTCCGACAATTGATGGTTGGGAGCTAAAAAGTCGTTTGTCGCTGTTCTGGCCCTGAGGATTGAATTAGCTTTGGGCGGTCGGTATTTCCCTACCATAACCCCAAGAGGCCATAGGTTTGGATTATTTAGCCTTCAATATCCGGGTAAAGCTTGCCAAGGGGCATTTGAGTAAGTCTCCTTTCTCTTTGGAGGTGAAGAGAATAACAATTAATATTTCATTAATATTACGAATAACTTATTATAAATGCTATCTATATAACAACCAGTTCTGAAACAAGAACTTTATTATTTATTTTTTGTAGAATGAAAACTAGAGGCTTACGAATTCTCTCTTTCACCTCTTCATCTCCATTTCAACCGGAAATAAGTCCCATTCATCAATAACAACATTGATTTCTTCTAGGTCAACTATATTATGTTTACTAACTTTTATTGGTCGACCTAAAATTTATTTTAATAATTATATTTGTGTAACAAAACATTCAAAATGCATCGAGATTGTAATTTTGACAAAATATAACAATGCGAGTAAATTGGAATCTCTAAATTACTAACAAACAAAGTTTAATGTTGTTTGTTATTTTGACAGTTGAAACCGGAAGCTAAACACAAACTTGGATTTTACTATCTAGAGCCGGTCGGTAAGGAGGAAACTGGTAAGATGTTACTCACTCTTCAATCGATACAAAAGTGGACTCCAGTTGTGACTGTGAAGTAAAAAACTGTGTGTATCACAGCCGCACACCGTCCAGTGTTTGTCTATCCTCAAGAAACGACCGGGCTGCATGGTACAAAGGAATGATTTACAATGACTATTCAACCTGGATTAAAATTTGAAAAGGGACAATTCGTGTTTCGTGTTTCAATTGTTATTTATCCTCACCGAGACCGAGGTCAAGGTTTGGGTTCCCACTCCTGATGGCGCCCGGTACCTGCCTTTCGGCATACCCGGACGGTCTGTTAGCAGAGACCCCCCTTCACGAACATGTCAGTAAACGGGGAAGGCCCCCCAGACGGGGAACTTATGGAACCACGAGAGTCCCAAATCACATTAAGGCGGATTAGACCCCCACAAGCCCCAGAGTTCACCAGGCCTGTGGTACTCAACCGGCGGTGAACCAAAATTGACCATCCGCTGTGAGTGACAGTGGCAGCACTATCCATGCTACTTCTCAACTTTCGTCTGTGAGCAACGCCCCCAGATGAGGCTGGAGGGCCCCCCACAGCCGAAGCTGTGTGCTGAGCATGCCGACAACCTCCACCCCCTCGAATCCAACCCGATATCCGGACTGGCCGAGGCCAGGGGCTTGAACCGGAACCCGAGGTACCCATTTTAGGTTTTCCTTGGGGTATGGGTGGTACCCAAGCGGAATAACTAGGTCCCTGGAAACCCGCACGCCAAAGACGCCGGCTACACTGCAACCGCGCCCGAAGGTCACGTAATCCCCGACATCCTGACTCATTTTCCCCTTTTTGGGGGGCTGGAGTGAGACACCCAGGTAGCCCGCGATTGGCACGAAGCCACCTCCTCAAGGATTCGGTACAGCCGAAGCTGCCCTCCTTCAGTTTATAAAGAGAAGCA
This sequence comes from Neoaliturus tenellus, assembly GCA_030545055.2. Taxonomy (NCBI): domain Eukaryota; kingdom Metazoa; phylum Arthropoda; class Insecta; order Hemiptera; family Cicadellidae; genus Neoaliturus; species Neoaliturus tenellus. Next base: position 130,771,143 of record CM061535.1, read on the forward strand.
CGCCCGTTCGCCCAGCTCGGTACTTGGGCGTGCTTCTCTTCTCTTCAGTACTTGAACAACTGAAAATAAAATTAAGATATTTACATAAACCTTTCACATTTGAACTACAATTATTAAATTTTTACGATGGTTAAAAGTTGAAGGCCAACTAAAATTACCTTACAATATAATGTGTATTTAAAAACTTTTAAGACACATTTTTTGAAACTAAATTATATAATTTTTAAGAGCATGTATTAATATTACTACGTAACTTAAATGACCCACCTTCAGAAAAGAATTTTTTAGTTGCCATAAATTATAATTCGTACTGCAAAAAATGTATCAATAATAACATTCTTGTGAAAGATTAAGAAAATAAACAATCCTTGTAAATCAATTTATCCACAACTGCATTTTCTATTGCAGTAGTGCACTAAGGTAAATTGCGTGTCCTGATTTTCCAACACATTTTGAATGTGCTCCACAGCCGGCTGACAGCTTACTTTAAGCAGACCTGTCGAATGTTGTTAGCGGTCGCGTGTGGTAGGTGGCTGTGACAGGTTTTCGCAGCGGAAACTCTCTACAAAACAGTTTTGACTCAATATATTTAAATTCAAAGCATACTATCCTTATGGCCATGTCATGCCTTTGATTATTTGCTAAAATAATTATTTAAATAATAAAAATGACACTGACTTTACATAAACTAATTGCCCTTACTTCATTACAATAATTCCAATACAATTATATTTTAGGAGAGGTTTATAATAATCTGGTCAATAATGCTATAACACTCTTTGAATTAGTATTGGCCTAAACTTTAAATAATATTTATATAGAGATTATCTTAAAAGTTGGTTATATATAAAAAAGTGTGTTACAGAATATGTTCTAGTGAAATACTCATTAATTTGTAATATGTTATACAATTTGATTCCAAATTCTGCCGTGTTAATATATGACAACATTTCTATTATCATTTACTTTAGTTTAATAATTTTACTTGAGTTTTTACAAATAATTGTTGCAAAATATTTTAGGTTATTAAAATTAACTAACATCTCGGTTTTTATTTTAAAGTATCTTCTCTTCTCAGAACTTTAATTTTTCTGATGCCTTTTCTGGTATTTTAAATTAAACTCATTTATAAATGTGTTTGGATATAGTTGATACGATTGATGGTAGATCTATACTTGGTAAGCATCCTCCTTCAAGTAAGACTACAGCAGACTCAAACAGTTCTTGTTTACTCATTCCTCTTTCTCTTCTCTACTCTTATACCTGTTGAAGAAAAGCACCAACGCTTTGACCAGATGCATAGGTAAATTTTACATTCCATTTGTACACCGGTGTAGGGCGGTTATTTCTTGGGGCATGGTCAAAAGTGACCAAGGGCTGATTATTACTTACATCGGGACCAGGAAATTTCATATGTCCTTGGTTAACTACTAGAGTTGAAGCAATCCCCATTGTTATCAAAGGTGCATCAAGGATATCCTCAGTTCTCTGAATAGGACTAGGAGATTGGCTGGAAGTGTAGGCGTCGCATTGTTCTGCACCTCTGCGCTTTGAGTGGCATTTGTCTCTGTGTCTGGGGCTGTATTAGAATCTGTACTCCCCCCAGTTGTTCCGTCCTGAATCCATAAAATCGTAAAATTGTTTTAAGTCTTCCTCTGCTCTGGCCATCATCTAAGGACGGTGGAGTTGGTATCCGCTGAACACCCCAGTATTGCAGGAATTCGCTGGTAACCAAAACAGTGGCGGCTCCAGACCCGATTTACGCGGGGAGGACATTGCCAACCGTGGTGGGGGAAGGAGACGACCGAGGGAAGGGTGAAGGGGTGTAAAGTATGACGGGGGGGGGGGAGTATAAATTGCCATTAACTGGTGGTATTATTATTTTCCTTTATAAATAGTATTATTTTCCTAGATGAACGATACATGGGGATGATAGCCTAATTTGAAACTATTTGCTAATATAACTATATTTTAGCTACATCATTGAAACCTTACCTCAGTAAAAGAAGCAGAAAATTTAGAGGAATACTCCTAATCCCTCTGAATTTCTCAAAAGATCACTGTTTTTATAAATATTTACTAAAATCCGGTCAAACAATTTTCAAGGTTTGAGTGATTATGTAACTTCATAAATACATATCTAGTATTTAATGGAGTGTTCTTAATGTAAATCAAATAGAGTATTTTCATTCCTGTTTCTGTATTTGGACAATCAGCAGAAACCAAATATGCATCACACAAATAACTGCTGTCAGAGTTATAATGTTGAGACTCTTGAATTTATTTATGCTTCTCTTAAGCAGTGTAGAGCTAAAAAGACTTAATTAAAAATGAAGTAAATTATTATAGTCTTTTTGTGTTTTATTAAAAAAAGAGCTTCAGTAATAAATCAGATATGTGTTAATTTTTTAAATGCACTTAGTGGTAAAAAACATAACCCGTGGGCCAATGTCGTTATGACTATCAAAGTTAACTCTAAAGTTAACCAAGTTAACCAGGGATTATTTTCATAGAAGCGAAATTTGAAATTAAATTTTTCCCCTCTAATACACGACTAAGTTTTAATATTAGTCCCTTATGGTTTCCAAGTCATCATATAAATCCGACGGATGGCGCTCACAATCAACCCCAGAGTAAAACAAAAGTAGGCCTGTGGTTGTCCTATTTCATGAATTCTAAATGATCACATCTCAAGCTTCATTCAGACTAAATACAAAATTAAAACTGTTTGAAACACCGCTTTGTTAATCATTACAACAAAAATATAAATAAAATACTGTTTCAAAGAGAAGGCTATGACTGTACTCAACAACCGCGATCAGACGATGACCTTCACAATAATCAATAATACCACCAATAAAAATACTGTCCTCGTCGCTTTATCCATGTCGTATGCCGCGTGCATCGCAAAATCCTCTACTTTACGAGGAGTGTCAATGGCGATATATTTTCCACGATATCCAAAAAAGAGGATGTAGATTTTGTTTGAGCTTTGAGTTAGTGTTTTGGTCCAAAAATAAGTTTATAAATAGCCTTAACCCCAGGAAATACCGAATATTGTCTAAAATTAAGTTTCATTAATGTTTTAACATTTGTTTATGGGTTGCCATTTTTTACGGAATAACAATGAAAGGTAAACAAAAATAATATGCTACTACTTTTAAGCATTCTTATTGTAACTTCTAACTGTGAATAGGTATAGTTTATTGTTGGTGTAATCTTAATAGCCTGATTAGCATGACTAGCACGAGCAAGGTTCGGACACTGAACTTAACGTTTAATTTTTTAACTCCCAAAACAATTTACTAGCAATATCTTCTTGAGTGGGATGGGACCAAGGCCCTGTCCCCCCCCCCCACTGAGGCCACTGCGAAAAAAATGTTTAAGCCCCCCCCCCAAAAAAAAAAAAAAAAAAACGACTGGTTGAAAATTCTCGGGGGGGGGGGGCATGGCCACCATGGTTTCCCCTGTAGCCACAACTGTTTTAGAATCATTATATTCGCCCTTATACTCCTCTACAAGAGCAGACAAATTATTGATTGGTGCCATTCTTTCTATCAGTGCGAGGCACTCATCAGCCAATACAACACAACAGGGACACTCCTTAGACCATCCAGCATGCGCTGGTCGAAAGAAGGTGGGAGGACACCAGTGATGTGGGATCGAAAAGAAGAAGAAGAAGAAGGTAAGAAATTTTAACTCAGAAAAGAATGAAGATGGCGAGCCAAGACATGAAATATGGGAAGAAATGCCTTAGCTCTAGAAGAACTGTGAGAAAGAGAGACTCACAGCTCGGCTCAGGAATCCGGGGTCGCTAGACACCCGAACGGTAGAAAGCCGACCGCCCCTGTAGGGATAATTAAACCACCGATATGTAGTCAGAGTATAAACGATTATATTTATTTTAAGTAGTCTACGTGTTTCTCGAAATCGAGCAATTTATTTGAATACAATACAAATGTTACTTTTAGCTCTACAATGACATCCGACCAATCCAAGATTATGGATATCTTTAATCACCAAAACAACATGTGTTTACAGCTGATTATTAACAAATGTTTTAAACGCTTTATTCAATCCCAATGTTATTTAAATGGGAAATATTGAGATTTAAATGTTGGAAAGCACTTATATTTTCAGCCAATTCTCATCTGTTTTTGCTGGAAACAACTACCGACCAAGCCCTATCCAACGACACAAAAAACTTAAAATATGGGTGAAAATTGTAGGAGGAGTTCTCAACACAAAAAAAACCCCTTAGCGTATTAAATAAGTATAGATAACCATAATGAATCTTACGAAATGTTGTAGTTTTTATACTAATCTTCAACTTATTCCAATTTAAAAAGCAACGTCACCACAATACAACTAAAAACATACTTATTCACTTTTTTAGAATTTCAGATCGTTAAGTTTAACCATGTCGAACTAATCTGTCAAAACACAAGCCACGTAGAGCGGAGATGTTAACAAGACACGCCTTCGGGGGCTTGTAATGTGTTAACTTGTCAACTACAGGGCACGCAGACATATAAGTGACGAATTATCAATTAGGGGTTCCAGGAAATGATATATCGGGCAGAGTTGAGAGTTGACTCTAATGCGCACTTCGACAGCAGTTGTGAACTATTGTCAGTTGATGATGAGAATTAATTGTCAAATACCATTCGGGTGCATTAAATGATTTAGAAGCGAATATTTAAGATTTTAAAAATTCAATTGAATGAATAGACCATTATTAAATTTTAATATATATTTTTTATCATGCATATATTATAATTTGCCAAAATGAAGCTAAGTTTCTAAGTTAAAATTAAATCATCTTAACAGTATTAAGAAATCATCATTCACTGCACTATTATTAAATAAATTACTTAAAGGTTTTATACAAAACTATAAAGATTGTATAAAAAGGAATATCTCAATCAAAAAAGTATATTAATACATGATAAATTGCGTTACATTCTTAAAATAACCAAATACTTAGAAAGTCGACGCACTACATTTAACAAGCTGTTGCTCAGTTTACGTTTGAAGGTGTGCAAAGAAAGGATTGGCTGTTGAATGAGAAATGGATATTGATTTTCTTTCAACTCCTGACAAACTCAGTCATCATCACTCTTTCCTTTTGACGTCACGAGGAATTTGTTCCTGTTAACAGTGAAAGGTGCAGTGCATTGTCCGTAAGATTAGGTTTATTTCATTGAATTTGTCAAATCTAATACTAATAAAGACATATTTTTATCAAGTTAAATACTTAATTCTCAAAATAGAATGTGATCTGTTGTTTTACTCCTTTATGAAAATAACCAACCATAATCATTTCCTTGGTACATAAAAATGTATGTAAAAATGCTTTATTTTTTTTCGTTTGATTGGTCCAGTTTTTATTTTACTTCTCAAAACAAAATCAACACTATTTATTTGTCTTCTTCAAAATTCATTTGACATCAAGTAATGCATGTTTGTAAATATTTATAACATAATTTTTTCTTATTATTTCACATTGTTTATCCAAATGACTAAATAAGTATCATACACTTATTGAAATTTAATTGTTGTCATGTGTTATTATTTCTTTTATTTAATGTGTTTTTAAATTATTTTACACTACATAACAATAGCAACAGAATACAATTGTAAATTTTGGGTATGTTTAACGGTTAATTAGTATTTATACTCACATACTCGGAGTATATACGTTATAAGTAGACTAAATTTTTTTATTATTGAAAGAAAATTTCTTATATTCTGTAAACAGTAATATGGTGATTTTATTTTGAAGATGTATAAGAAAAAATATGATGTGACATGATATGGAAGTAAATATTTTTTGTTACCTAGCAATAATGAATTATTCCACTCCAATGATGTTTCGAGAGTTGCTGTTATCATCACCCCAAACGGGACAACAAAGTCACAATTTGACATGTCCCTCCTCCTTTGGAAATTAATGAAGAGAAAAAAATAAATTAACTTTGCAAAGGTAGGGATAGATAGCAAATGTACTGCAAAACTTCAAGTTTTTAATGTCAAATCTTTATATTTTCTTAAGTAAGTACGTTTTAATTTTATATTATGTAAAAAAAGTTCTTATTTAAATAAGGCAATATATTTTATATCGAGATCCATCCTTATAGAGGTTTAAACCTGGAACATGTATATTAAAAAATGTTTATTAAAATAAAAAAAAAAAACATTACAAAGCCTAGTAAAAATAACTATTTCAGCATCAGATACAAAATATATTTAAAATTAACTTCAGAAGTTCCAATTTCTCTTTCAGAAAGCCTAGATTTATAAAATATTTTTATCAAGGTTGTAGGCGTGGTATGATTTAGGTTTGTTGCTATGTTACTTTTTTTGGGTTGCATTAGCCAAAACCAACCAAGTCGAAAACCATTGTTGTAGGACCATGGTAGTTGGATTTTATGGGATGTAAAAGGCCCAAAATGGATTTTATTACCTTTATTGTTTAATTAAGCAATATTTATTAGAAAAGCTTAAAATGACTCAAAACAAACATTTTGAGTCATTACTTAACAGGTTACGAAGAAAAATAAAATGAATTCGCTGAGTACGTAGATCTGCTGCAAAGTAGGGGGGACTTATATGTGAATATAACAAAGTAATATTATATTTTTTCTGAAGAAAAACATTTCCTTGAAGTTATAAAACCAATGTAGTTGGCTCAACAAATTTGTATTGTTTCAAATTCTTTTTTTCGCTGTTGAAATACGAGAAACGATGGAAACAAAAGTAGTAGCTGTCAAGAATAAAATACTTGCGTAATGCAGTTGTTCCTTTGGAAAGAATTCTCATATTTGTGCTTGTAACGTAGTTCTTTTTTACATTGTGATAATATAAAATATCATTTCACATATGTACGTTACTCCATTATAATTGAATACACGCAATCTTAAATGAATGAAATGTTTCTACGCTTTTTCAAGTTTCAAGTTTATTTTGTATGACAATTCAAATATATTTTTTTTAGATTTATCGTCAACAATGAAATACCCTATGATTTTTTATTTGTAACACACGTTTAATGTTCATTTCGTAACGCGTCGATAAACTACTTTGACTAAATAATTTTATTCCTTTTTATACATCAATAACATGAGCCCACGTTTTAACCCAGTAACTAGTCCAGATGCGTATTCCAACATACAATATTTAAGTCTTGTTGATTTATTGACGATATTTCCTAAAATAGGTTACTGTTATAGACGACCGAACTGTCAAGTCATTAAAAAATAGAGATTATAACATTTATACGATAATATGGACATTATTTTGTTGTTTATTAATAAATATAAAACTTTTGATTCTTCAAGGCCCTAGGTATTAAAATTCCATTTTAAATAACATAAAGATGACTTAAATTTCCTTAATATTAAAGGCGTAGCGGTTGTTTGAATTTTAACATTAGTCTTATGGGAAAAAATCCAAATTTTTAACGGCTTTTATGCCAAAACATAATATTTTATTCCCCTATTTCGGACGCTATTTTCCAACCGATTTCCTTTAAACTTGTTTTTTTTTTTTTTTTTTTTTTTTTTTTTTTTTTGAGGGAGAGGCGGAAAAATGCATTACGCACACAGGTGGCCAGCCTGTAGTGTGGGAATCCTCTAAAAAACGGGTTTACCCACTAAAAAACCTCCTCTACTCTTTAGGATTCTAACCTGGAATTAATTGTTTATCACATTACGTTAGGCTAGGCCTAAATTTGGTTTACGCCCATGGGGCTCGCTCCTTATCCAGCCGTTCGGTCAAGGGATCTGGGCCACCTCGTGGTCCAAATCGGTTTTCTTTTCCAGGAGGACTGTGACAAACAATCCCAGTTGCCCTCATCCTCCATAATCTTTTGGCAGACCGTGTCCACCGAAAAAACACCGAGTTTTCTTGTGGCCTCCAGGCGGGGCCTTTCCCAACGCGAACAGCAGAAGAAGGTGTGTTCCGCGTCATCGGGAACGCCCGGGCAGTAGATGCAACGCCCGGTCTTGCCCATCCGGTTCAGGTACGACTTTAAATAGCCGTGACCTGTCAGGAACTGCGTGAGGTAGTAGTCCACCTCGCCATGCCGCCTTTCCTCCCATGGTTGGACCTGCTCGTTGAGTCGCGCAGTCCATCGTCCTCGGGTGTCGTGCTCCCACCTGTGTTGCCACTGCTGGAAGGTTCTGGAGCGCTCTGTTCTTGCCGTGTCCTTGCCTATCTCGCATTGTCTCTGATAAATCGCTTTCCTCTCCCCTGCCAAGAGCTTGACAGGGATGACTCCGGCGACCACCAGGACGGCAGGCTCGGACACTGTCCGGTAGGTGGAAAACACCCGGAGCGCAGCTTGATGTTGAACCCGGGCGAGTCGCAACCTGTAGCACTCCTTATCTAGAGCGCCTGCCCACACCTCTGCCCCGTAAAGGAGCACGGACTGGACCGCGGACATCAACAGACGTCTTCTGCTGGATCGCGGACCCCCGACATTGGCCATCAGCCTACTAATGTAAGTGACTACCTTAGCGGCCTTGTCCGCCGTACGGAAGATCTGATCCCTCCAGCTTAACTTGGTGTCCACCATAACCCCGAGGTATTTGGCGGCACGAGTTGATGTGACCACCTCCCTTCCCGATCGAAACGGGACGACGGTGTCGATCCTCTTCTTAGTGAGAATCACGATCTCCGTCTTACTGAGAGCAAGCAAGAGACCGTGATCGGACATCCAGTTGTTGACCAACCGCATAACTCGGTTCAACTTCAGTTGGGCCAGCTCAACGTTGCGTGCAGCAATGAGAGCTGCGACGTCATCGGCGTACCCAACCAAAGTGGTTTCCTCAGGCATCTCGGACCTCAGGAGGCTGTCATAGGCAACGTTCCAGAGATCCGGGCCGAGTATTGAACCTTGTGCGGCACCAGAAGTGACTTCCATCGTCCGCGTTCCGTCCCACATGTCATAAATCAGCTTCGAAAGCGTAGATAATCCTCGATGAGCCGCAAAAGATATGCAGGAATACGAAAGGTGTTGCAAAGCGCATCCAACATATCGACCCACCTCGCCGAGTTGAAGGCATTCTTGACATCAAGCGTAACAAGAAGCACTACTCGGCGGGAGAAATGGTTGTGGCTCTCGGCTCTCTCCACAGCTCTCTGAACTTCGGTGACAGCGTCGATCGTTGACCGTCCCTTTCTGAAGCCGTACTGACGGGGGCATAAGTCCCCGGCAGCTTCCACAGCAGAAGTCAGGCGGAAACGGATCAGATTCTCGAACAGCTTCCCAGACGTATCCAACATGCAGAGAGGAATGTGGGACGACGGCAGCTCGGGATTACCTTTGCCCTTGCTGATCAGTACAAGCCTGGCTGTTTTCCAGGGAGCCGGAAACACCCCTTCTACCAAACAGGCATTGTACATTCTCAACAACAAGTCAGCGTTGATTGAAAATACTTTCTTTAAAGCCTTACTGGGAATCCGGTCCGGGCCAGGAGCCTTGTTGCTCTTCAGGGAGAGAACGGAGGTTTCCAGCTCCTCGAAAGTGAAAAGTGGAACGTCCTCTACCCGTCCGAAGTCAACCGGCGGTCGCTGTGGATGTTCAGGAAACAACGCAGAGACGATCCTCCCCATGGTGGCGCCCTCCATGATGGAAGGTGGAGAGCGGGCGCCGAGTTTCTGTGTTACAAGTTTGTAACCCAGGCCCCACGGGTCGGAGTCAACGTCGTCACGAAGTCTCCTCCAGCTATTCGCCTTGCTACTGTTGATCGCCTGGCGGAGAGATTTTCTCGCAGCTTTATAGGCCTCCGACTTACGAACTCTGTCTGCGGGAATTTTCGCTCTAGTGGCGGCTCGTCTAGTTCTTAAACATGTTCTTCTGAGTTCCGCAATCTCTTCAGTCCACCAGTAAATGGGTTGTTTGTCACGTCGGGGTTTCCTTCGCGGCATAGACAGGGCGCAGGTCGAGACGATCAGTTCCATCGTGGATGTACTAGTGCCTTGGCCGCAGCCTCACCAGGATTCCCCTGCGCTCCCCGAGAGATGACTTCGGTGAACTTGACCACGTCCAGTTTGTTTGTATTCCACCGGCGTGGCAATTCCCGAGATGTGGAAACTCGACGATTTGCCTGATCATGCAGGTCAAACACGATTTATTGGTGGTCGCTACTCGTGTAGTCCTCCACAACCCTCCAGCCAGAGATCCTCGGAAGGAGCGACTCAGACGCAAAGGTGACGTCGGGGATCGTGCCTCTCTGCCCGGGGCGCCGAAAAGTAGGTGTGTCGCCCTGGTTGAGGACGACAAGACCGGCCCTCGCGATGAAATCCAGGATGTATTTCCCCCGGGAACTAGTAGAGGGCATTCCCCACTCGACGGCCCTGGCGTTGAAATCGCCACCAATGACGACATGCCCGGTGGTGCCGAGAACGCACTCCTCTAGGCCATCTATCTTGTTGCGGAAGTCCTGGACGGCCTCGTTGGGTGTGAGGTAGCAACTGAAGATAGTCACGTCCCTACACCGAACCCAGACGAATCCTCGGCTGCTTCCGTGACTCCACACCAAGACATCCTGTGTATTCCGTGCCCAAAATGCAGCAGTACCGAGGCTGTCGGAGATCCAAATGTTTGGGTCTCTGTCCCGATACTGTTCGCTGATAAGGAGCGCGTCCGCACCAAGTTCTCGGGCGAGCTGATCTAGAAGGTTATCAGTTCCCCAGAATCTGTGAAGGTTGGCCTGGAGGATGCGAATTACCGGCCGCTGCCTTTTGCCTGTTCAAGTGCGGCTCTGAAGGCACCGCACTGACCAGACCCGGGTAAGTGACCTAGGGCACTGGAGCCTGAATCCTTGCAGAGGAAGCAGGAGGGGCTCGAGGAACATTCCTTACGTTTGTGGCCCTGGCTTCCACATTGGAAGCAGTTGGCACTCCTGTCGGGCCCTTTACAGTTTCGGGAGGAGTGGCCGAAACCGAGACATCGGAAGCATCTCGAAACTACCACCCTCCGTTTGAGCCTGCAACTGACCCAACCGACTCTGAGGTGCTGAAGGCTAAGCAGCTTATTGGCGTGCTTTTCGCCCATCTCAGAAACAGCCATGCGGAGTTGACTTCGGTTAGGCTTTGTCAGCCATACCCTCACTCCATCAGCCGGTATCTCCGGGAGTGCCACCTGGATCGCACGGGAGTAGAGGCATTTTGGGAGTTTCAGGACAAACGCAAATTCAGCGGTTTTTAATCAGTGGTTACGTATTAGTGACGTGTGATGACGTATGTGTGACGTCATACGGTGACGAGGTGGAGTGTGTGACGTCACGGGTGTGACGTGGTGGTGTGACGTCACTAATACGCGGTTGAACTTTTGGCGGAGCCCAGAGAGTCTTGATTTTCCTGTTAATTTGTGTTTATGACCAAACGCCACACCCGGCTGTCGGCCCGATCACGCTAGTGCCGCTATACTCCCTCGCTCTTTGCATTGCAGTGCTAGATACCAAATTTATTTACTTACAAAGGCCGGCACATAAAGATCACTGTATGTTCTTAAAAAAATATATTTAAGAGTATTTCTATTCACCCGGTAAAATCCATTAAGTTTTATCCGATTTATACAACCGGAGTTTGGCTTCAATAAATGACAGAAAACTTCTTAAATTCCCGGTCAAACTACGGATTTTATCCCCCTTATACTTTTACACAGCTAACACTCGACCACGATTATGTTTGGCGGGAATATGTATTAATTATTACACACCGGTCTCTTTATTCTATCATACACCTTCATTTCACACTTTTTAAACAATTATTAATTTTTAAACGTTTATTTCCGTGGTCTTTAGAAAGGCCGTTTCGTCTAAATCTTAATTTTTTGAACTGCGGGCTTCATTCCTGTAACCCTAATATGTTGGGCTATAATTATATTGTTTATTCGGGTTTTAACAAATATTTTTACGCCTGAGCAGGTTCAAACATGTTCAAGGTCAAATTGAATGTAGAAAAAAAAAGGAACTTGACCTTAGCGGACAAAGCCAGCCGACAAGCCAAGTCTAGGGGCAGTTCATCGTAGCTGGGCAGGCCAACCGACCGAGTGAACCAAGGTGTGGGGGACCGCAGAAACCACACTGCGCGAACCACCCGGGTATGTTTGTTTTTTTGGGGGAGGGGGTGATAGGAATCAGGTAAGGAACATAGTTTAAATACCCTTGAGTGTTAGTGTTTGCCCAAAATAAGAAAGAACCCAAGCTCAGCCATGCAAAGAAAGGACAGTAAAGAAGGAAGCCGCCGACTAAGTATGCAAACGAGGGAAGGAACCAAAAATGGTCCCGTGATCAAACTGATCTTGACGCCCAGGGAACATCTCACGGCGGCTCCGAATCTCCTCGCCTAAGTCCGGAGTAGTCTTTCCCAGGCACGGCGACATTCCTCGGGACTTGAGCGGGGCTCGACCCGGTGACTCGACGGCAACCACCGTAGACATCGAGCGGCGCAAGCGAGTTGACCTGCTTTGGGTGCACGCTTGGCTTTGGCTCCGAGGCGGTATACCACGTAGGGATGCGCTTCTCCGAAGACAACGCCGAATGCCCGGTGTCTCCGATGGTGTCCGCCGAGTCCCAAAAAGTCTGCCGGAGAGTTCGGAGCTGCTTCTTGGCTGGTCCCGTGGTGGCTCGATGCAGAGTGATGCAGTGCCCCTAGCAGCTCCCGGTTTTATCCCGACTCAGCGAGGAACGGACGTCTCTCATTGGCTCAGCGGCCGGTCCAATCAGAAGCGAGCTACAGTTAATGACTTCACCACGGGGCCATGCAGCTAGATTGTAATCGGCTATAACGTCCCCTACCTACGTACTGTACAGAAGAGGTGTATATTTTTTGTAAGGTTGCGGTGATGGGTTGATTACTTATGATGAATAAATTTAAATGGGAGGGGGGGTTATAATGTTTTGAAGAAACTTTGTCAAGGTCATTGGTTGGAGTTTTTAAAAAAAGTTTTATTTACAAATGACAGTAAAACGTAAGACATACCTATCAGAACTAACAATGCTAAATAATAAAGAATGAAAGAATATTTACAAAGCTATGAACTTATATAATTTTACAAAGGTGTGTTCAAATGGATCGTTATTTCTGTAGCGGTTAATAGTCTGCCTTTTATGAGTTAAAAAATAGTGAGGGGAAAGGATTGGGAAGGGTAATGTGGTTATTAAACCTCTTGGGCAACAAAGTATCCACCAATACTGACACTTTGTTCGTAACATGCCATCATTTGTTGAGCCCAATGCCACATACGGTCTCTGTCATTAGGTGTTACAATGAAGAAATTATTGACATTGTAAATTATAACAGAACCAATTTTAACGGAAAATCCTAGATTCAACCATTTATGTGCTTCAGTCATGAACTTTTCTAAAGTGTCAAATGGGAACTGTTGGTCGATAAAAATTACTTTTGGTTGTTCATCACATTTTGACTCATCATCTTCACTATCACTGTCATTATATAATTCCTCTTGAGGTTGTACCATAACATTTGAAATTTCAGAATAGTTGAAGTTTTCATTGTGGTGAGGAGGCATTTGAACAGAAAATATTAAAAGCGGCAAAGACGAGGCAACAAGAGTAGCGTGTGAAACCAGAATGAAGAAGTTAACAACGCTCGGTTTGAGCTGCAGGCTGCGTTGTTGACCGCACAAGAGCTTGAGGAAGAACAATTGTTTTAATCCGTATCATAGCATGAATAGTTAACGTCCTCTGACGACGTACCGCACAGAACATGGTATAGAGAGTTTTACAGGACGATGTCGATAATTTACGATAGGAAAGTCGGTGCTTTAAACAGGTGCAAACATGTTCAAGGCTACTCAAAGGAAGTTTTAAAAAATTGAACTATTTATTATGAATAATGTACAAAGTTATGATTAGAAATATGCTAACAGTGGTTTAAAATATTGAACTAGTTGTACTGTCTAAGTGTCGTCATCATCCACAGACTTCGGAGGTACATTAGTTTTATGTTTTTCCTAGTTGTTGTGCAAGCTATTCGAAATATTGGGCGAAGACGTTGCTTCCGGTGACCAATTTTGTAGTGACTGGGATGAATTGGACTCGTTTAACATTTCTTCTTGAAACTCGACCGAAATCCTTATTAATAACTTTAAAGTAGTGGTGGGGAGAGTTAAATTAATTTTATACATATATCTACCGTCACACTTGCTCCCTGTTCAAAAAGATATTTGTAAAAAAGATATGGATAATGTTCTCTTTCACTTTGTAAATGTTCCATAACAAAGTCGAAAGCCAATCTTTTCGAATATTCATTATGTAATACTTCTCTGACACTAACTAAAACTCCATTTCTTTGAAAGTTCAATCTAACTGCTGGTATTTTCTTTACATCATCCTTGTCTATTAGGGGTAGCTTGTAAGAGAACGTATTTGGCGGTAGTCTTGGCTTTTTTTTAAAGTCGAGAACAAAACAATTTAAACAATTTTCGATCAGAGTTCATAGTAGAATGAATACTTAACATTATGTTCTACGACCGTTCATCACACGAACCAATGTTTCATAAAACAGTCTTAACTCTTCTTCGTCCTACAGAATCAGATGAAACTTCATGTTGATGGTCTTGGGCTACGTTGTCGACAGTGCAAGTGGCAGACGATTAGTGAAAGTTAATATCATGAATAGTTAATAACGTCCCACATCTACGTACCGTACAGAAGAGGACACCAAGTTTTCGACAATGACGGGTATCAACGTACTGCACAGAATACGGCAAAATGAGTTTTCCAAAGTCTGTCACATAAATGTAAAAACAGGTTTTGAACAAAAAAGTTTATTTTAACTTTTAAAGCTTATTGTTATAATTAGAGGAAGTAAAAATATTCGCTTGCCCAATCTATTTATACTAAAAAATGTTAACAAATAGAACTAAAAGAACAACGGAATAATGTTGAAATAAGAGAGGAGGAATACGATAGTAACAATAGTCCACTGGTTCAGTTCGTGAGAAAAGGACCATCTGATGTTGTAGACAGTAAAAAACTACATCGTCAGGTCAAGACGGGGGCTGCAGGCAGGCCCCTGATTATAGTCTACACAAAGTGTGCAAGGTTACGCACTTGGCCGTGGCAAAGCTGCTCAGCGCACTCGTGCTGAGCACAGCGTGTTGCTCAACACGCGGTCGAGACGGTCCCAGCTGCTGAGGTTGTTATCAGTAGGCTACACTTATCATACACATACAGCACGCTTGGAAAACCGTACGTTGCTCGAACTACATGGGACCAAAACAGTACAATTGGGGGCTTAAATATAAAGTGTTCCTCTCTTACTCTACTAGTCTAATAGATTAGAAACGTTTTTAACACGTATATATTTTACATTTTACCATTACAGTACTAAACACCTATCTTATTATTTCTATAAGGGTTTCGTCTGTTACGTAAGTTTTTCTCTCGACCTACTAAACCGATTCTTAAGATTGTGGTGCCATTTGAAAGCTTAGGATATAGTGCGTGAGCGAATCGTAATTAATTAAAAATGTCATATCATTTCGGTCTACGCCCCCCCTGGCCATTGATTTATTTCTATAGGACGCTTTAAAATGTTGTCCAACTTGTATTACACAATCTTTAATGTGAATTGTAATTTAACAGCTGATTAAACTTACCTTCAGATGACTTTTAAAGCCAGATAGTAAACAAAAATAGATCTCTGTCACTTCATAACCAACATACACGTACTTTATGTTAGTTTCTCTCATTCAAAATCATAAAATGTGCAATTTTTGCTCGGGCCACCTCATATAACAATATTATTAACATATTTATAAAGCAAAGTGGTTGTGTAAACTCATTTATTCTGCTATCAATTTATGATAAGATATAAACAGCATGAGATTTATTGTATATAGAAAGTATATATATACAGTGAATAAACAGAGACTTCATATTTTTTTATGTATAAAAATGGTGGTCATTTTAAGATTCAAGGATTATAATCTTAAAAGGATCAGTTTGACTCTTATTTATTTCAATACCATTGTTTCTTTGTTGAGTTTCATGTTGTCTGGCTGAGAAAAATCGTACTCCATTCGATTTTTCTGAGTATTTATTATTATTATTTTTTTAACTGTGCAGGATACAAAAATTTGACGTCATAAACTATTTAGACAGCGATGGCAAGATTACAGAGATCGTACAACAATTAGCCGAGGTGTTGCATTAACTGTTATAAAACATGTTATTTTATCTAAATAATTCCTGTAAGTTTTGTACGACCCTTTAATTTTCAGTTGAAAATTATATTAGGGAAAGGCTAGTAAAAAAAAATTACAGTAATTACAACTGAGCTAATCGATGAAAATAGTATTTTTTAAACATTTACCTGTAAAAATGGAGATGTGTCTTTCAGAAGACCCTCAGTCAACACATCGGATAGATCATCTCTGGGATTGATGCTCGAAATCTTTTTTTCTTGATTAATAAAACGGTTTTCTTGGTCCGTAGGTTTGCACTCAACACACTCGACAAAATATATCTTTTTTCACAAAATAAATCAAGTACAAGCCCATGAACCGCACTGGACTAATTTTGGAAAAATCAATTAAACTTTACAAAAAAAGTTTTAAAAAATGTTCTAAAAGAGTTTTGCATATTTTACTCCTCGGTTTTTACTGCGGTATAGATGTATTATTTATTTTATTGAACAAGCCGTTTACCCATTTTTCGTACGTCATGTGGCTTCATACGTAATTGAGGACCTTGGGTACAAAGGTATTTTTGATAATGTATTTTGTACAATATCATGAACAATTGAAAGTGGGTAAGTGATCTTGTACTTCTAGTTTAATTTTAAAGATAACTAGCGACGTTTATTTCGATCGAATTCCACAGTTACATCTGCTTTTCTGGCTAACAGATACATTCTACAGTCCTTTTTTTAGTAAACAGTTATATTAATTGCCAAATTAAAATTCGAAAGTATGACTAGCAGATTTGAACTCTATACATATGCTAAAAAAAAAAATAATAAAATAAAAAAGACCATATTGTACCAAGGGTAAAAGATCTATATACTTAAAGGATATATTTTTTTTTATTTCAAATTAATTAAAAACTTTTAATTACTTCTATTAACTGTAAAACGTCCAATAATTTGTACGAATAAAAATCTTTAATACAATATATTTAAGTGCAATTGAGAACTTTTGTTGAAATTTGTGTTGTCAAAGGGTTTTACGTCACACGCATACATTTGAAATACCCGAAATTACCACACTTCTGACCAAATAAACTATCAGCATGATCTTCAGGTGTTTTACGTAATTTTAAATCACAACAAAAATAGTAAAAAATGTTTTTGCTGGACCCCAACATGCTTACATATTTTCTAATGGGATGATATACTCGTATGCATGAAAAATAACCAGAATTATAATGAGATGTTTGCAAAGTGTAGCTTAGGTATGGTATTTGAAGTAGTGGGGATGTGAACTCTATCTTAATAGCTTACCTTCACATCAGTTTTTAAACCAGATTGTAAACAAAAATAGACTATCTGCCACTGAATTATCAACAAGAACACTGTTTGAAAAGTTATATATTTTTTAAATTGTATTTAGGTTAAGTTTCTAGAAAACAGGAAAAAATATATTACAAAATGCGCAATTTTCGCATGGGCCCCCTAGTGTCAAATAGTACTGTATCATTTAGGCCTACCAAAAATATTAATTTAAATTACAATGTTCACAAATTATAATAAAATGTTTTATTTTACTCACTATGGTATAAGTTAAATTTATATTATTTTCTCTTACTTTACATAGTATTAATTAATTAGGGGCTCGATAAAAAACAATGAAATGTGGGTCAATGGTATTTAAAAAAAATAACCATTCAAGTTTTATATATCGATCTATTTGCGTTATTGTGTCAAAACAACAATAGGCGTGTTCAATACATATAGTGAACTTGGAAAAAATATACATCTACAATATGCTTAAGTATAGTTTTAATTGAAATGGATATACCTAATTACTCTATTTACAGTACAACGCATATCCTAAAAGCTAATACGTAATATACGGTCGTTTTTACCAACAAACTTGTGCAAAATCGGCGTAGTGCCGTGGTCAAACATGTTTCAGTTCTCTATCAGAACGGATTGGATCGATTTCACTAAGGTATGGGAGATCGCAGGAATCCAAATTGCTCAAACTATCCGTATAGTTTTGTTTTTGTAGGGTTGTGATGGGAATCAGATAAAGGGCGGAGTTTAAGTATACCGTGTTAGTGCGCAAAAAAGTAGCTTAGCCATACACGAAAAAGGAAAGTAAAGAAAGGGTCCTGCAAATTACTAAGTGATTCAAATTATAAAACTGACCCAGACGTACAAGAAACGACTCAATGAAAATAAAATCTCCTCGAATTCCTCAGGACTTGATTGGTTCTAGGCTCCGGTGATTCGACAGCCACCGTCGTAGACACCAAGCGGCGAAAGCGAGTTGACCTGCTTGGGTGCACGCTTAGCGTTAGCTCCGAGGCGGTATACCACGTAGGGTTTGCGCTACTCCGAAGACATCGCTGAATGCCTGGTGTCTCCGATAGTGTGGGCCGAGTCCCAAAAGCCAGACGTGGATACTAGAGCTGCTATGACTTGTTATGTTCAAATTATTTTCCACTGAGCATGCTCAAAAATACGTAAGAAAAAGGTTGAGCCATGCACAAAAAAGGACAGTAAAGAAGGGCTGCTGCTAAGTGCCAAATGATTTAAAAGAGATCTGATTCAGACCCCAGGGAATGATTCAATGCAGTTCCAAATCTCCAAAATTAAGTCTGAAATAACTAGTCTGACCCAGGCACGGTGAATTCCTCAGAACTTGGGCGGTGTTGGGCTCCGGTTACTCTACGACCACCGTCGTAGACACCGAACGACGAAAGCGAGTTGACCTGCTCGGGTGCACGCTTAGCGTTAGCTCCGAGGCGGTATACCACGTAGGGTTTGCGCTACTCCGAAGATATCGCTGAATGCTCGGTGTCTCCGATAGTGTGGGACGTGTCCCTAAAGCCAGCAGCAAAGACTGGAGTTGTTCAAGACTTGTTACGTGAAAACTACTTTCTATTGAGCATGCTCAAAGGAAAAAAAAGGATAGTAAAGAAGGGCTGCTGCTAAGTGCCAAATGATTTAAAAGAGCCCTGGTTAGGACCCCCAGGGAATGATTCAATGTAGTTCTAACTCCACACCTATGTCCGGAGTAGGCTGACCCAGGCACGGTGAATTCCTCAGGACTTGGGCGGTGCTGGGCTCTGGTTACTCGAAAGCCACCGTCGTAGACACCGAGCGACGAAAGCGAGTTGACCTGCTCGGGTGCACGCTTAGCGTTAGCTCCGAGGCGGTATACCACGTAGGGTTTGCGCTACTCCGAAGATATCGCTGAATGCTCGGTGTCTCCGATAGTGTGGGACGTGTCCCTAAAGCCAGCAGCAAAGACTGGAGTTGTTCAAGACTTGTTACGTGAAAACTACTTTCTATTGAGCATGCTCAAAGGGAAAAAAAGGATAGTAAAGAAGGGCTGCTGCTAAGTGCCAAATGATTTAAAAGAGCCCTGGTTAGGACCCCCAGGGAATGATTCAATGTAGTTCTAACTCCACACCTAAGTCCGGAGTAGGTTGACCCAGGCACGGTGAATTCCTCAGGACTTGGGCGGTGCTGGGCTCTGGTTGCTCGAAAGCCACCGTCGTAGACACCGAGCGGCGAAAGCGAGTTGACCTGCTCGGGTGCACGCTTAGCGTTAACTCCGAGGCGGTATACCACGTAGGGTTTGCGCTACTCCGAAG
This sequence comes from Neoaliturus tenellus, assembly GCA_030545055.2. Classification (NCBI taxonomy): domain Eukaryota; kingdom Metazoa; phylum Arthropoda; class Insecta; order Hemiptera; family Cicadellidae; genus Neoaliturus; species Neoaliturus tenellus. The sequence goes on from CM061535.1 coordinate 130,790,948, forward strand.
ATATCGCTGAATGCTCGGTGTCTCCGATAGTGTGGGACGTATCCCTAAAGCCAGCCGCAAAGACTGGAGTTGTTTACGACTTGTTACGTGAAAACTACTTTCTATTGAGCATGCTTAAAGGGGAAAAAGGATAGTAAAAAAGGGCTGCTGCTAAGTGCAAATGAATTAAAAGAGCCCTGATTAGGACCCCAAGGGAATGATTCGATTCTGTTCCAAATCTCCACAATCAAGTCCGGAGTAATCTGATCCAGGCACGGTGAATTCTTTAGGCCTTGGACGGTGATGGGCTCCGGTGACTCGACGACCACTGTCGTAGACAACGAGCTGACCTGATTGGGTGCACACTTAGCGTTAGCTCCGAGGCGGTATACCACGTAGGGTTTGCGCTACTCCGAAGATATCGCTGAATGCCCGGTGTCTCCGATGGTGTGCGCCGAGTCCCAAAAGCCAGACTGCTTACGACTTGGAAATGCTTACGACTTGTCACGTCTTAAGTACTTTCCTCTGAGCATGCTTAAAGGGAAAAATAATTTCAAGTAAAAGTTACGGAGTATGCATTCTTGTATTGAAAAATATGTGCGTCAATATCTATACTCATCCAAATAGAAAATCTGATTTTACTCAAGATTGTTGGTAATATTTTGGCAAAATCTTTCATTAATTTCGGGTTAGTTACCTTTTTACAGTGATTTCCTAAGTAAAAAAATCACTGTGAAAGTCCCGTTGTTTGTTAGACTTTCACGCGAAAACGACTCAACTGATCATCATTAAATTTTGTACACATATTCTTGGAGGGATCAGAAGTTACATAGGGTAGTTTTTTATAAGAATTATTTTTTACAAAAGATAAAAAAATTAAATCTGAACTTATATTTTTTGTTTTTTTTTTATTGGTCGCTAAGAAAGAAATTCAATGAAAATTACAATGTAATGTATTTAGCGATTATTTATTTACATATATATAGGGTGAGCGTAGCGAACGAGCTAATTGTGACAGCGAGTAACGCGAGCAAAGCCCCGGGAAAAGCTAGTTACAAATAAATAAGAGAACGGTAGAGCTAAGAATAAGAGACCATAACACTCACAGATTTAAAGGAAAGTGATTAATACAGCCCCAATTCTCAATATTGAAGTATGCGGTGTTTGTATCAGAAACGTTGACAACACCCTCGCGACGTGACCGAGTGGGCCTCCTTCGTTCTCTCTCGACATCTTAGCCGGTGTACAAACCATGCGTGTATTGGGCTTCAGCGAATTCAGCCGTCGACTTCAATTATCCGGCGAGCTAAGTATTCGCTAAATTGTATTCGCTGAGTTTAGAGCTGCTACCTTTTAACAATTTTTAGAAAAAATATGGATGCGAAGTGGTACTGAGTGACTAATCATTTTAAATACAATAATTGTGCAAGACAACAACTATGGTGCGAGCGTGATAGTTTAAGTGCTTAATTAAATAAAAAGATAGTTCAATCTAGCTATATAAATTTGTTTTTTCGCCTTATTATTACTGTATCAGTAAAATTAGATATAATTTGTTTTTAAAAACGTCTAATTTAAGACCGGTATAAAAATATAAATATTTCCTATCCACATATATATGGTAGTATTCCATTTATACTAAAAATTCTGTAAACGTTACAATTATTGTAAAATGTAAAAAGGTATTTTGTTTGTTTGATACGCATACGCATATATGCTTTTTGACTCACTCAACCAGTCATTGTAGTGAATTTCATGATAAAAACTATATTGTTGGCTACTCGATTCATATTAGTCTACAAGAGCTGAGCATAAATAGCTTGTGATTTGAAGCCGTCAGGGCTTCACTCAAGCGATTTACTAATATAGATTTTGTGGGTCACGTGAATGAGCAAAGCGAGTGAGCGAATCCTGGAGACTAGTAGCTGAGTACTATACAACTAGTCGTAATCTGAACATCAGTTTTAAATTTTATTCCAATTAACATTTCGACAATCAGTCACAAGGTAAATTCTACCCACATTTCAATCCAAGGCAACTGGACCCTATACAATATAGAGCAACTTAACTATTAATTATAATGATATATTATCAAAGCGAAATCCAGCTACAGAGGAAAAGTCTAAAACATAGGCCTACTATCCACATTTTGGGAAAATAAAATAAATTAGATACATTATACTTTATATAAAGTAAGTAGTAGATAATATTGGCAAAATAAATATATCTGAGTATTTTATTTATTTAAAAAAAAACTTGGATTATGTTTGCTTTAAGTCTTATGTAATATCTTAAAACGTATTTATTTACATGCTATAATTATATCAGGATAAGTACTTGTTCTAAAAAATTTAAGCGTGACAACATGATTCTTGAAAACCTAATGATATGAATAATTTCATATTTTAAATAAATAATAATTTTCAAATTATTTTTATTTAAAATTTTCCTACCACTAGTATTTATGTTGAAATATTCTAGCCTTAAAAAAAATTAGTTCATTTTGTTTGTTATGTTCGTCCCTACTCAGTTCGTCCTAATAGAACTACGTGCTGAGGTTTATTTCCCGTAATCTAACATCCTAGAGATCGAATGTTATCGGAGAAATTGTCAATTCAGGTCCTATAACTTAGTTCTTTATTCCTGAATTATATTAATTAATTTTTTTTTAAACTTGATACTAATATAAAATTTCGTCAAAGTTAGTTTGTAAAAATATAACATTTAAAACAAATTGTCTTTCAATTTTTTTTAATATTTCACCAACAAACGTACTATAATTGTGGCTAAATAATTCAATAAAAATCTCTTTGTAAAATGAGGATCACCGCATAAATTTCACCGAGAGCAGAAAATTGTATATAAAAACATGTTGCCCTTTTTCATAAACATCGGATAAATTTATGACTAATTGAAATGCCTTTTTGTCCTAACCTAATCCTGCATTCTAAAACAATTTCATTTATTTTCACACTGGAATATTTCTATAAAGTGAGAATGTAATTATTTAGTAAACTTCTTTCGCTAACCTCAGTTCATATTATTAATTTACAGTTAGGCTTTGTTGAAATAGTATTTAGCGCTACGAAAAATAAATAACCATAAAAAATAAAAAATTTCAAATTATTTAAGTGTTTCTAAAGAAGTTGTATTCCTTAAAATAATTATAAAACTTTTGAGACCAAAGATATAAGACCAAAGGAATCATAAAAATTTTGCAAAAACTCTATATTTTTGTTAATATCTTTAGAGTAAGATTGATTTGTATAAAGCAAAAGAGACTCAATTTTTTTTATGAAACAAACTGTGACATTGAAAACCTCAAAATAAGACAATACGACGAACCGTTTTGAAGTCTTAATTTGTATCCGTAGGCCTATATTCATAAAATGTTACAAAAATCACACTACACCATTCACGCTCAACGGATGTTATAAGTTGAAACGCGCACTAACTGATTCCAACTGTAACTGGATTTGCAAGGCAGTGAGACAATCTTCCCACATATGGCCGCGGAAGAGATAAGGAATCAGAGAGGTAGCAAATTCTTGTAACCTGACACTCCTTCGTGTACTTACTTAACGCATCAAATGAATGAATGGTTTTAGTAGAAAATATTCGGGTTGAGATATTCTTTTGTATACATAGTAGCAAAACATTAGGAATGTTTTATATATTTATTTAAGTAATAATATACAGTAATAACAAATTGAAGCTCAAGAATATTATGATTATGAATTTGCTTTATTAATCCGGTTATTAGTAAAATGGTATGACCAATTTACTACCATTATCATTCCTTATTGTCTATAAGTATCAAGTTATTTCGAGGTTGAAACACTGTAATGTATTAGGTTAAATTATCCTACTCTTGTTAAATGTTATCTTTATTATATTCTGCTAAAAATATGTTACGGATGTTTAACAAAAGATATGTAATAATTTTGTCTATATGGCAGATTGTGTGACACAGAGTAAAAACGCCACAAGTTCTCAGAAACTACAGAACTAATCTTCATGATTAATTTTTCAAATTAAGTAGAATAATGTCCAAGTTTTCAGAAATTTCTTCAAATTCATGTTTCTCTTAACGGTTTTGCCCTTTATTCCTTCAAAAGTTCAAGCCAGTGCAGTTGTTAAAGAAAATTATAACTCAATTAAAATAATTTTTATTATTTTTAACAATTAGCTATGAGTAGTTTGTTATTGTTTCTGAATCTTCACTTTCGGCACACGTATAGTTTATAATAACGTTTGAACCGTCGTATTGTATTGAAATATGTATTGTTGGCCTACCGTGACATGTGCACGGTATGTTCAGTATAGCATTTTTTTATTTATTATTTTACTTATTTAACACTAGATGTTTCAATACTAAAGGGAATTTTAATGTCAACACAATATAAATAGAATGATAAAGTTGTAAGTCATAAAGTATTATCATGGATATTGACTATCACTATAAAAATGAAAGGAGAGTAAGACAGGGTAAGACAATGTGATTAGCAAGGATCGTTAATAAAAAAAGTATCAATATAATTAAATGTTAATTTTACCTGCAAGTTTATCCATAAAACAAATTTATACCAAAGTAAATGTTCGCTCAAGTTTTAGCAGCTAAATCAGATATGCGTGTGAACAACATTACTATTTTAGTAATGATAGATGAATATCTTAATAAATGTACCTCTACTAAGGAACCCGTAGTTCATATGCAAAAAAAAAAAAAAAAAAAAAAAAAAATAGACATCCGGTCCGGACCAAGAAGATACTTCAGATTAATGTGCTAACCGTGTAAACATTAGGATTGTTACATGTACCTTGGGTGGTATCCCAAACCACTCAGTTCCTCTCCCACTCCACGCAGTGATAAGGCGGGGATAGAGAATTTCGCCATGAGCGTCTGAGAAAATCACATATGGTTTTCAAGAGATAGATGGAGCCTGAGAGTATCAATTTAAAACAAAACTATGGCATTCCTACATACCTTTTTTAAAGAGAGGGTAAACTTATTCTTAAACAGTTAATTTTCTTCATAACTGTATTAATTTTTTTTTTATTTTTTCATAAAAACTCCATTCTAGACAAATTAAATTAAAAACCCATCTTCTCTTTGTATCTACCTAATAGCTCAATTAATGATGAATTTTTGTAATTTTCAAGTAAATACCTATAAGTTTTAGACATACATTGAAAGTTTTTTAACTTTCAAGTGACCCACAACCTATAAAGTATAACTAGAATATATAAGCTATGAGCTAAGAATGGACAAGTCAGTGGGGCACTGGGGCACACCTTGGCACCAACTCAGGTATACTGTACCACATTTCATTATCACTGTTAGACATATTCACTAAGGTGAATTACCTGAAAATACATGATTTTTTCTATATTTTTCTAGAAGAAAGTAATCATATGCCATAGTCATTAATTTTTTCTACACTCTGAATATTTAAAAATAAAAATAGCAAGTATGTCAAATTCTGTTAAATACAATTTTTCCGTGTCACCCAGCGACCAAGGAATACCATAGACTGGCAATGTGGCGCGCGGGTTGACGCCGTGCTGAGTCAAAGTTGGTGGAGATAACGGCCCTGTAACAGTCACTTTGAGTGTAGCAAATGGTTCAGTAACACTTTGTCCCAGTAACATTTTGTCCTAACTCACAATTCTTGGAAAACCGTAACATCATGTACAGTGGCGGCTCCAGAGCCGATTTTCGTGGGGAGGGGGGGGGGATATAAATTGCCGATCACTGGTGGCATTATATTATTTTCTATTATAAATAGTATTATTTTTCTACATGAAAGGGATATGGGGATGATAGCCTACTTTGAACCAATTTGCTAAACCTAACTATATTTTATCTATCTCGTTGAAACCTAACTAAAAGAAGAGGAAAATTGTCAAGAATATTCCTTATTTCTCTGAATTTCTCAAAACTAACTGTCGCTGCCTTTATAAATATATGAAAATTCGCTAATATGTAAATTAAACTATAAAATCCAGTCTAACTATTTGCTAATTTCAAGGTTGAAGTGATTATGTAACTTCAACAATAAATAACTAGTTTTTAAAGTAATGTTCAAATGGGGAATTTTCTATCTTTTTTCTGTATTTGGAAAATCTGTTGGGTTGCAACAGACACCAGTATGCCTACACATCACGCAAGTAACTGCTGTCAGTCTGAGTTATTATGTTGAGACTCTTGATTTTATTTGTGCTTCTCTTGAGCAGTAGATCTTAACAGACCGATTTAAAAATAAAGTAAATAGTTAAAGTTTTTTTTATTCTTTTTGTGTTATATTAGAAAAAAGATTCGATAACAAATCAGATATAGGTGTTAATTTGTTAAATGTACTTAACAGTAAGAAACAAATCCCGTGGGCCAACGTCCGTCATGACAACCGAAAATTAACTCTAACTTTGAACTTCTTTTCCCTTTCAGAGGTTATTTTCATAAAAGCGGGAATTAAAATTCATTTTTTTCTCTCTAATATACGACTAAGTTTTAATGTTAGTCACACTTATTGTTTCCAAGTGATAATTCACACTAAATACAAAAGTAAAACTGTTTGAAACACTGATATTCATTACAACAAAACAAGCTTAATCACATATTGTTCCCAAAAGAAGACTTTGGCTGTTCTCAACAATCAAGGTCAGATGATGACCTCCACAATAATCAATAATACCGCCAATAAAAATACTGTCCTTCTCTTCGCTTTTGTCGTGTCGATCTTAGCTGGTAGATTTTGTTTAAACTTTGCGTTCAAGAGTGTTTTGAACACAAAGAACACTCCTTTTAAGCATTGTTATTGCTTATTAGCATGACTTAGGCTAAAACAAAAGTAAATTAAAACCATCGAGCAAGGTTCAGCCACTAATTTTAACGTTTTATTTTTAAACTCCCTAAATATTTCCTAGCAAAAACTTCTTGGGGGGAGGGGGCCATGACCCGATTGCCCCCCCCCCCCTGAAGCCACTGTCAACAATGGCAATCAGCTGATGGCATTTCTTAATACAGTACTCAATGTCACTGTCTTCTCGTCCCTCATCCCGTTGTCCGTGCGTCGTCTACCGCGCGCGCACGCAAACTATGATTTTAAGCAGCTCCAAAACTCCTTAAAAATATAATAATGTTGTTTTTAATTTCAATTAATACACATTAAAGCTAATACACCTAAACAATGCCAACTTTTCGTAAAAATAGATAATTATTGTAACTTAAATATAACTTATAATTTTTTAAGCCAAAAAAACTACTGGCCGAAAATTCTTGGGAGGGGGCATGGCCCCCATGGCCCCCCCGCCCCCCTGAAGCCGCCACTGATCTTGTCCCAATCGCTTTTACAGCTGATTAAATCAGCTAATGAGGTAACATTTTGTCCCAACGAAAAATTGACAAGGGTTTAGGAACGCAGCTAGGTAGTAAGAGCAGGTCCATTCCGAGGGGCAGGCGGCCGCATGGAGCACTTGCCTGGGAGGGGCGTTGATTAAAATTACGGTGTTATATAGTGTGGTTTTAAATTACCTTATCGTCTCCATTTCAAATCCGTTGTTGTCTTCAACCTGGTTTCGGCTCTGGTTTGTGGCTTGTCCACGAAGTTTACAGGTCAAAACATCAAGCTGGTAAAAGAATTTGTCTTGACGACGTTGTTAATGTTTTTAAAAAATTACATGAATAACACATATTTACGAACAGTACATAGAAAAATCATAGACGCACGGACGGACGGGTGGTTGTTTCACACTATTTAATGGTTCCGTCGCGGTAGCCGGCTTGAGGACACTCTTAATAAAAATGAAATCGGTGTTATTTGATAGTTACAAAAAATTAACGTCTTTTAAACCGTGTAGCATATAATTCAATAGTGTGTGTCAAAACACCGCTTAAGGTCGGGAAAAACGGTACGGTTTAACTCCCGGGAATATGTTTTGTTTCACTTCAAACAGGTCTAAACACGTTCAAGGCCACTCAAAGGGAGTTTTAAAAAATGTAACTGTTGATGTTTTAAAAGTATTTATAAAGTGATTATGATCAGCAACAAGTTTTTACAGTTGACAGAAAAGCCTTAAGTCATACACTACTCAATCGACCTACCAATCAGAGATGGCTCTTTGGACGAGCTACAAAAACCTTAAGTCATATACTATTTTATTCGTGATCCGCACACATCTGGAATCTTTGCTTCATCTTTGGAGTAGGCTGAATTATTTTTTCCGAAATTTTCACGCACGGAATGTTCCGTAGTCAGGATAGTCTCCAGCTTTTCGTCGCCAATGGCATTGGACCACATAGTAGAAGTACATGTTTCTGTAGTTTGATTAATTCTTTCCATGTGCTCCGCAATTACGGCGATCTCCTCCAAATATTCGTCGCTGATAGTATTGGACCACAGATTTGAAGTATATAATTCTGTAATTTGTTTAATTCTTTCCGTGTTCTCTGAATTTACTGCGATCTCCTCCAAATCCTCGTCGCCGATAGTATTGGGCCACAAATTTGAAGTAGATGCTTCTGTCGTTTCTTTAATTCTTTCCTTGTGCTCCGCAATTATGGCGGTCTCTTCCAAATCTTCGTCGCTGATGACACTGGACCATAGTGTAGAAGACATATCGGTTTTCTAAGATGGAAACGACAGTGAGTCCTTAAACACACCATCATATATACCTCCCATCTTCTCATATACGTACCGTAAAGAATGCGGTAACATGCGTTTTACAATGGCGTACACAAAGAAACAGGATCAAGACTAATGAAAAAGTAAAATAACAGTTTTGACATTTACTTTAACAAAAAAATTTTGACATGTACAATAAACACCAAGTTTTCAGTGGTTTTATTTTATTTTTTTACATCCTATCCAAAGAACGATGCCCGATGTAGGGACATTGTCTAGGAAACCCTTTCACCACACTAATTTATATTAAAGTTTTTTTTGTACTTAAATATATTGTGTTAAATATTTTTACTTCTAAAATTATTGAAAGTTTGACAGTTAATAGAAGTCGCTAGTTATTCATTAGTGTATTTCTCTGTGAAATATTTGAAAATTATGTAATTAACTATGTATACAAATTATGATAACTATACAAGTTTAATACTTCACATATTTTTATAGGTACTAGACTAATTGCAGAAACGAGGAACTGTACTAAATATTTATTTGTATTAGGGAAAATATATTCGTCTAACATTTAAAAAAATTTTAAACATATTTATTACAAGTTCATAATTGTAAATGGTCTATTCGAAGTAAAATAAGGATTATGTGAAAAAACTATGGAATCCTTAGCAAATTTTTCATATGTATATATATTTTATAAAAAATTTAATTCAGAAAAAAACGTTATTTGGAATCGTGTTCACTCATAAAACCGTGTGTATGTGTTTTATTTATTAATTATTCAAATTGCTAAGTGTAAAATACGATGAGGTGATTAAATAAAAGTATAAAAACAGAGAAGGGGTTCTGTAAAGAAATACAGTACTGTAAACATTTTACATCTGAACAAAGTAATGTCATTTATTACGTATTTGTAATGAGAGTTCTTATTTTTCGTAGCAGGCATACACAAATTTATTGAATGAGAATATGTAAATATTAAGTTAAAACTACAATTATAATTCATTGTGATTATTTATTATCATGTTAAATAATCTTTGAACTTGAATAAGAATTTTGTATTTTTTACGAATACAGTATTATATGTTATATGGTTTAGTTATCGCTAAAATTGTTAATTTATTCCCTTTCTATTCATCTAGGAATTATGAGGGTAGTGAATATCTGTGCCGATATGATGATGTGTGTTGATGCTGTGACGGTAGGCCGCGTACCGCTGCTGTGGGGCGGAAATGTCAGCAGCTGTTATCGTCTCGGCGGGTGTTTAGCACGCGTGCGCTGCGAGTATCTTCGTCACGGACAACTGCACATTGCACGCCTTGTGTGTAAACAGAGAACGAACGAACGAAACGGCCTGCCTGCAGCCCAAACCTAGCAACATAAAAAATCGGGAAGCGAATCTTTTCACTTCCTCTAATTATAAAAATGAATTTTTAAAGTAAAAATTTTTATTTATTTTTTGGTCCAAAACCTGTTTTTACATTTATGTGACAGACTTTGGAAAACTCATTTTTCCATTTTCTAGTACATATTAATACCAAAGATATGTTTATCAGAATAAATTGAAGTTATTTTAATCATCAAGCAAAAAACATTATATTGTTTTTATCGTTCTGCACAAAATCAACCTGTTTTTTGTTCTCTCGATAGTGCCGAAACCGTTTATTTTTTCCTAGGACAAAAAAATCAGCTGGGATATTTTTTATGTCCTAGGACTGAAAAGGCAACTGTTTGGTTAGTAGGTATATTATTATTATTCATTTATTGATTTTAAGGTGCAGAAGTTTGAAGTTCAAACGTTATGAGGAACAGTGTTTGTAAATAACAGAAATGTAAACACTGCGTATTAATTACATTGTAAATATAACCTTAAAAATACAACTTCAGTTAACTTAGTAAGATAAAAAGTCTAATTCTTCATTAACGATAAATAACGTTGTTCATCACTCGGAGCAAAAGTGTCTTATTTATGCTTAATCGTTTTTAAAACACGATTACGCCCCAAAAAAGCCCACTTTTGTTCCTATTGTAGAAAACTACATTCCTCGATACCAAATTCATTGAGGTAAACGGAATACAAATTAGCATGTGTAAAAACCAATTGGTGGCTAACGGGTTAACAATAGTAGTTTTCATCACTAGGAGCAAAAGTGGGTCTTTTTGGTGTGCAATCGTGTATCAAAAACGGGCCGCAGCCGAGTTTTTAAAAACGATTAAGCAACAAAAAGACACTTTTGCTCCGAGTGATGAACACCGTTTTTTATCATAATGTGAAATTAGACTTTTGACCGTTAAAAATATTAACTATAAAACTGTATTTTCGAGGTTATATTCACAAAGTAAGTAATATCCAGTGTTTACATTTCTGTTATTTACAAACAATGCTTTTCATAACGTTTGAATTTCCAAATTCTGCTCCTCAACAGTAATAAATCAATAATAATATACTTAGCAAACAGCTGACTTTTCAATCCTAGGACTCAAACAATTCTCCAGATGATTTTTCAGTCCTACGACAATAAAGAATCGGTTTTGGTACAGTTGAGAGAACAAAAAACATGCTGATTTCGTGCAGAATGATAAAAAGTTTCTTTTTATGTGTAATCGTTTTTAAAACACAATTAGGCCTACACACTAGAAAGACCCACTTTTTTTCCTCTTGTAGAAAACTACTATTCATCGATACCAAATTCAATGGGTAAACGTGATTGAAAATGTAACAATGCCTTACGGAATAAAAATTACCATGTGTAACTAATTGGTGGCTAACGGGTAAACAAAGCATTTTTTAGGACATGTGTTTATTTGTTTTGTTTTTTCTTTATTCTGTACAAGTAAGTAATAATATCCCAAAGTCATGGAACATATTTTTGTGTCATCCTGAATAATAATATATAAATAAAAAAAAAAATACAAAATATGTCTAATTTAGGATGTCTTTAGTTTTAAAATAAGTAATGTTGTATAATTGTATAGAAATACAATTTTTCTCCTCATCTTATCATGGGGACATGCAAGGTAAGATTGGCCCAGTACGTAGCTTTGCGTCCGGGCAACAGCAGACAAGAGCAGTCGGCGCAGTGTGCGAACACGAATGGCGGAGCGCGGAGCCATTCGTGCCGTCAAGGAAAATGAGAAGCCCGCGCCTAGATAGCACGGCCCACGCCCAGATGTGTGACCCAGAATGTACTCTCGGTTTCCGTCATTAGTGCTGAGACCTAGCCGCTGAAATTTCTTATAGCGTTCTCTGTACGGTATTCACTCAGCGGACAAAACTGAAATGTTTTGACCGGGTACGAGGCTGTTCTCGCCGTCAACTGACACGGCGTCTTCTCCACTTGATTTCGCCGGGCATCCAGCAAAACGTTTGACCCAGCGGAGACACCTTTCATCCGACAACAATAATAATAACTGTCCCATGAGTGTTGCGCGGGGACTCACGCACAGCATGACCGAGGAGTTGACCTTGTCTGCTGTCAAGAGTGCTGAGCGAGTCCCCCTGTGTATACACTGTGTACATTGGCGTACAACACTGTTGTGCTGTAGCGTATGGAAACAATTTGGTGGCTAACGGGTTAACAAAGCATTTTTTGGACATGTGTTTATTTGATTTTCTTTCTTTTTTAAGTAATCATATCCCAAAGTCATAGAAAAAAAATTGTTTTGTGACATCCTGAATAATATATCAATAAAAATACCAATTATGTCTTCAGTTTTTAATTAACTAATGTTATATAATTGTGTAGAAATACAATTCTTCACTCATCCTATCTTGAGGGGACCTGCAAGGAAATATTGGCCCTTTGCCCTCGGTCAATAGACTATCGTCGCGTCGCCTCTAAGTGTGTACGAGAGTGTATATTACATGAATGGTCCAGCGGAGCGATTTACTACCGTAACCAACACTACGACTAGGCGGCATATGGTTGCGCTGGGCACGCACCAGATATGGCCCAGATTATATACCCGTCTCCCGTCATTAGTGTTGAGACCACCCCGGCGAAATTTCTCAAGGTGTTTTCTTTACGATAGGGACTCAGCAGAGCAAAATGAAATGTTTCAGCAACGTGAATAGTTAGGTCAGTAAATAAAAAATGGTTTGACAGTGACGATTTTAAACGATTAAACTATTTTCTAAAGTTATTATTATTATTATTATTAAATGAAGTTGTGAGTCAAATTATAATGTTTTGTTAAGTGTATTAATTTTAACACAAGACAATATTACAGCTCGGTTGGATTTTTCTGAGGCTTAACCACCATCTTTAGCCGAGTACAATCTCGCTGCATGGCCCCGTGGTGAAGTCATTAACTGTAGCTCGCTTCTGATTGGACCGGCCGCTGAGCCAATGAGAGACGTCCGTTCCTCGCTGAGTCGGGATAAAACCGGGAGCTGCTAGGGGCACTGCATCACTCTGCATCGAGCCACCACGGGACCAGCCAAGAAGCAGCTCCGAACTCTCCGGCAGACTTTTTGGGACTCGGCGGACACCATCGGAGACACCGGGCATTCGGCGTTGTCTTCGGAGAAGCGCATCCCTACGTGGTATACCGCCTCGGAGCCAAAGCCAAGCGTGCACCCAAAGCAGGTCAACTCGCTTGCGCCGCTCGATGTCTACGGGGGTTGCCGTCGAGTCACCGGGTCGAGCCCCGCTCAAGTCCCGAGGAATGTCGCCGTGCCTGGGAAAGACTACTCCGGACTTAGGCGAGGAGATTCGGAGCCGCCGTGAGATGTTCCCTGGGCGTCAAGATCAGTTTGATCACGGGACCATTTTTGGTTCCTTCCCTCGTTTGCATACTTAGTCGGCGGCTTCCTTCTTTACTGTCCTTTCTTTGCATGGCTGAGCTTGGGTTCTTTCTTATTTTGGGCAAACACTAACACTCAAGGGTATTTAAACTATGTTCCTTACCTGATTCCTATCACCCCCTCCCCCAAAAAACAAACATACCCGGGTGGTTCGCGCAGTGTGGTTTCTGCGGTCCCCCACACCTTGGTTCACTCGGTCGGTTGGCCTGCCCAGCTACGATGAACTGCCCCTAGACTTGGCTTGTCGGCTGGCTTTGTCCGCTAAGGTCAAGTTCCTTTTTTTTCTACATTCAATTTGACCTTGAACATGTTTGAACCTGCTCAGGCGTAAAAATATTTCTTAAAACCCGAATAAACAATATAATTATAGCCCAACATATTAGGGTTACAGGAATGAATCCCGCAGTTCAAAAAATTAAGATTTAGACGAAACGGCCTTTCTAAAGACCACGGAAATAAACGTTTAAAAATTAATAATTGTTTAAAAAGTGTGAAATGAAGGTGTATGATAGAATAAAGAGACCGGTGTGTAATAATTAATACATATTCCCGCCAAACATAATCGTGGTCGAGTGTTAGCTGTGTAAAAGTATAAGGGGGATAAAATCCGTAGTTTGACCGGGAATTTAAGAAGTTTTCTGTCATTTATTGAAGCCAAACTCCGGTTGTATAAATCGGATAAAACTTAATGGATTTTACCGGGTGAATAGAAATACTCTTATATATTTTTTTAAGAACATACAGTGATCTTTATGTGCCGGCCTTTGTAAGTAAATAAATTTGGTATCTAGCACTGCAATGCAAAGAGCGAGGGAGTATAGCGGCACTAGCGTGATCGGGCCGACAGCCGGGTGTGGCGTTTGGTCATAAACACAAATTAACAGGAAAATCAAGACTCTCTGGGCTCCGCCAAAAGTTCAACCGCGTATTAGTGACGTCACACCACCACGTCACACCCGTGACGTCACACACTCCACCTCGTCACCGTATGACGTCACACATACGTCATCACACGTCACTAATACGTAACCACTGATTAAAAACCGCTGAATTTGCGTTTGTCCCAGGTCTCCCATAATGCCTCTACTTGTT
>CM061535.1:130805555-130975022 GCA_030545055.2 Neoaliturus tenellus
AATGGCGGATAGCGGCTTAACGAAGACGAAATAGAAAAAAAAAATTACTGAGCATTTTCGATTTATTTTTATGTGTAGAGAGCGGATATAAATAGCCAGTCTTGTATTTTTTTACACCCAGTATAAAATACTAAGATGCCTTTATACGAGAGACAGACCACTACGAGGTAGACGAAATATGAAAAAAATGAGCAATAGGTCCTCTGATAACAGAAAACATAGTGAATGAAACTTCACATGAAAAAAAAAAAACAGAAATGAGACACAAGTATAGGCTTAATAATATCCTTTAAAATATTAAAATAGGCCTAAAAATTCTTTAAATATTCATGAATTAACTAAGGTCTTAGGGAGGATTTTAATACAGTACTCCCTTCAAAAATTGTTTGACATAACATTAGAGGCATTATATGGAGTTTATTCAGCGTATTGCTATTTAAAACAATAGAATTTTGTAGAACCATGATATGACATCTGTTTAGGCCCATACGGACGTCGAGAGCATTTCAACCCGAATCTTAGCGTCCTTTCTTATGAGACAGAAAACTCGTCTGTATGGATATAGAAGCTCTCATATTAAGTATATTGTTAATGGTGGGTAAAAAATGCAGCTGTTCAACGTACTTGATAACTCATAACGATTTTGCCGTCATTATAGAACGGGTGTTAGCTTTTTTCGATAGTTCCTCGAACATGTTATTTACTAACAATTAACTCAACAATGCTATACTATTAGCTTTATCGATTGCAATACCAGCAGCTGATTAGTTTTGGCCTATCTAATATTTATTGCAGTCACTACAGTGTATTTTTTAATCCTCACCTGAGTCAAATTCATTGTCATGAGCTTTTTGTTTTGTAAAATATTTTGTTATTATTTTGGAATTACTCTATATGGATGCTTGGTCAGATAATGAGCAATATTTAAATAATAATATCAGCAACGTTAATAATCCTCTTTAGTTCTATGGATATAAAATTCAATAAATATAAATATTTGAATTTGAACAAACGCGGTTTTCGTTTCTAGGGACATCAAAACAATAATATCATGGTCCCGGGCTTTTTAAAACCAGACCATGGCCATAAGATCACATTAATATACTTTTTTAGTAATGGTCCGTTTAAAAGATGTCCTCCTTCATGTTGGTTTCCTCCAAGATGACTGTAGATGAGGTGAGCTACATCCCATAAGAGCAATGGTGTTAGTTTCTGCGACATCCGTGGATGTCGTCACAGAGTTTTTGTTGGTTAAAAAAGTTGTAAAAAACCAACATTTTACTCTTTGTTGCCTGCAAGTGTTGCCAACGCTGCAGGAAACAACGATCGTTCTCGTTTGCTTTGGAGATTTTTTGTCTCAATTATTACTAAAATACGGAATTTTAAAGCAACTAGGGTAGAATTTATGGAATTTGTTTTACCTTGAGCGATAATTTGGTCATTATCTAATGGTTTGTTATTAACTAATAACCCAAATGTAAAATAGAGCAATATGGTGTCGTTACGATAAATATCGTACCCGTGGCAAGACTGCTTCATTCTCTTTTCCAATCGTGTAAATGGTAAATATTTTAACGCAACTTGAACTTCCATTTTAGTTTTGACGCTTCATATCCGGAACACAAAAAATATTCTATTCAGCCGATCTTAGGAAGAAGTTATGCTTTTAAAGTTACAGACCTTTGGGTTTCCTCTAAATTTCAATCCCTAAGTCTCACTATAAAAATATTTCAAGCACGATGTTCAATCATGGTATAGATATACTTGGTGGTCTGGACGAGGCGTCGCGTCGACGGACGCTGCCAGAGTGTAGAGAGTGGTAGGGCCTACTCGCAAGGGGGACCGTGTGGCTATTTCTGGAGCAAGCGCGCGTCGTCGTCGCCGCCACGTGCTAACACTTCGTTGAAATCAATCATGCCGATTGAAACGAACACATCAAAGGTCGCCTTTAAGGTGGCGACACGCTACCGGACTTTGCTCCGGACCGTACATCAGACTGAACATCGAACCGAACATTGCACCGGTATAGGGAGGTAAATTTACTCCGAACATTTCCCCCAACAAGACATCGGACATAGCATCGTAGAGGACAAATTCACCTAGCGAGGTGAAGGAAGTTTAGAGGAGAGGGAGCGCGTGAGTGAGTGAGAGCGCTAGAGGACGTGGTGGTAGGCCTAAGGGGAGGAGCGATCCATAGAATTCGGGAAGGCGTACGGAGCAAAAATTGACCCTGAAACATTACCGTACATCGGATTGTACACCGGACGATCTTTTCTTTGATGTTTCGCCAGAAAAATCGCATCCAGACTTCGGCTCGACGTTCGGTACGGTGCTCGGCCCGGCTTCTGGTACGGTGCATGGTCCCATGACACAATACCAGACTTGCGCTTTTCGTCCGGTACGATGCTCGGTCCGATGTACAGTCCGGTGGAAATTCCGTGGTGTGTCGCCGTGGCGAGCGATGAAAGAGTTTAGGAGTCCGCAGTGAGATCAGGCAGGGTCGAGTGAATTGCAGACGGTATCAATCGTCTAATATTCAGTAGATAAAAAGTTGGTATCCTCTCTTTAAATGGAATTCAAACTTTGACACAGGTTAGGGGTTCTTCCAGATCGAACCTATAGTAAAAATCATCTCTGGTACAAAAGATTATTATTTTTATTTTTTAAATAATATTTAATTTCGATCAGTTTGTTCGGGGACAAATTTTTGAAAACTTTCAAAGTTTTACAGGCAATGTAAGACTCATAAACTCATAAAGTCTTACAGGCAATATTTACAAAACCAGAAATAATACCTGTCAATAACCACGTCATAAAAAACGTAAAATATTGAATTACTAAGTAAAAATATTGAATAAAATTGTATTTTATTGTAATTTTACAGGATATAAATGCCTTAATACCCATTTCCACAACTCCATCTCCTAATTCATGAACTTGAGAAAAAGTAACTTTGTGTACATTAGTAGAACTGTAAATTTTTTCTATCAGGTAAAATTGTACTATCAATTATAGGTTTTGAGAAACTGTATTTAGCTTTGGAATTTTAAAATTCCCACCATTTTAAAACAGTGAAAGATATAGAAGTAAATTTCATTTTTCGACATGAGTAGTGTATTGAAAAGAATCAAGAGAGAAGTAAAATAATAATGACATTATACTCTAAAAGAAATCATTGACATTTTTCACAACAATAATTAAAAAATGGTTACCAAGTAACAACACTGTTATTTTGTACAATGGACTCACTTCGCTCATATTCTAACAAAATTCACATTTTTAGTAAGTGCTTCTTTATAGATCAATAACTACAAAAGGTTTTTCCATGTCACTCAAGAGATGTGTAGTGCTATCAAATCAACTGAATTTCTTCATAACTTTCTCAACATGAGTAACAAACTAAATTCCTCATTGACACACTATTTTTTTTTCTATAAAGAACAAAATTTTCCTTGCCAGATGATAAGAATCATGGATTCAGATTTTTAAAACCTACAATAGCACAATCGATAGGCCTATAAGTAGCCTATTCAATAAAACTACCTTTCAGTTGTGACAAAATGATGTTTCAAAGGAGAAATTTCAACTTGCGGACTCCCACTCACTCCTAGCTACTTAAGCCTCTCTCCTCTCCTCTGTCAAAAGTCTTTTCATAACTAGCACAATGTGGAATTGAATTGAAAAGTTTGTTGACGGCGACTTTCAACAAGTTATTTAACTTCATTAAGGGACTAGTATACATTTCTCTTCTTTATTCACTTCTAAAGTAACTAATGTGCACACATTTTTGTGAATAATGCATCTAGAACTTACTACAATAAGCTGAAAATAACAGCTTTTATTTAGTAGAAGTTGATTTAGTTATTAAAAGGACAATGTTAAAAAAAAACTACCTGAGTTATTTATTTTATAGAATTAGTGTGGGTTTATTCATTGACTATTCATTATTTAAACCCCTGTTATTTATTAAGATTTCTAAGTTGTTTGAATTGCTATGAATTTGAATGTTTATCGCATTGTTATTTACTGTTAGGCTTATTCATTGTTATTGTTTATTTTTCCCTATCTTGTTAGCAAGGATTAAAAAATGTAAAATTGTGTAACCGTTGGAATAAATAAATTACACAAAAGTTAATTTCACCATACCTTTAAAAAAGATTATATAAAACTATAATTTTTTATTAAACTGAAAAGACATTTTGAACTTATAATGGTACGACACTACCTGAGAAGTTTAGTGCTTTTAATTGTCTAACAGTTAAAAAATTAATTTTAGAAAATTACCAAGGACATGATTACAGTATATGTTCTATTTTAATAATTTAAAAATCCTTAGATGTTAAGTGTTGCATCATGTTAGTAGTTTATTTAGTTATTGTATTATTAAAGCCTTTATAAAAGCCATGAGTGACTTAAAAGCGAAGTGAGAGTTCTAAATATCTCACGAGTGGCTTATTTGTCAAAGCACTGTAAAAATAAATTAATAAACATGTAATTTATGTCACCCATCCAAAATGTAGCCACCCTCTATATGGCGCTTGATCTAATCGCTGATCTAACTCACATTAGATCACTCTGTTTTTGAGGTTATGCATAAAAGAAACTCATAATGGAACAGTCAGCTTTGTACGAATTGCGTCTTTTCTACATTAACACTACTTTCGTCAAATGCCAAGTTCTCGTTGATGTAGAACTTGTTTCATTAAGTGTCTCCTGTCTATCATAATGTACTCATCATGCAACGGGTAAAAAAACATTTGGTTTAACAATGTATCTGTTTATGACGTTAATTTTAATATGATTATTATTGGTGTTTAATGCAATGTTCGTATATAAGAGACCAAATTATGAATCGCATAGCTTAATAAATACAGCGTGTAAAAAAAGTCTGTCCCCCCCTTTAATTTTTTTATTTGTTGAGATGAACACATGGGGGTGATAGTAACTTAACACAAAGTACCTTTTGACGTTATCAATAATTTTTAGTCTTGCCAGGGGGACGGCCCACCGGGAGTCAGAAGAAAATCTTAAATGTAAGCATAGGTTGATATGTACATTAAATTAAAGGTCTCACTTGGCAGAGTACAATGCCGCAAACTAGACTTAAAAAGGATGACCAGATGTGACAGAGGCTAAGGAAGTTTTAATTTAAACTCCTCTATGGGACGTCCCCCAATGAAGTCTTGCAGAAATGTGCTTTGGCTTTTGTAACATCATACATCATTTTAAACGTCTTTGCATTTTAAGTAACTAGCCACAAACCAGACCTCAAAAGGTTGAGTATTAAGAAAGTTATTGCATTTTTAATTTTTACCCATATGATTTTAATGGAAACTTTGAACGCCTACCATTTCTATTCGGGTCATCCTTTTTAAGTCTAGTTTGCGGCATTGTACTCTGCTAAGTGAGACCTTTAATTTGATGTGCATATCAACCTATGCTTACATTTAAGATTTTCTTCTGACTCCTGGTGGGCCGTCCCCCTGGCAAGACTAAAAATTATTGATAACGTCAAAAGGTACTTTGTGTTAAGTTACTATCACCCCCCATGTGTTCAACTCAACAAATAAAAAAATTAAAGGGGGGCAGACTTTTTTTACATCCTGTATATTTAGAATAATTGGGGAGTGCACAGTTTTTCTCTATGAAAAAGTGTTTAAAACTATAAAATGAAGCATATTTTATTATAAAATGGCGTACGATGGTAATACGATTTATTTTAAGTCTAGACCTAATAAATGTATATGAACTAGGTACTTTGTAGGAAACAGTAATCATACAAGGTTTTATCTTTCAGTAGGGGTGTCAAAACAAATTTACACCCTTTTTATGACAGAGAGTTTTATGGAATAATACCCTTACATTGGCCATGTAATTCTTACGTTATTTGCGCCTTTAAGTACAGAGTTTAGTCAGTTAAAATAAATAAATTGATTATTTATCAGTTTAACATTTTAAAATATATCTTACACATAAATATTGCAGTAATTTCATCTATTTTAATAATAATATTAACATACAGTAGAACCTCCCCTATCCGACCTCCGGATAACCGACTCCTCCCGATATCCGACCTTGTGTCCGACCGTCTGTCTGTGATTTCCTGGCACCCATCATTGCCGAGCGTGTAGAAACGTGAAACTCTTCGTTATATGTAGAGACAATTATTTATAAATATTATCATTTTTCAGTTATTATACATATTTTTACATTCAAATTAATGTGGTGTAGGTATAATTAAGTTGTATTACAAAACTGTACAACTGTTTTTATACCTAGGAAATGTGTTCCATTTGCTCCTTTCGATACACGAATTTTTGGCTGTTCCGACCACGGCCCGGTTGAATCAATAGTCATGTCGGATGTTAGTGTAGTAAAATTAAGCCAAAATATTTGGCTGGAAAATGAAAAACTTTTGGACAGCCAATTTTTGCTGAAATGTGTTCTATGTAATCCCCTGACCTCCCTCAGAAAAGTCCCCTGAAATCCCCAGTGGGCAACATCCCTAAACATGATGGGATGGCCCTCGTGGAGTCATAAATAAGTATTCCATGGTCCAATAGGTTTGTGTATATCAAATTAAAGCTCTTAAGTAGTAAAATTCAATGCCGCAAACCCCATCTCAAAAGGTGGCTTGAGTCGAAAATGGCAGCCTGTCAAACTTAGAATAAAAATCAAATTTTAATCTAAACGCTTAAAAATGTAATAATATTAGAAATACTTGACCTTTTGAGGTCCAGTTTGCAGCAAACGTTTGCTTGTAATAGCTTGTAAATTACCTTGGAAAATAGGGATAGCTTGACATATGCCCATCATATTACCCTTGAACCACCCTCTACATGGACGTCCCAAAGAGGTAGTTTTGAAAAATTTTCTTAGTCCATAGCCATGCTATACATAATTTTAACGGTCTTAATAAGGAGAGTACATAGCCGAAAATCAGACATCAAAAGGTCAAATATGTCGGAAGTTATTGCATTTCAAAGTTTTGATAGTATTATTTTATTCTAAATTTTGAACGTCTGCCATTTTTCTCTCGACCGTTATATTTATGTCTGGTTTACGGCATTGTGCTCTACATTTTAAGACCTTTAATTTGATATATTTAAACCTTCTGGAACTTATTAAAATTTAGTATGCTTAATATCAAAATTTATTTTAACTCCTTATAGGACAACCCCTCATTTTTGTACATGATCCCCACATGGGATTTCAGGGGACTTTTCGGAGGAAGGTCAGGGGATGCCATAGAACACATTTCAAAAGAAATTAGCTTTCTGAAAATTATTTCATTTTTCCCGAGTAATTTTACTACACTATGTGGAAGGTTTTACTGGAGGTAGGTACCAGTAGTAGACGTGGAGTATACACAATATAAAACCCATTCATCGTCTAAATCACGAACTATATACAGGGTGTCCCTGAACTCCCTACCGATTAGTTCGGGTATTATTCCTGACCTAAAGACGAACCAAAATAGCACATTTAAAATGTCCAAAAGTATAATGTTAACCGAACAACAACCATTTTGTATTTTCTAAAGAATGTTTTTTTTTTTTAATTTGAGAACGGTTTGTTGTGATAAGTTGATATTTGGTATACATTTTTTAAGGCAAATAAAATTGAAGAAATATAATTTTAAAAATTCGTATTTTTACAATGGAGGCTTTTTGAAATGTTTAACATTTAATTGCATAAAAAGTACATAAGGTAGCATAATTCATGTTATTATGTGTCTTGGAAAAATTTAATATCAAATCCAAACATAAATATCAAGGAAAAATTGGCTCTCTCGCATGAGAGTGATTTAACTGAGACTAGCCACAGTCAAATCACTCCTTCAAGAAAAATTTGGGTAAGCGGTCCATTGTTGAGCTGGGGTAATACGACTATTTGTTTTAAATCGCTATCTGTAGCTTATTTATGAATCGCTTTCTCTAATTTTTACATCGTTGGATTTGAAACTACATTTTCTAAAAATGCACATTTTTATGCAACTTAAGGTAATTATTTTAAACAGCCGTCATAAAAAAAATGATTGCTAAAAAATTATTATTTTGATTCAATTATGTTTTTCCTCAGAAAGCTGTATACAAAGCTTCAACTTATTACGACATACAGTTCTCAAATTAAAAATTATCCTTAAAAGATACATAATGGCCGCTGTGTGGTTAACTGTGGAGTTTTGGAAATTTAAAAGGTGATATTTTAGCTTATCTTTAGGTCAGAAATAATACCTAAAACTGGGACGTTTTATACACAGGCAAAAAATTAGTTGAAATGCGTCGAAATTGGACTTCGCCCGGCGCTGCGGAGCAACAACGTCGGTCACTGCCAAACCAGGACACTTGTTTACCAAGGTTTGACGCCGTCTAACTTTGACGGTGTGAAAAAGAGAACATTCCTGATTTTTAGCTCGCACTCCTCAACACTGAAAGGCATTCTCACACTTTACACTAACTTATGTCCTCGACTGTACTTCCCTATACCTTGCCTATCCTTTAAGGTTACACCCCCCCTTGTAAATTAATATGCATATACTTTTGAATTTCAAATGCTCCCCTGACCATCTGTTTTAAATTTCTTCGAGGCGGATTTTGCAAGTTTCCTTTCCTGGTATATGTATCACTTTAAATAACACAGGAAAGGCATTTACAGGCGTTTGTGTCCTAGATATTTTACAATTTTTTTTTTTATATCTTTAAGTGAGAATTCTGAATTTAGGCTGGTGGAATGGTCTTAACAACTGTGGATACAACGTTAGTTCCGTCCTCATCTATTATTCCAGAACTGTCCAAGATTCCCTAAGATCATAATTATGAAAGTTGTAGGACTATCTCCGAGCCGAGCATATAATTTTTGAAGTGGCTTTCGCAAATATTAAATTCCAGGCTTTATGAGCACATGAGGCGAAAAAACACAACATTCTTGAACCTATTCGTTTTGACACCTTACCTCAGCCTGACGACTAAATGTCCGAATTTCATGAATCCACCTTGACAATGGCATCGGCATGTTCATTTTTCTCACATTGTTCTGGAATTTTCAGGTATTGTAACACAATCCTAGAGAGAAATCATCTTAGAAGCTTATCTGAGGGTATTATCTTGAGGGTATAATCTTAGCTACTTAACATGTTACGAGACTATAAACGTAACATAGGCATAATAAAACTTCTCCTTAAACACTCACTTGTGTTTTGTGGCCCACTGTTATATATTTTTTATATGTGGCAAATCATATATTTTTAGGTATACATTTGATTAAAAACTAGACAAGTTGGTGGACCTATACATAATTTCATAAAAAACAATCTGCATACCATTTAGTGTATGGTGACATCATAATGTTACTCAGAATTTTCAAAAATAATTAAAGTTCTTTTATTAGGGCATTCAAAAATTATAAAAACGAACGTAACCTTTCTGTGGTCGGAACCTACTGCTCCACTTCCACTTTGTTATCTCCTCCAGTTTGTAGCATCAATCAGGGGCGCCGGTTGAATAGAGAGGAATGAAATGTGAGTTTAGTGCGTGCAGGGTGAGGGAGGGTAGGGTGGCGGGGGTGGGTGGGGGTGGGGTGATGGCAGGGGGTGCGCCGCGACGCGACGCGATAGACGCCGACGCCGGTCGAAACTACCAGTTACAAAGTAGAGAGGCTGTTACGAGGTCTCTGTGCCGCGGTTCTAGCGTGGTGGGTGTGTCTTCAGCTGATGGCCTGTGGGTATACGAGATGGAGCTGGCAGCCCCCCAGACCCCAGGTAAACCCCGTAGAACACCATGGGAACCCCATAACCCCACCGGAACCCCATAAGTGTACCCCGCCTTCGAAGCCGGTGTTTTGGTTCTGCCTTCTTTGTTGTTCACGTCGTTTCCCGCACTGTGATGTTTCTCTTTCTACTGTGACCTGCTCTTCTAATCGTATACAAACACATTTTTAATTGATTTGTGGGTTATTATCGTTTCAAAAATAAACAATTTACAGTTAAAAATACTGTTATCTAAACTACAAATGATGACAAAAATAATTCCGACCTTAACAGTTGAAACTTTTATAATTCAAGTAAATTTTACTAAAAATCTAAAAAATAGTTTATTCCCCAACGGGAAAAGTTCTAACAGTGCATATTTTCAAACCTTTGTGGTGTACAAATGTTGTTATGGTTCCGTTTTACTACGGCAAATGAAATAAATGCAAGGTTTTGTTGTTCGAATGAAAGCCCTGTTATAATAATAGTAATAATTTATAAACCATAAACAGTTTAATTGTACAATATTGAAATCTATTTTGTTTCTTATTAGTTATACAAAACAGAGTTGCCTGCTATCCCGAACAATTGTGCAAATATACAAAACAGTTTATCCCACACCATTACGCATGTGTACCTTAGCAATGGGTAAAACCTCATCACACCTTCGTACGATATTGAGCATCAAAATTTCATTATAAAACATTGCTACTGTACCCATCGATAACTATATATTATCTGGAATTTGAAATCTTATTTAGTTTCAAGTTGTCCAGTAGTGATAACAAGTCAAGGTCAACTCCACGTCATGATAGTGTTATCTTTGTACGGTGACGTTTTTGAGGCAGGGGCAATGAGGCGACGGTGGTGTTGTACTTCAAGAGACTTCCTCTAATTGGTCTACTCTTGCTCCGTGTAAACAATGTCCTGTAAGCTTAAAGTCCTCATTTAAGTTCAAGCACTGTTTTTAACCGTGTTTGATGTATTATGAATAGAGAGGAACTTTAATGGCACCGTTTCTAAATGTATAAAAAGTATGGAATGAATAATTTAAAAAAGTTATTGTCCATAATGTCCTAAATTACATTGTCCACTAAATATGATTTTCCTATGAAAGTAGGACAAAAATATATTTACTGTCATTTTATCACGCCATATATTAAATGCTAATTTCATGCCGCGCCGCCATGGCTCATTCCTTTCGCCTCTGCATACCAACGTTTATTATGTTATTGAGCATAATTTGTTTTGCTTATTTTACAACTTTGTTTATTTGCTTCATCATTTGAAATTACATTTGAAGATTACAAACACTAATAATTTGTATTGAATATAGTTTAGTAACTTTTATATAATTCATATTTGTAAATCAGTACAAACATGGATTTATTTCAAATATAATTATTATTTCACTAGATAATAGTAGTATTAGTATAAAACTTTTACAAACTCATGCAAAAATGAATCAAAGAGTGTATGAGTGTAAGTAGTTTTTTTATATTTTTTCTATAAAATCTTAGAATGATTATAAGAATCAGAATGTTAGGGTTAGTAACGTTTTCATCTTTAATTATTTTCCACGAGGAAAACTTAATAATTAATTGTACTAAAATAGCCACACGCAATTTAACTCGATATTTGACTTAAGTTTAGAAGTAGGTCTGTTTCCAAGGAATTACTGGAGCTATAAGTGCACACGACTATTCTGTTCATGTGGTCTAAAATGTAAAAAATGTATGATATATGATTTACATCTAATGTTCATATTGTGATGCCTGGTTAATTGCAATTAACGTTTGAAATAATGTCTCAGAAAGCCTTGCCTGATTCCGCTTTGAGTTTCTATGATATTAGATTAAAAGTACACGATTTGGGGGGAGTTCTAATTTTTAAGGATCTTACACCTAGTGTAAAAAGGACCAACATAAGAATGATGTATATGAGTTATTAGTTTTTGCAGAAAATTATATTTATTTCAAATTAATTTCATAATCCAAAACCAGCTATAATGCAAAACGATATAGTTAGTGAGACTAATGATTAAGTAATGAATACGTAGAATTTAATGCAGTCCTACCAATTAAAACAAAAATTTAAGGGACTGATTGTCTATCTAGTCTTTGGATGAGCTTATAACTTTTATAACAAAATTCATTTTAGTTTCCTTCCTCCTGTCTTCGAAATTGGTATTATATTAATCTTATTAAAATATTTAGATTATTTATTTTATGGAGCAATTAAAATCTGCTAGTTTTTCAGTGAGTTTTTTTACTCATTGCATGGCGAATCCCAAATATTTACTGTAAACTTTTACGGTTGATATGTATTTTATAGGACTTTAACATCTATACTTATAGGCACGCATGATTTGTTTCATTAGTTAGTAGAGATTTTTAATAAATTCATGAATCTAAACTTGTTCGCACAGTAATTTTTATTTTTTATTTTATAATTTGGACCTTTTTTATAATTTTAAAAATTATTTTTGTATGATCTCCAGTTAAATGTGAATTTTTAAAAAGCTGCAATTTCCGATGCAATGTTATATTAACGTAACACATATCTTTAGTAAAATAGTCAGATGGGTTTGCGATGAATGGTCTGTGATATTAGAGGTAGTGTTTCTAGTGTGTTAAACACTAGGACATGCGAACTGATTTCTATGGTTATCATTGGAGAATAATAAATAAAGATGCACAAGAAATTCTTTAAGTGCAGGTCTTCAGCAGCAAATTTTAGCACCATTTTGAAAAAAATCTAGTCAAGTTTTTAAAGTTTGGGTTATGAAAATCCACACATAAAATACCAGACCCTTCTCCAGAATGTTACATTCCTGAAGTTAAAGGGATGGGGCGAGTAATGACACAACATATTGCAGTTAGAACAATCGTAGTAAGATATGGTTATATATTTATTATCTTACGATGGAATAATAAAAAGAAAACTGGCCTCATCTAGGGTGTCTTTAAAGTCTGTCACCAAACTTCACCATATGCATATTTAGGCCTACCCAGAAATCCACCTTTTTTCAATTAATATTTTTTATTTCGGTGACGGATTGATGTAGGAAAATCATATTTGTCATGGACCTTTATAATCCTAATGGCAATGTCCGCAATAAAAATTATTTCCTAAAAAATTAAATTAAAAATTAAAAATTAATTCCTAATTAATTAAAAATTGTTTTCCTATGTATATTTTTAAAATTGCGACCATATTAACTTTTTAAACTGAAATATCTTAAGACTGGTAAATCTTATCAAAATTTTACTAGCTATGCAAATGTTGACAGATATAATTATCTAACCAATGACACCAAGTTTGTAAGGATCTGACAACAAATAGTGGAGTTATTGTGCTTTATCTATAAAAATAACCTTAATTTTCATTAATTATAATGCAAAATATTATTGGTTAAATCATTAACTTTATAATTTTTTTGTGTCTAGTAAAATTTTGATAAAATTTATTTGTTTTAAGATATTTGAGCTTAAAAATTTAAAATGGCCGCCATTTAAAAAATATACATATGAAAAATATAAATTTTTTGTGGAAGTGGACATTGCTATTATAAAGGTCCTTGCCAAATATGAAGTTCCATCATCGATTTGTCGCCGTAATAAACATTATTAAGTGGAAAAACAAAATGGCGGATATCTGGGTAAATATGCATATTAGGACACACCTTCATATGAACTTTTTTGCTTATTTTTACCCATCTAGCCATATTAACTTTGGTGACGGAATTTAAAGACACCCTGTATAACGCATGCTCTAATATAATGGACAAATGGATGGGAGAACTCTGGTTGATCTCGTGTGTATTTCTCATCATAGCGCCAATAAAGCTTTAAAAATTTTGTCAGCATGTACTACATCACAAATTCCTACATTATCTGCAGAAAAGAATAAAAAAAAAATTAAATGGCAAATATTATCGTTTCATTTTTTACGAATACTATTTTAAAATACCCCCGATTCATACAATTTTATTCAATGAGATTCACTATCTGCACAATAACCAGTGATTTTTGGGAAGATTTTAAGATTTTTATGAACGATATATATTTAAATATTTAAAGAAAGTCCCAAACCCCACTTTGTCTAGCTTTTAGAGTGATTTAGAGTAAAAATAATGCTCTACGCCAAATTTTCACAATATACAATTAAAGGGTTAGGGTATCTATTTAAAAAAAGGGTTCAATATGACGATTATGGACCTTAGTGCAACAATAGATAAATAGATCAAAGAACCATATTATGCTATAGCGGCCCTGAAAGATTTCTGAAATCAAGTTTTAGAGCCCTATGCTTAAAGACGACGTTATCATATCAAAACACGTGGGTCACAATACAAACCCAAAAAAGCACGTCCAAATAGCGCTTGACGTTTGCTACCATTGAATGCTTATAACACCTACATGTGTTTAGATTAGTGTCCTAACATTTTGCTATAACAATATTTAACGATTATGACTAAAATAGGGGAACAATCGTCGCAAACATGCATCATCTTACACTATTACTAATTAGTGTTATGCATTTAATCCTATACTAATGGCAGGCATTAATATTCGCTCCAATTAATTCCACCAGGAAAATTGTGTTATTTGATTACTGTAAACTTTAATTCCTGTGTTTGTAATTTATTCACAAAAGGTAAAAAAAACACAGTGCTAGTGGTGATTTAGAGCTATGGTTAGTGCGTAGTAAGAAGTTGCCTAAAAGTGGGCAAGTGAAGGAGCGCTGTCCCTGGGATTTAGTAACACTTCGGCCCAGTAACATTTCGGCCAAACTCAAATATCTTAGAAAAAAGTAACAGTTTGTCCCGCTCGCTTTTAAAGTTGAGTAATAAGCTAATGGAGTAACATTTCGGCCCGACGAAAAATTGACAATAAGGGTTGAGGAACCCAGCTCAGGTAGTAAGAGCAGGGCCAGTCCGAGGGTTGTGCGATCCGCACAAGGCACCGGCCTGGGAGGGGCGCAGATTAATATAATGGCATTATTTGGTAGTTAAAAAAAATTAACGCTTTAACAACCGTGTAGCAGATCGTGTGTTTCAAAACACCGCAAAAGGCCGGGGGGACACAGGACTATATTTTAGCACAAGACAAGGGCGAAACAGCCAGGCTAGCTAAACTACCATGTTACTAATTATGTTAAATTTATTATCAAAGTAAAAAAAATACATTCAAGAAAGCGGTTTTGCTGTGTCCTAGGACAGAAAAAATAAGAAATGGAACCACATTATTATTTATCGCAAAGTTATTTGGGTTCACCGAATCGTATATAACACGAACTCGCCTGCGGCTCGATGGGGGCTCCGCCCCCATGCCCCCTTAGGGGTTGTCCGAAATTCGTAAATTACTAAAAAGTCGAGTTGAATAGTCGGAAACCAAAGTTTTTGGTCAGTAAGTAACAAACAATGTAAAACATCACCAAGTAACAAGCAATGTAAAACATCACCAAGTAACAAGCAATGTAAAACAATCAGTTGCCTAACAATGAATAATTATAAAACAATCAGTTCCGCCTAACATGTAAAATAAAAAGACATAATATTGGCAATCATCACAGTTGTTGTTTATGTTTGATACTTTTATTGATATCGGTGCTGTCCAAGATATGTGCATGCACAATTTTAAGGATCTAAAAAATATTACTGTAGTTATGAAAAACATACTGGAGGGTTAAGGATCAACAAAACGTTAAATTAAACACACAATATTAACTGGCATTAATTATGAATTACTTTTAAATTCAATTTTTAAAGACTGTTACACTTCTAAATACATTTAATTTCCTTTTAATATTACTGTCAAGGTAAGTTAATACAATGTTAAAGCTTGTGGGGAAGCAAAATGTAACATTCAGCAACATAGAGGTAAATTAAATCAAATGTTCTGCAGTTGATCTAAAAAAGCATTTAAAAAAAACTTAGGAAAAAACTCCCTATCTGTGCATCAGCTTAGGTATATTAGAAACGAAGTTGTAGTAAAATGAAATATGATCGCTAAGATATTTATGGGCGCAACCGATGTTCTTGCTAGGGCTTAAAAACTAAATAATTTTTACTTTTCTTGTAGAACTACGTAATCGCTACATCTAAAATAGAGAAAAACCAGCTGTAAACAGTTACTTATCAAATGAGATAAATATATATATATATATAAAACACTTGATAACACTAACTTATTGATTTGGATATCTGGGCCCCTAGGGTTTCCTTCAATCAAGAGACTTAGTCGAGCCTAGTTAAATTTGTTCAATAATATAAGTACGAGAACTAAACATGTCAAGTGATCTACGTTACCACGGCTGTACTACATTACCCCTTGATCTGCCTTACCGACACTAAGAATTTCTGATACCCCAATGAGTTACACATGCGGGAGTATATAATTTAGATTTAAGAAAGTGCCTTCTAGAATTTATTTATTTAACTTAGGGAGTACGAAAGTTAAATTTTCAATAATTTTATACATGTATGTTCAAACTTACATTTGATGAACTTTAAGAAAAGAGTCACCTTTAATTCAAAGTTAAGAGACGTTGCAGTAACATAATGGTAAAATATTAAGTTTTTTGTTTAAAGAGGATGCACAATCATCAAAGATGAGTTTGCGATTAATGAAAAACATTAAATGTTTTTTTTAATCGTTAAATATTTATACAAGCAGAAACATGTTCTAATTAGATCAAATACAGGCAAGGCAGATGAATGGAGGGTTATATGTTGAGCTGAATTACTGTTTAAGGGTAATTAATATTAATTATTTATTTTTCAAACCTATTTTACTTACTTTAATAATTAGCCTGGAATGTTGTTTTAAAATAGCCCCAGTATTTTGCAGTTGTCAAGCAGTAACACCTAACACCATTTTTTCATAGCCAGATTTGGTTTGTGTTTTAGATCGCCCTTTCTAATTATGTGGCAATTGGTTAAAGTTTAGTTGAAAATTATCTCCGACGAAGCCAAGAGGAACCCAGTTTGGGTGAGTAAATTTTAAATCTAATGCCTCTTGTTAGTTTTTTAAGAGTCATCTTCACCTTTGGGCCAGTGGCCCATTGTTGCCTATTCGGCCATATGGCTTTTAATGCAAAACGTGGTATTTTATTCCCCAGTTTCGGACGCCGTTTTTCAACTGCTTTTCTTTAAGCTTGGTAAGTGTTTAGTTGAATAGTTATATTAGGCCCCTCATACCTCGAAATTTTGAAAATTAAACCAATATTACTTAGGAAAATCAAGTTACTTTGCGACGTCACAGAGAGTAATATTTGTTAAGTTTTCAATATTTCGAGGTATGAGGGACCTAATATAAGTGTTCAACTAAACACCTACCAAGTTTAAAGAAAAGCGGATGAAAAACTGCTTCCGAAACAGGGGATTAAAATATCATGTTTTCATTGAAAGCCGTATGGTTAACATTGCCGACTGCGTAACAATGGGCTACTGGCACAGGGGTGAAGATGACTCTTCTTAAGTGAGCGCCTTTTGATGAAAATTTGCAAATGCAATTAAATGCTATCTTCTCAAATACTAAGGAAAGACATGCAAATATTTTTGGGACGAAGTGTATACTAGTGAGCCGGTAGAGAGTCGGTCATCTGAGGAAATCGGGCAGAAATGTTCCTGGGCCGAAGTGTTACTTGGGACGAAGTGCTACGACACGGTCCCTGGAGCCTCTTACGATAGTCGTTGAACGACAGTCGCTCCAGCAGTGATAGCGTTGTTCCAAATGGGACCACTGTCGTTGACGCGACTGCGACTGGCGCGGCTAGCGACTGGCGCGGCTAGCGACTGGCGCGACTAGCGACTGTAGTTGGCGACTGTAGCCAGTCTGGTCTGAGCGCAAAATCAGTCGCAGTCAATGAGCGATCGGTGTCAATTTTTCATATATTTATTTGCTAATTGTAATTTTTCAAAGAATACGGATCTGTAATTGAAGACGAAAAGCTACTAGAAGCTGCTTTTATATTACTATCTTAAATAGCCTTCTTATGCAGTTGCAAAATAAGTCATAACTCGTGGTGCAAATAACATTTCTATCACGTCTTTTTCGTCGACTTCCTCAACTGAGGGGTATTTAAAAAATCTGCTTCAAGCTCTTGAAAACATGCAATTCATCAAAACAATGAGCCAGGTCCAGAATCGCTCTAGGACGATCGCTTTAGGGGCAATGATATGGTTAGCTGCGGTACTATCGCATGGGCCGCTCTCGGTAAACCCCTTGAGATTTGCTGTCTCCATGGAATGTGCGGGTAGAACTGTGAAGATGTTGTATTTATTCTTGTAAGAGAAATAAGAAATTTTGTCATGTTGTTCTATTGCCGTCTATATAATTAATTATGGTAGGTACTCAATTAGTTTACTCATTCAGTAATATAGAGAAAATGTATTAAATCTAATGATCAATTAATCTAAAATATTTAAAAAATACTAAAGAGTTTTTTTTTAACGTTTGCTAACATTTTATTCTTTCCATCGCGTAATATGTTATGAGAATTGTAGCCCTATATAAAAGATTAGCTAATCTAGGATTGTGATAAATATAGTTGGAAAACAGTCGGTTTTCTTGGGTAGAAGAAAATGAATGTAAATATTTGTGTTTAGATTAACTATATATGGGTAACTTAAAATTTTTTGGATCAGGGATTGAAAGATATGAATAGAAATTACGTATTAGTAGTAAACAAACGTGTCATTGCAAAACTACAGGCGATTAAACTTCACCACTAAAATGTTGATCTGAACCGCAAAGGTTAACTAAAAAGGGTTCACTAATCCAGCTATAACAATAAGCCAATAATAATATAAACAATAACAATAATATAAATAATAGGCTATAAACAATGAAACCTTTGGAGGTTCTGGGATATTATATATTCTATTATTTACATATTTTTGTCAAAACGTACAAAGTTGTATTTGTACAAAAATACAATTTTTATATTTTCTTTTATATGAAAACTAGGGGTAATCAAAAAAAAAAAAAAAAAAAAAAAAAAAAAAAAACCGTGAGAAAAAGAAGCGATACCTGTTTTCACCATCTAATTCAACACAATATAGTCATAGTCATAGTCATTTATTTTCTGAATAGATACAATTTACAATATTGCATATCTCAGTCGTCAATTTTACAAAATTTATGTATACAAAATTATTTACAAATGAATAAATAAACTAAAATGGATCATACAATACAAAATTAAAAATATTTATTCAAGAAGACAGGAATTCATTTACAGTGTAAAACTCTTTGTTTATAAGAAATTGTTTAGTCTTTTTTTTTTTTTTTAAATTGAACAAAACTTTTGCAACCTCTCAAATCACTGGGGAGATTATTGTAAAACTTTATGCCGGAATGAAGCGCCTCTCTTTCAGATAAGGATAGGTGAATTTTGGCAGGGAGGAGATTAGCACCATGTCGGGTGGGGTACCGATGATTTTCCCCTACAGTTTGGAGGGAACTAAGATTTTGTTTTACCAATAAGGTTACTTTAAGAATGTACAGTGAGGAAAGGGTCAGAATGTTGAGTTGTCTGAAAACCCCTCTACAGGAGTGGGAATATCAGAATTTATAAAGAAGTATTTAGTTTTCACTCGACCCATCTAAAAAACTTACAGTAAACCTTACGATATTAGTAGTCTAATTTTCCTTTAAACATAAAAAATACGTTCAATCAAATTTAAAAAATATTAAAAAATACAACCGTAAAAAATTGAATTGGACTGAAAATGTGTACTTGAAATATTTTGTAAAGTATATTGTTTATTGATAAACTCTCTGAAATAATTACATGATTTCTAAAAAAAATATCACTGTAAAACCAGGGGAGGTTTATTGTAAATTATTACATGTAAAGTTAAAATCACTTGGGTTTCCTTTCACAATAATATTCTACGACAAATTCAGTCAGGATATAAAATATCTAGAACGCCAAAGTCATTGCTTTTTCAAATCGCGTTACAATTAATTGTCATCAAATAATATTTGTCGATAACCATGTGCGAAAACAAATCATACATTATAATTTGCCTATGGTTACAGATAAAAATTTTATACTGACATGTATGCCTACCATGTCTCCAAAATCATAATGAAAAATATGTATTTCGCGCGGTATAATAATAAAGTTAATTAATGAACAACACAATTTATGCTGGGTAAAATATATTTTTCTATTCGTTACATGCATCGTTAATACAAGTTCCAGATTTATTTTCGTTGAATTTTACCAACAAAATATCATAGTGTCATTTTTAGTTAGTAATTTAGCAATAATATATTGATATAATATTGTAAATAAACATTGCTTTAGCACAATGATATTGCTCCATCCAAACTGATTTAAATTTTCCCATGTGATTGGAAGCTGTTGCACTCAGTGGCCGTTTTACGAATAAAAACAACGTAGTTTTGAAGCGACACTGGGTTTTGGGATTAAACCACTGGATTTTTCCTAAAAACTGGTTAAATGAGGTGTTGTTTCAAATCAACAGTGCGAAAAGAATAATATCATCATAATGACTATTTAGTATTATTTACCCATCTACAATTAACCTTACAGTATTAGTGGTCTAATTTTCCTTTAAACATTGTTTCTAAAAAAATTACGTTCAATCAAATTAAAAATATCTTTTAAAAAATACAACTGTAAAATATTGAATTGTAATGTTAATGTGTAGGTAAAATATTTTGTAAAGTATATTGTTTATTGATAACATCTCTGAAATAATTACATGATTTATAACAAAAACATATCACTGTTAAACCAGGGCAGGTTTATTGTAAATTATTACATGTAAAGTTAAAATCACTTGGGTTTCCTTTCGCAATAATACGCTACGATAAATTCAATCGGAATATAAAATTTCTAGAACGCCAAAGTCATTTCTTTTTCAAATCGCGTTACAATTGATGAACATCAAATGGTATTTGTCGATAACCATGTGCGAAAACAAATCATACATTATAAAGTTGCCTGTAGTTACAGATATACTGAAATTTAGGCCTACCATGTCTCCGAAATCATAATAAAAAAAACGTATTTGGCGCGGTTAATATAATAATAAAGTTGATTAATGAACAACACAATGTAGGCTATGCTGAGTAAAATATACTTATTTATTCATTACTTGCATCATTAATAGTCTCAAATTTATTTTCGTCGAATTTTCAAATAAAAAAATAATTTTAGCGTAATTTTTATTCTAATTGCAAATGAAGTAGTACGTTATTCAAGACTTGATAATATAACCTTATCGATATGAGGGCTTAAACCCCCAGACATTTGTCATCGAATCAAACCCATCGGACCGCTCTGATGGAGGGATGAATTTATGATCTCACTGATGAATTTATGACTTCTGCCCTCAACGAATTGGGTTAAAAGTGTTTAAAAGGCGAACCTGAAGATGTTGTAATGATTAAGAAAGACTTTTAATATCAAAATTACCATATTTTCAATAATTCAGGTTTTGAGTTCGTATAGATGATGAAATCTCAACGATAAGGGTAATTAAGTAGGCCCTACTTTTTATTGATGCAATCCATGGCCTCTTTTTAATATCTTAATGTAGAATAACAAGAGTAAACAGAGGGATGGTTTAGTTGTTGATACCACTAAAAAGATTTTTGGGAAAACGGTGCAAATCCATGAAGTGGACAGACCATCCCGGCAGTAAACTGTAACGTCTTGAACTCTACAGTCCAACACGCTAATCAGTAGGCTAGAGAAAAAGAAAATTGTATTTGTCGGCTATCTGTAGTTTAAAAAAATGTGATGTAAAAACTGCATGCTAAATTATTAATATACAGAGCAGTTAACATAAACATGATATGCTCTAGAAGGCACCAAAACTATGCTGTAATTTTGTTAGGATTATTTTAAGGATTATTTTAGGAGGCATCTCGATGGCCTAAGTTAGTGTCTTGGACTTCGGTCCAAGAGGTCACGGGTTCGATTCCCGGGGTGTCCACAGACTTTGATGGGTTTGGACCGCTTTCCCTTAAAAGCGTTAAATGCACATTGTACAATCAAAATGCCTCTGGCGAAGACATACAAAGATAAAATTTTGACTCATTGTTTTTAGACGGCGATTTGCCTATTTTTATTCAGGATAAACATGAGGAATTGAAATTAAAAAAGGGATCGATCAAACCTAACTGAATGGAAGATATTACGAAGTTTGAAAGTATAGGGGTTTCTCCAACCGAATAAGTGTAGTGTGTAGTAGAACCTATATGGTTGATATACACGGAATTGTTGAATCGTTTAGAACTCTATAACGAACATAAACGTGCAGAAAATGTTTATTACAGGAGGACGAGCATTTGATTGGTGAACTTGTACAGTTATTTTGCAATATTTCAATCACATTAGTATATCCTGGAATGCCGAGTCAGAGAAAATTTGTTTCTTCAAGATGAGATCATTCGCTGCGCTTAATCAGAATGTTTTTATATACAGGGTGGAAAAAAGTCTGGAAACGATTTAATATTTTTTAAAGTATTTAAGTAACAAAACTAAAACTTTGCAGATACGTTTTGAGTGACAAAGTCTACTTCTTAAACTACTTATTGTCCTTTGACCTCCAAGGATGGACGGTCCACAAGGAGTAAAATGAAAATCTTAAATGTAAGCATAGGTTGATATGTACATCAAATTAAAGGTCTTTAAAAATAGAGAACAATGCCGCAAACCCGATCTCAAAACAATGATCGAGTCAAAAATGGCAGGCGATCAAACTTTGCTTTAAAATGATATTGCTAAAAACAAAAATGCAATAGCTCCCGATCCACACGAAATTTAGAAATGAAGTTTTTCCTAGGACTTCCTTTAGGGACGTCCCTACTGGGGGTCATCAGAGAAACTGCATTGGGCTACGGCATATGATGCATCATTTTAAAGGGCTTTGCATTCTGAGTAATTTGCCACAAACCCGACCTCAAAAGGTCGAGTGGCTTGGGAGTTATTGCATTTTTTGTTTTTAGCAATATCATTTTAATCGAAAGTTTGATCGACTGCCATTTTTTATTCGATCATCCTTTGGGTTTGCGGCATTGTTTTCTAGTTTTAAATAACTTTAATTTGATGTACACATTGTCCTATCCTTACTTTAAAGATTTTCTTGTGACTCCTTTTGGACCGCCCCCCCTTGGAGGTCCAAGGACAAAAGTACTTTAGGAAGTAGTCTTAGTCGCTTAAAATCAACTTGCAAAATTTTAGTTTTGTTACTCAAGTACTTTAAAAAAGCCTGTACGCCACTTCATCCGATTTTTAAGGTGTTGTGAAAACCGTACACTTCATCCGAGGGTTAGGTCGAGCAAAAAAGGGTCATTAGTCCCCTCCAAACGGAGCTGCCAAAATAGTACACTTCATCCGACGGCCGGCGGTCGGTCGGCAGTTAACGGCCGCGGTAGAAAAATCCACTTAGAGGGGTGAGTCGCACTTTATGGGTTTATTGAATAAATATTACATTTGGAACTGTATTAAATTAATGAAAATTACATTATTAATGTTTTCCAGTAATCTAATAGAAATGGATGTTGTAAGGAAATATCAAAGAAACCCTATCTAGTGAATGTACAACCAAATTTTACCAAGTTATGTCAACAAATAAGCAAGAGGCAGGGTTCTGTTGATTTCCCGTAAGATTAACGGGGGAAACCTATTTTTTCCTTTTCTTCGTAGAATTTTAAGCCAAGGTAAAATTTCAAAATGCTAAATTGTTTGGTATTCAAGTTTTTAAAACGGGTTTAATTAAATTGTTGAAGTTTGAAAATTGAGGTCGAAAATGCCTAAACCTATTTTTGACCACGTTGAAACCCTATAAAACCCCGTTCCCATAACCTGATCATGCTGGTACGCGAACACATTAAATTAAACCTGGTCATACTAAATTTCATCAAATCGGTTTCCCCTTCAAAAGTTATCAGCACGACGGACACATAAAAATGAACGAATGGTGTTTGTGGCCTCTGGGGACCTCAAAATGAAAAAGTAACATGGTCCCGGGCTTAGGTCTTACCGTGGCTGTAATAGCGTATTCCCTATTGGAAAATTCTCTAAAAATAAAAGTAATGTAAAAAATTATTGTATTTCATAATTTAGTACAATATTCATCATCGCTCTTATAGAAAATTCCTTAGTTAAACGGGGTTTGAGAAGCAACACGTCCCATTCAGCCAGGGCAAGTATATAACCCCCCACCCCCTTCTTTCCAGAAGCATGGATATTTTAAATTATATTTGAATACGGGTACAGGATAACAACGCAATTTAAATTAATGTAATACAGTTCCCAATGTAGATGATTATTTAATATAGCCAGTGCGACACAACCCTCTAAGCTAAGGTGAAATACTCTACCGCAATGGTGTACTACGGCGGTTAACCGCCGACCGCCGGACGTCGGATGAAGTGTACTATTTTGGCAGCTCCATTTGGATCGTACTAACGACCCTTTTTTGCTTGACCTGACCCTCGGATGAAATGTACGGTTTTCAAAACACCTCAAACATCGGATGAAGTGGCCTACAGCCTTTAAAAAATATTAAATGGTTTCCAGGCTTTTTTCCACCCGTATAACTAAAGGGGCTGTACTCTCATGATAATTTTCTGTAACAAATGTTGAAAAATCCTTATTTTGTTTCTTCAGGCATCTACTGATTTCATTATTGTCAAATATTCTTTTGATTTCATATTTAAATTAATACTAACGTCCTTAATAGTGGCATTTTTTGTACATTATTTGTATCCACTAAACAATCATTATCATAAGTATAAAATACGGTTAAAAACTGATAAATTGTTTTTATTAGAGTATAATTAAATAACTAAGCAACAATGTAATACCACGTGGTTTGTACTTTGACAGAGAAGTCATCTGTTTTGAGAATTACTTTCGTTTTTAGTTTTACATCCAAAAGACTATTGTAAAAATTTTAAAAATCCATTCAAGATTATGTTGAAATACAATTTTTTCCTATCATAGAGACTTGTATATAATTAATATTTATACTAGAACCAGTTCTAAAATATTTGTAAAGCTTTGAGAAAATCGTGCAAACCGTTTTTGAGATCAGTTTGCATATGAGTAAATATATACTTCACCCTATTAGAGATCAATACAATTAACAAAGCAACTGCAGTAAATACGTTTTAATATTTTAGAATAATATTAATTTATGAAAGTTGGAAAGCAGTTGCACAATTTCCAAATAGACTATAATTTGTAAGTTACGTTTATCGATATTTTTAAATGGTTGGTACATAAATAAATGCAAAAAGGGATTAATGGAGGTTGGAGTTATCAAAGAGTTACGTAAGTTGCGTGGGCGATGAATCGACTCGATAGGGCTTCTCAACTCCATCTTGTGCGACAGACGAGACTATAAAAATAAGCAAAGGACTATTTATCCAGCATCTTTGGATTTTTGTTGTATTAAATAACCAACGAAGATATACCCATTTTCCTCTTAGCAAATTTTCCCCAAAGTGATACTCCTGCTGTACGGTAAGATTAAAGCTTGGAAATACAAAACTGTCTTTCCAAGTTTAAGAACTCAAAACATAATTTTTTAGAAATTTTAATGAAAGAATAGACTGACGTTAATTTTTCCACCTCAATTAAAATCAAAAATAGAAATTTAACAACCAATCGCAAATTGATTATTTATTTATTTGTACCTCAACGGCAAATGCCCTTTTACAAGTTACACTATTACGTGGTTTTACTTTTTGTATGGCTAACCTAGGGTAATTTATATACTCAAATGTTGCAAAATATTTAGGTTTATATTTAAAATCTAAAGCTAATTTGGTAATTTGTTTTGTCTTCTACTTCTCTGATTATTTCAATTCATACTTCTTGGAGAAATGTTTGACACAATGGGACATGATATGTTTTAAAGCTCTTTATGGTTAGAAATTTACATTTAAAGTTAATGTTTTCATTGGTAGTGTGCCTTTTTTAATAACAGAGTATTGGAGTAAGTGAATACGTACAACATGAACAATTTACAACACGAAAAAACAATGCAGGTTTTCAACTCATGTATACAGACAAATATACATATAGGAGATGATGTTAATTTTACACGATAGGAATGTTAATTTTACAAGAACAGAGAATATCAGGGATGCCATAAACATGAACAGGGTAAAATTATTAGAAAACTTACTAAATAGACTTAATTATCTAATAAAATACAACATTTTACAATTTATCAACATGCTATGCAGGTACTCACTTACACATAAATATATACAATAGAGACATAATTTTATTTATTTTATAATATAAATAACATTAATGCAATAACATGAACAGTGGAAATTGTTAAAGGGATTAGCGTGACTGTTAAAAAATAGTTACAACTAAAAATTACAAAGTACGGTAAATCAGTTGTTTTAACAGCTTCATTGTAAACTAACAGTTAGAAGAGCCGTTGAAAAAGTCCACGAGACTTGACACTTGATTCCCAAGCTGTACAAAGAAGAATTCTTCAGATAATTTGTCCTATGTTAACGGCAGAAGAATATCCATAGGATCTCAGTAGGCCTCCCGAGAGTATATCCCAGGATTATATCCCAGCCCTCTGATTGGTCGCACGTGACCGATGACGTCATCCCGCCTTCTGGTCGAGAGCAAGTCACGTGACCGATGACGTCATCAGGCCACGCCCCCAATATGGCGGCCTTCCACGCCCCCGGCGGCGGGAAATTACCTCACTTTTACCACGTGTTTGACCATGTGATCCAAGATGGCTTCCTAACCTCACTTTTGCCATGTGTTTGACCACGTCTGTAACTACGTGAGGAATAAAATTTTCACTGTGGACCGCCGGGGTTTGAACCCGGGCCGCCAAGTTGGTGCGCCGCAACGCTGACCACTAGGCTACCACACTGTTGTGCTGAGAGCTTTGTATTGTGTCTGATGGCACAGTAGTTTGACGATTTACACAGAACGTATGGTATTTGACTATAAGAGTGTATTACTATCATTGGAGCTTTTAGTTTTATAATTCTCCACCAGAAGCACTCGTAATTTTATGATTACACCACTTTTGAGTTTTCTTGTAATGATTCCCCACCAGAGTGTACCATGAGAAATTTTCATGTTGTAGTTTTATAATTCTCCACCAGATTGTAGCACAGATGGCCTAGTATTGAGAACCCAGTGATCAATAGAGGTTTTCACCTTGAGTGGTAGCTGGATGTTGCTTAGAACAAAAGTAGACAAGGGTAAATGAGAACATATTTTGTGATTAACATAGATGATTTATTAAAATCTATTTAAAAATACAAACATTAGGTGCGGAGCCTGAGGGGCTTTCGGTTACATGCATCTTGTATCCTTCATTGACCATTATTTCCAGATCGCTGTCTTCTAAGGCCTCGTTGTACTTGTTCGGCAGGAACACCGATGTCTTCATGTCGTTATCCTGGATCTCCAAGACGACAGCCATCCTCCCGAAGCGTGTAGTGACTCGTCGGGCTCCGACGATCAAAACCTCCGGGCGTCCAACGAGGTCTTTAAGTTGAATCGTCTCCTGGCTTTTGCTGAGAGCGACTAGCTTTGCGTCGAGCGACATCTATAAAACACAACATTATTAAAAACGGTTAAACACACACACCACACACACACAGAGAGAGAGAGAGAGAGAGAGAGAGAGAGAGAGAGAGAGAGAGAGAGAGAGAGAGAGAGAGAGAGAGAGAGAGAGAGAGAGAGAGAAATTATAACCTACCATTAGATTTTAAAGATGTTTACTTTTGAAATTTTTCTAATGCAGATATTTCAGTAACTCGCATTATGTAAATAAAAATTAAACTAGCAATAAATATGGCTAGTACGAAAAGTCTATCAGACAATGAAATTATCGAGCAAAAGGCCATGTTTGTCACATCTGTCTGTTACGTAATATAGCTCTTGCATCATAGCACTAACTAAAACTCTTATGTACTCACGGTTATATGTAGGTGTCTAGTAGCGGTGACTCGTCAGGAGTAGGGCTGAGAGCAGACTGATTCCATGCTGTGCAGCAGGGCTTTTATACCGGCGGTCAGGCTCCCCACCACAATTGCTTCTGGTT
Source organism: Neoaliturus tenellus (assembly GCA_030545055.2). Lineage (NCBI taxonomy): Eukaryota > Metazoa > Arthropoda > Insecta > Hemiptera > Cicadellidae > Neoaliturus > Neoaliturus tenellus. The sequence goes on from CM061535.1 coordinate 130,833,404, forward strand.
ACGTAATTTAGCTAAATGTTTACTACATGTTTTTGATTGATTACTACTTAAAAAAATAATCGTAATCTGCCTAGCGCAGTTTCCCTACACACAGGACATCTATGGATGCGGAAAGCACACATGGGACAAAAGACATGACCGCAAGAGCGCAAAACAATCGTCGGTCGACGGTCCAGACAAACCCTGCATACATTTGTTTCCGTTTCAGGTTGTTCGGCTCGCATTTGCGTGGGAAGCGGGTTAAATGGAATCACCCCGTGGCTTTCAGCCAGACGAGCCATTCTTTCGCTACAAGCACCGAGGGGCCTACTTATACGATTATACAGATCCCGCCATATTGTCGGGGCTAGGGCGAGACGCTGTTCATCATTTGTTTCTACAAAAAAGTAATTTATTTATTTATTTATTTATTTATTCCAACGGATTACACCAATAGTACAATTTAAATGGCAAGGTAACAGTGGACAGCCTCAAGATGGACATAACAAAGACATGACTACTCCTAAAAATAATAACAGTGACTTAAAGCGACAAGACTAGTAATAAATAACATTAGTGCCGTAACAACAACAAGTTAACAATAATAAATAACAATAATAAGTGAGTGATAAATTTGAATAACAAGGTAATAAATGGACAGCCTCAAGATGGTCATAACAAGACATTACAACTCCTAAAAATAATTATAATAATGACTTAAAAGTACAAGACTAGTAATTATAACAATAAAGTATCGTACCAACAACAACAATTACAGTAACAGATAACAATAAATAAGTGAGCAAAAACAAACGACAATAATTAGGTGGACAATAACAACCGACAATAAATAGTACTTATAATAACAATAAGCAAGACTATAAGCTAGATCAGTTTTTTCACTTTGTTTTTAAAGGACTGCTCAGACTCAAGGAAGAAGTCCAAATGGGTGGCTGCTTCACTTCCAGTTCTAATAAGCCGGGAGAGACCACTGTGGTAGGAATAACTGGTTGGAAGATAGCGCCTTCTGAAGATGGTCCTAGATCTGGTCCCTTTCGATGAGATGAAGTCGATATTGCTCAGTAGTCCTGGGCAGTCCAGGAGGCCATTGACCAGCTTGTAGAGGGTTACAAGATCTACATGTCGACGTCTCAGCTGCAATGGTGAAAGATCGAACACTGCCTCAATCTCTTCCACAGGAGCAGTCCTATAGGCATATCCCAACTTGATACCCAGCCTCCTGATGAATCTCAGTTGAGCTCCTTCGAGTAGTTCTATGTGATTCATTTGGTAGGGCGCCCAAATAACGGATCCATATTCCAAAATAGGACGCACAAGCATCTTAAACAGGACTACAAGTGTTTGAGGAGATGTGAAGTCTCTTGTTGACCGAAAGATGAAGCCAAGAAGTGAGTTGGCTCGAGCAGTGACCTGATGAATATGCTCAGCAGGAGACAGTGAAGGTGTCATTATCACACCAAGATCTCGAACACTATCAACTCTTCTCAGGATGTTGTTTTTTAGCATGTAATCGTAGAGTGTTATATTAGTGCCACGTTTGAAGGAGATAACAACACATTTTGAACCGTTAAGATCCATAGCATTTTCGCTGCACCAAATGTCAATACTGTTTAGGGAGTTTTGAAGGTCCAGTGCACCAACATCAGAATTTACCCTTTCAAAAATCTTCATGTCATCAGCGAACATGAGAAAGTTAGATGAAATGACTCCACCAATGTCATTCATGTAAAGATTGAATAGCAAGGGGCCCAGGTGTGACCCTTGAGGGACACCAGACAGAACAGAGAAAGGTTGAGATGTCGATCCATCACATTTGACAATGAGTTCTCTGTCCCTCAGATAACTAGCGAGCCACGTCAGCAATGAGCCAGTCACACCATAACCTTCCAGCTTGGCTATTAGGAGAGCGTGGTTAACCTTGTCAAATGCTTTGGAGAGGTCTAAGTAAAGGCAATCAACCTGGCATGATTCAACAAAGGAGGACATGATATATTCCTGAAATTCAAGAAGGTTTGTCACAGTTGAACGAGAGCGCAAGAATCCATGTTGTTCAGGAGAGATACACTTACGAAGGTGAAAATATAAGTGGTCAAGGACAATACTCTCATAAACCTTGGCAATTGCAGACTGGATCACAATCGGTCGATAATTCCTGACATTGGTTCTGTCGCCTGACTTGTAGATAGGAACAACAAATCCTCGCTTCAGGAGTGAAGGAAAGATACCAATGGTAAGCAATGTCGAGAAGAAAATGGAAAGATGAGGGGCCAGTACAGTTGCACAGTATTTTAAGACGAGAGGAGGGATGTCATCAGGTCCAGCTCCCTTATTCGGATCAAGTCCTTCAAGCCTTCTCTGTACGTCAGTGGGGGACACAAGGCATGGTGGAACAGTGAAATTCCAGCCAAAATCAAATTTTGGAACTGGGACAGCTGAGTTGCAGAATACTGAAGAGAAGTAGTCAGCGAAGAGTTGACATTTATCCACGTCGTCGTCAGATTCCCTCGTGTCAAAAATGAGCCTAGAGGGAATAGCAGGATTTCGCTTTAGGTTATTGACGTGAGTCCAAAAAGATTTAATGTTCGTTGGTATGCCATCCTCCACCTTTCTTGTGTAATCACTATAGCAGACTTTAGCCAGGGTTTTGCACTGATTTCTTAATTTTCTAAACATACGGAGATGGACGAATTCACCAGTGGACTTGAACCTTTTGTGTGCAATCTTCTTCTGAATGATCAGTTGCTTGAGGTCACTTGAAAACCACACCGGAAAAGACGAGGAGCGAATTGTCTTGATAGGAGTATGCTTTTTGATGAGAAGACTCAACCATTCACAGAATTCATTGAAGCTGTTTTCAATGCTAGTTGATGAGTTGAACATTGGAAAATTAAGGCATTGCAGTTCATTGAATACAGCATCAAGGTTACATTTTCTGAAGTTGAATACTTGACGTACACCACTTTTAGGCTTATCTTCGATAAAGGAGAAAGAGATATCCAATGCTGGATGATGTTTATCCTCCCCTACAAGTATATCTTCAGCAGCAGCAACAACAGTAGAAGGTATTGAGGAGAAAACTAGATCCAACAGGACACCTCTGGAGTTTTTGATAGTGTTGATCTGTTTCATGTTGTGTATGATGGCCAAATTTCGCAAAGAGTAAGAAGAATCAGTTCCAGTTGCATAGAGAATGTCACAGTCGCTCCAATCAGCATCCGGCAGGTTGAAATCGCCCAACAACATCACACTCTCATAGTCACCAGCAGAAGTTAACACTTCATCAACAACGTCACAGAAGTCAGAGTATGTGGAAGCTGATTGACTAGGAGGTATGTAAGAACAACACAGAAGTATGGTGCGTGACGATATAGTACATTTGACAAATATGCATTCAGTGGCACAGGTAGGAGTGGCTATCAAACAACTTGGGATTGAATCACGTATAGCCAGGAGAACACCCCCACCGCTTGACTTCAAGCTGGTTGCCATTGATCGATCGTATCTGAAAACGTTGAATCCAGTAAGACCAAGCTCAGGGTCACCAATATCATGAGAAAGGTTGGTCTCGACCAGAGCAATGACGTCAAAACAAGAGGCTGTCACATTAAGTGATAGTTCAGTAAGTTTTGTTCTTAACCCATTAACATTTTGAAAATAACAGTGAAGATATTTTGGTGCACCGTTGGAGTTTATGCGTTTTTTGTATTCTTAACAATCTGAGGGACATTATTTACAAATTTAATCGTAAGGTCTTTCTCACCACGAGATGTACGATCAACCAACTCAGAGTTCAGGCTTTGAAGGTGCTTGATTTCACGTGGGGTTCTATCTCGAGCCAGCTTGACAGAAGAGAAAAGAGGATCAATTTGAGCCACCGATTCGGAAGAGAAGTTACTGATGATGGCTGACACGTCCGACGTGGATTCCAATATAACTTTGAGTGGTCTCACCTTATCAGCCTGTTTCTTTCCGACACGAAAGGTTTTAATGTTGTTGAAGGATGCTGTGGGGTGAAGAGTTGAGAACATTTTAGTAACCAAATCGAAATCATACTTCACCCGAATCTTCAAGTTGCCATCCGAGGATTCTTGTAAATTAAATATCATAATATTCCTGGAGCGACGAGTACGATCATTCAATTCGGCTATGGTCGCCTCGATGTTTGGAGTATTGGCTTCTTTGAAGGTTTTATTTTGGTCCTCCACAGACAACAGACGATCTTCAACAATGACGACACGGGGTTCAAGGGCGGAGAGGCCACTTTTAATCGAAGCCATCTCATCCTTAATGTCAGCCACATCACTTGAAATCACATCAATCTTATTGACTTTGTCCAGGAGTTGCTCAAGCTTGGCCAAAACCATGGAAATTTGATTAGACAGTTTTTCATAGGGCTGGTTGGGGGCATCAAGGCAGTCTGTCCTGCCACAATGCCATTTATCATTACTGTTTCCACTCAAGCGTTGGTATTCAGATTTAGACATGCCCAAACAGTTTCTATGGAACCAACGTTGGCATTTACCGTCACATCCCACTCCTTCATCAGAATTCGAAACAGTTTTGACACAGATCGGGCAGGTATTATTCATTTTGAAGTTGATATATAGTATTGATTTAAGATGAAGCTTTGGTAGTCGGTACTATCCAGTTTGAAGCTACTCAATTCACCTCAAGAAGGATATCGAACAGTCACACTAGTATATTTGAAAGCAGAAACACGTATATATTTCATATAGTACGAATGCAGCATCGGTCACGAGAGATTCAGAAGGCAGTGGCGAAAAAAGTGGCGGGAGCTACTTCATAATGATTACATGATTTAACATGTGTTATTGACAGATTGCAGGTCGTTGGTAGGACGTGACAAAGTTGTTATTGCAATAACTGTTCTTGATTGATTAGTTGAGGAAAGTGGCCAGACAATTTGTGTTAGTTGGATTGAGCTCACTAATTAGAACATAAAACTCACAGATGAAGATGGTATAAATCTATAAATTTGACGCACAATGGGCAAGACAATATCAGGTTTGAAATACTTTTAAGCGGGAGCACTAATAACAACAACTAACTGCTTCGGCCATCTTGAGGAAAAAAAAAAAAAAAAAAAAATTTAGCATTCCCAATGTCCCTGCTAATTCTAACATCCACTCCAAGAGAATGTCGATGACCTCCGATGATTGCCACTGAGGGAACAAAGCAGCTTCACTCTGAAAAGTAAAAAATAGTATCAGTTTGTGAGTTAAAAAAGACACACACACACACACACACACACATAATTATTTAACAATATACTTACTTGTATCAAACTGTCAACACGTATACATTCAGCGTGTAGTAGGACTGCGAGAATGCTGCCACCCATGGTGTTGTCAATGGTACTCAAACAAAGACGACAGGCTCCAGTCAGACGTTGTCTGTTTTGACATTCAACCCTTTCAGACTGTCTTTGAATATTATTTTCATGCTGTAAAACATAAAATAGTAATGTTAATGAAACAATAAATAACAATTAAACATAGTTTTACACATGCGGATTATTGTAACCCACCGGTGAGGAAAATTGAAATAGTCTTCGGCGTGGTGGAAACTCCTCAGAAACGTGATGGGTTGGATTTCTGCCAGGAGAATGGAGAAGCCTTTGTTGAGATTGATTGTTTGACTCGTTAAAAGTTACCCCTCTTGCCTGTAATATAATAATTTTAAATTACTATATGAAAAGTTAATTTGTATATAATATAAAATATTTAGTTTTACTTATACTTACTATAGGTTCGTTTAATCTTTGTCGACGAGGAAGAAACTGGAATGGATCCGGCGATGGTTGACTCTGTCTGTGGTGTGGTGATGCAGAACCAGTTGAATGTTCCATTAATTCCTGATGGTCCGGAGTTCTCAACTGTAATAATATTGATAAACTGTAAACAAACTGTTAAATATGGATAAAATTACCAAAAGCAGTGGTCATTTAACAAATTACTTACATTATTTGTTCGAATGTTTTGCATGATGGATCCCCCGTGTCTTGTTTCTGTGGATAGTTCTGATAGTGGAGGGCGAGGGGTGACAGGGCGAACAGGGCGATTAGCACCAGGTGTTCTCCTTAATTGGTCATCAAGCTCTTCTCTGCTGGAACCGTAGACCCTTGGAAGATTAAGACGGTTTCTTCGCGGGGTTGATGTTTGAAGCCCTTCAGCCCTTTCAACAGCCGTCAAAAGCTCCTCGTCCGACGAGAACATTCTGTAAATCTATAAGGAAATAATTATTGCATTGTAAACACACACACACACTCACACACACACACACACACACACACACACACACACACACACACACACACACACACACACACACACACACACACACACACACAGTTGATCTACTTACATTTCTATCTGGAGGCGTGCATGAAACACGAGCGATGATTGCTAGGAGAATTACTAGCTTCATGACTGATAGTGGATGCACAGAGCTCGTATTTATATAACAGTTTTACACACATTATCGCCGACCCTACTGACCCAAGTTTCCAAAGCATTGTACAAATCTTAGTTGGTTTGTTAATCGTATAGTCATAACCTCTGGGGTGACAGTTGCATTTAAAGGCAGATTACTTGGAAGTGGTAAAGAAAAATTGACCCAAGTTTCCACACCACAGTAGACCATATAGGTCAGGCTGTACGGGTCTCGGCGCGTTCTTTTTGTTAACCCAGAGCATCACCAGGAGTCCTAGCCTCTGGGGTAAGGGGCCCCAACAACGCCCACTTACGGTGGTAGCCAAACCAAAAATCCAAATTGCTACCTCCCTTTTACACAATGGAGTTTTTAAGACCTCCGTAGGCCGGGTCAGACTCCCAGTCACCCGCGGAAGTATGCTACTTAAATCTATTTAACGACCACTGATGATCCGTTCAAGTTGTCACGGGTGAGCCCTCAACCGAATGCCGAGCACACCCGCCCCTTTACTAAACACCCTCAGTGGTATACTATGTACATTGATTTACAACCTTCCACCAGTCCGTTCAAGCCATCACGGGTGAGCCCTCAACCGAATGCCGAGCACCCCCGCCCCTTTACTAAACACCAGTGGTGAGGTATACTACTTACAACTATTTACAAATCTCCACAGGTCCGTTCAAGCCATCACGGGTGAGCCCTCAACCGAATGCCGAGCACCCCCGCCCCTTTACTAACCACCGGTGGAGATTTATTCATTTTCCATATACTTGTGATCGGTTAGGAATTTGCCGCTAACATTTTGATACAAAGCGATATTGTCCCAGTCAACCTTATCAGAAAAGTCATGAATAAATTGTTCTGATAGAAACTGATATCTGCTGAGAACTTCCCAGGCTGCACTGTCAAAGCTGAGTGCCATTTCTCTAAGGAAAATTTCGGAAAATAATTTCTTACGTAATATTTTTGCCCAAGTGACTTTGTGGAAATATGTTCTCAGCATATCAAGAGAGAAATCATAATACTCGGAAAGCAAATTCCAATCTAAAAACCGATCAAATTTCATAATAAAACTGTCTGTCATCACACCGATCGGAGCTTTCGGCTCCTTTGAAAGTAACTGCCACGCAGACTCCATTGTGAATGAACAAAATTAATCAATACTTCTGGTTTTATAGATGCTGTTGAAAGGACACGGCACTTTGTAGTGCACACTTTGTGTCACAATTCCTGTGTTTAGGTATTAGACAGTGCACTTCACACGATTCACTACGATCCCAAGTTATTTCCCTGACATCGTGGTGAAACTCGCGTAAAAACTCGCACTTTTCAAGACCGTTGGTGTAGATCGTTTCAAAAGGTCTACACAAATCACGAATAATTTGTTCGTCATACGGGACACCAGGGTCATCCCATCTCATGTGATGGAAATGACGAGAAAGCCAACGAGCGGTTCGTTGCATTTTTGAATTTAAATTATGAAAATAATACGGAGTCTGGAATATTATCTGACTCTGTATATATTTTCCGACAATAGACAGTTCTTTAATAATAAAACGATTTTCATTATCTTTGAAACCATGAAACTCAACTACCGCCTCCATTTTTTGACCTTTGCACCTCGTCCAGTAAACGGTCGGCAATGAGACTGGGCAGACTTTCAGGTTTCAACACGTCCTCCGAACCTGTAATAATGTCATGAATGTACTGTTGAATAAAAAGTTCGCTGTAAAATAACTCGTTAATGGCCCTGTGCACGATAGGAAGGTAACTCAAAAACTGAACCCACTCACTTTGATCAAGGGTTAAAGTATGCTCCCCATCATAGAGGAATACACAAGATTTGCCAAAAATATTTTTCACTTTAATATCCTCCCCTCCATCGAGATTCACATAAAACTTGGTTTTATCTTCCAATGCATTTGTAATTTCATTGAATCGTGGTAAAAACTGATTGAATGCATCTAGAGACCAAAATGTAGACCCTTTACGCCCTTTAAATAAAATACCTAAACTTGTTCCCCTATTTTTAAAAATACCAATAATCACGCATTTGGTCAGTTCAGTGTTTAAAAAGTGAACAGTTTTCAAAAAAATACCATTTAAAATATCAATTGGTTCCTTACGCCGAGGAAAACGAATTAGGTCTGTGTCCATACTTACCTCAGCTGCCAAAGTTTCACCACGCACCTCTTCACTGGTCGACTCCATGGCTACAACTGAACTATTTACACAATTACACATAATTACACTCACTGCTCCTCCCCTTCATCACACAAATATTCCCCCTCCCCTTCGGAATATACTTTAACTCGTTCTGTGTCTGGTAGTAATGGGATGACATTAAAATCTTCTTCTTCTTCATCAACATCATCCCCATTTATGTAAAAATCCTTTAGCGATACGTAGTCATTGTTAGCCTCATTGTATTCTCCATTAATGTAAAAGTCAAATGCAATCCATTCGTTTTTATCGAAAAAATCCACCTTTTCAAGGTCACTGGATATGCCAGTTTGTTCTAAATCACCGACTGTAAGAGGTTCTACCAGAATTGTGTCAAAATTTCCATTTGATTCCACATCTAAAACTAACGGTGTTCCATCATATTCAATTCGCCCGACAACTGAATTATCTCTTACAAGTGTTAAAAATACACAAGCTACTCTGTTGTCAGAGGAGACAGAAGAGACAACCTTACCGTACGGATCCATGTTGTAGTCTGAGTAATTTTACTCGAGGTGTTTCTTTTTACCACGACCCCCCACCATAGAATATTTTACATAACTTTTTTTACTGTTCCTGTGAGTAAAGTGTATATTAGATGTGAGTCATGTAAGATTAGACAGTAAGCTGTGGTTTTATCTTTAAAATTTTCTTTAGCTTCAAATTCCAGTCTCACATCAACAGGTCCAGACTTGATTGTATCATTTTGTTTTGAACAATCAATCACGTACAGAGGAGTTTTATCCTTAAATGTTGTTAAATCGACACAAGGATATGTATCGCTACCATAGTAAGATTTTTGAAATCTCGAAAACATCTCGTAAAATAATGCCATGTCACCATGGATATTGTCATAAGGATAGTATTGTGAGTTTAAGTATAGTTTCACATTGGTCAAGTCACAGTGATCAAAAACTGACATATCTTTTTTCATCTGATTTTTTCTATCTGTTTGAAACGCTAGTACAACATAGCGTGGTTTTTCAATTTGTGACGTAGATTTGACAGTCCAAGACTGACGAGTGTTTTGCGGGAGGATGGGGAATTCATGGAGTTCCCAAGATCGAAATGGTAAATGAACAGGTGTGTCTTTTTCAATCATTCGCAAAAGTTTTAAACGAAAAGTATCTACAACCGATACGTGAGGCATCCGCCAGTATAAACTTGTTATTTCTATTTCACAAGATGTTGCGTCAGCAGAAATGATAGCGTTAAGGTCAGAGGCTGACCTCAACAAGATAAGTTCTTGCTTGACGTTCACTAAAATTCTTTTGTAATCTTCGGCAAAACCAAGTAGCATTCGTAGTGGTATTGAAAAATTAAATTGATCAGTTTGCGACGTTTGCCCAGCACCTAACCAACAGGCGTTTTTTAAAATGTCCTTTTCAACTTCACGAGTTGACAGTAGGCCCTTGATTGTAGTCGTTATACCTGGATTTTTTGTATGATCCACCTCAATGCCCCCAATTTCGTATCTAATATCATCAAAAAGATAAGCTATAGCATTGTTAACAAGTGATGCAGTAGTGGCAACATTGTCTCCTTTCTTCGCAGTAATTTTACCCACAATATATATTGTACTCTCGAATGGAGCAGTAATAATATCTTGTTGACTGACGGATATCCTAATTTCATCATTATTTTTAAACGTACATGATGCATATGGTTTATATGTGTGGTATTCATACCCTATCACTGTATTTTCATACTCGGCTGTTCTTTCTATGGCGAACATTTTCCACTTTAAACCCTAGAGCCTCTAAAAATTTAATATTGAACGATGTTAATCGTTCAGTTTCCTTTCGCACAATGAGTGGTGTTGAATCTGTCACGGGCCTAAATACTAAACCCATTCTACCGTTTTCGTAGATGTAATCTTAGTGATATTATCTCGTCCCTAAAATTTACAAAATTTCCGTCCTGATCTTTAAGCTGAATTGAAATGTTACTTATCCGCTGGACGTTCACCGGCAAATAAATGATTGGATTTGGTATGACTAGGATTTTATACCCTGGCTCGACAGTGGGATAAAACTCGTGGATTGTATGACCCTCAACGCCATTCTGAAACGAACCCCGCACAATATTACATTCAACCCTGATTGTATTTACCTTTATAATGTTGACGGTGTTTGTCGATACATGTTGCTTATTCTTAGGGTACAATTTTTGTTCAAACCCCAAAAGTGAGGCTATCGTATTGTCTTTCTCAAAGTGTACATCTTCCACACACTTCATCTCTGCCTTTAATGTATTATTATTAGCATGTAATCTAATATGTACATGTTTTTTAATTTCCTCTTCTAAATTTTCAATTTCATAAGACCCTTCTGGGATGGTTATTTCTTTATCGCCGTAGTAAAATTTATCATTTACACCTTTTTCTATGTTAGGAATCGAATTATATGTAGACAGGTCTACCAGCCCTATCTCCCAACTGCCTACGCTCACATCAACAGGAGGGAAAATTTCACAACTAATGGTGGAACCGCTACCGCTAAGGCAAAACATTGGTTAGAAACTTTAAACACAAATGTCCGCAAATAACTGAGTTAAATTTTTGCTGTCGATCGTAATTATACCTAATTTCAGCTGAGGGTCCGAAATATTTAAGTATTTCCACAGGAGGACGAAGGTTACCAAAACTATCAAAATAAAAAACTCGATTGCCTCGTTTTTTATAACACACCCAATGTGTACCAGTCCCGTTGATAGAATCTAAATTCACTATAGCTGTCTCATAATTTCTCGGACGAACGGGTAGAGTATCTCTCATGAAAACACCTCTAAAGTTTGGAACGTTTAATTTGTTTACATAGTACTCGAGCTCGTGGTTAGTAAGAGACTTTAACGGGATGAACGTTTTTTTTTACCTCCGCCTCTTTTCTTTTTACCAGCTCCCCTCTTTGGATATGGTCTTAGGTACAATCCCTTGCCTTTCTTTGCAGGCTTCTTTACACAGCGTCGTCGTTTCCTGCTAGTCCCACCACCAAACTTTGTTTTGGCCTTCATCGCTGTTGTCACGGTCCAAGCAGCCGCTTTTTCAGCTAAACTGGCGTCCCTTGCCTTAAATCTATGCCACGCTCGTTCTGCAAGCTCTCTATCAGCTTGTTGTCTCCTTTCCGCGTCGGAAAATTTCGAATAGGCAATGTCGTGAATTTTACACGCTTCGTCTAAAGGATTTACTCCGCGATCACCTCTAGCTAATCTCTTTTTTAATTTAGTTCCGGGTCCACAAAAATTATAACCCGGAATATGAAGTTCAATGGGTAGCAAATCTATTGCTTTGTTGACGGCAGAACTTAAAATACCTCCTCCTGTGATGAGAGCTAGCTTTCGACTGTTTGATGTTTCCTTAACCCCTGCCATTTTATTACTAAGTAATTAACCACAATGCATTATCGCTAAATAGATCTTCCCATGATGATTCTAACACCTTTTGCTTCCACACATCAGCCGGTACAATGGAAGATCTACCTTTGTGCATGCCTTTATATACAACATAGGCTAAATCACCCAATGCCAATTTTAGATATTGTTTGTTAACAGCGTCATCTAATTCAATTGGTTTTGCGAGATTCGCTATTCTTTTATTGCTAGCACTAAAAGTATATCCCCTTCTTACTAGCGTATTGTCTGTTAAATATTTCAAAGTAACCGCATCACCTCCAGCCATTGGGGGACCAACATCCTGAATTGTAAACTGATGAAATGAATAACTTTTCAAAGGGTCTATTTTAATGGGTATTCGTGAATGTAGATACTTTTTAATTACAACATCATTACTGTCTACTGGATCGATAGCGTTAGTGATTCTTTTACCATTAACATTGAATACGTTTTCATCATTTAATTTCAAACAAGGACTTGTATGTGTCTGCAAAGTTTTTAAGTTTACTCCATCATTTTCATGAAGCGGATCTGCTATGTTAGTTAGTCTTTTATTGTCTATGTCATACTCACTTTTATTATTTAATTTCAAACAAGGACTTGTATGTGTCTGCAGTGTTTTTAAATTCACTCCATCGTTTTCATCAAGCGGATCTGCTACGTTAGTTAGTCTTTTGTTGTCTATGTCATACCCACTTTTATCTTCTGTCATTTTAAACCCCTCGCCCTTTGGACCTCTAAGTCTTTCCGTAGACGTATGACGCCCGAATTTATCAATGCTCATACCTGTATAGGTATAGCGACCAAACTTGTCCACGTTCATTTTAACAATGATTTAAATCTGTTGTTACCAGAACCTTTTATATACCCACCTTCTTGCAGTTCTTCGATAATATTTATAATTTCGTTACTATGTGAGTTATTCCCCGTTTCCGCTGACATTACAAGTAAACGTAACCTATCAACAAGTTCGTTCGGATCATCCCAGTGCAATATGTCACGTGAAACTGAAGACTTCCACTGCATTCCCGAGCCTTGTTTTGTATTTGGAAATAGTTTCTCTATAATGCTTTTGTATTTTGTGGAAGTATTTCTATTAACATTAGCCGTACTTTTATAGCCTTTCTTATGTGCGTTAGTTTTTTCTAATATTTCCTTATAAATTTCTTGGTCGTTTTCATTATACCCATACGGTGTTCTTTTGAATATTAGTTCGTAGAGACCTTCGGTACCGTCATAGGCAGTGCCATCTATAATTATTGAACCGTCTTCATCAAACTCTAACTTTTTATTTCCAATCATAAGAAGGTCTCCTTTTTCACTAAGTCTTGGGCCGTATGTATGATCGATCATAGTTTTTCTACCACCACGGTCTCTCATAAATAAGTCCATATACTGTTTAGTTAAATCGTTTTGAAACTGTTCATTTATATACATTGAAACAGTGTTTCTTCCTTGTGGTGTAGAAAGAAGGGTATCAATTTCACTTGTATCCGGCGGTGGGCTAAAATCTTTACTTTCCTCCTCCTCGTCCTGTTCCATTTCGTGATATTCCTCCTCCTCCTCCTCCTCCACCTCCTCATGTGGTTCTTCTTTTTTAATTGTTAACTCATTTTTAGGTGTAAGACCTGCCTTTTTAATTTCTGATATTATTGGTTTATATTTCTTTTCGAAAAACCTTTCACTTTCACTAACACCCGACTTGAAACTGTTATACTTTCGACGAATAGCCTCTTTGAGCTTGGCTATACGTAAAATTAGATGTTTATTGTTCGACTTCATGATAACAACTGTTTTTACAACACAAATAATGGATATTAAATAAATTAAGGCATCTCAACTTGTCTGAAAAACATAGCACGCTCCTTATATCTTTTGATATAATTGATAACGTCCAAAAGTGAAACCCCCTTACTAAAATCTAACCCTCTGAAATACCTATGTTCCCTTGCATCAAATCGTGGTATCACATAAGGACGCGTAAAACTTTTAAACACCCAAGCTCTCTTTACGTCATCTCGCCATTCCGAAACATGTGTTACAATATACATATCACTTTCCACAGTTTTCTCCATGTACTTTTTCAACATTGCCATCGGTTTGTCATGACGTCTGTTATACATGAGATAAGAATTTAAAAGCCAAAATTCACATGGATTAGTCCCTGTAAAAGTTCGCCACTGTTCAAACAGCTTTCTATTTGATACGGTGTATACACCTTTATTTTGTGTTATACCAAATCTCTCACATTGTGATGGGACTGTCGGTAATGCTTGTTTCAGAAACTCAACCGTGTATAAGCCTTGACAGTAGTTATTGACAGCTGCAAACGGTTTTCCCCTAGGCCCTCTAGGTGTACCATCGGGAATCGGCCCCCAAGCAGTATTATAACTAATATCAATATAGCAATTGAGCGACATGGCTGTACGATAAATTTCCAAGGGTGGTCTGATCGGGATAGTCCTTTCTGTTAGCACAATACATCTTGAAGCATGCGGTATTTTACATCCGTAGTCCAACATTTTCAAGACTATTTGAGCAAAATTGATACTTCCATGTAGATTTCTTAACGGTAATACACTGCCAAATATGTCGGGAAACGGTCTAAACCGAGATATTAAATTCTGGGGGTTTCTAACTGTGGAATTAATCATATCTTCATGATAAATAACCAAATCCAGTGGAACTTTATTATCTTCACATTTATTTAAGAAACGAATCCAAATATCACGGTTATAAATCCTTTCACTTGCAGAAATCATAAGCAACACCACCGGCGGAGTTAATGCTGAACTCAAGGGTTTTCTATGCCTCCAACACCTTCGGCTGAACGGATGTCCATGTTTACCCTTCCTACTGCAATAGTTACCACAAAACCTTTTCCTTTCTCTATAGTAAAATGTGCATAAATTGGACTTAACATTATGCAATTTACTGTTAAATCCTTTAATATCAGAGTAAGTATAGATGCGCACCATTATAAGTCTTGTATAAAACTGTCCAAACCCACCCGATACCTCCCCTTATCAATTTCACTATCTTTATCAATGACGATAAACCCATGAACGTTTTTCCATGCTACGCTACATATTTCTTTAAACTTTTCAAATTTCATGTCTGTGTTGACATGATCGTAATATATATGCCGAAGATTCATATCATCCTGTTTGAAAATTATCAATAAATTACAGTTATCTCTAATCAACTGTTTCGGAATACGACTGTACGTCTGACCTAAGTAAAATGTATCTATTTCGTTGTGACGCCCCATAGTAAAATAATTTCTAATATTATTATGTTTTTCACATGCTATATCATCAAATATCATAATAGAATTTGGTTTAGCATCATTCGGCAGGGGGACCTTAGCATTTTCGTTAAATGCAAAGTACCCAAATTCCTTGGGCATGGTTTTGGCTAAAAACTTATATTTAGGCTGATAAAGGGATTTTGAAAAAACATATATATTTTTAAATCGAAGACCGTTTGGGTCGAAAAGCATGTTGAAAAGAACGTTTGTTTTGCCACAGTTTGACGGTCCACAAATGATACACCGTATAGTGTTTGGAAGAAGTGTCCCATGTCTCTTCTCCGTGCTCATACCTGAACCAACAAAAAAATCAAAATTTTCTATTGGTATCTGTACGCTATGTTTTACAATACGCATCTTGTAAAAAAGTGAACGTACTTTCAATTTGTATTACTATTTTATAGAACTCTTTTGTACCCATGAATCGTGTGATTTATCAAAGCCCAACCAACGCACCTTAACTCTGTCCCCTTTGCGTTGCAACACTTTTTCAACAAGGTACACGTTGCCAGTCTTTGATAGATTTAGTTCTTGTTCATAAAACCCACCTTTTAATATTTCCCCCTTATAGTCCTGTAAAATATAGGTAACAGGTTTTGTAGGTTTAATTGCGTGTATTTTAAAAACTTCATTCGTCCAATTGGGAAGGTAACCTTTTGTAAAAACCCTTTTATACTTACTTATCCTGACACTATCACCCACTTTAAACTTTGGTTTATACTTGACCACTTTAGACCGCTTATTAATCCTAGCCAGTATATCTTTTACATGTTTTTGCCTCACGTCTTTTGGTTTCATACCAATCGTCCTATGTTTCGCATTATTATAGGATTTTACTATATTTGGTAATATATTTAACCATTCGTGAGTCCCTCTAGCTGTAAACTCTTTCCACATTCGCGATTTTAATGTTCGGTTCAGCCTTTCCACAATACTTGCTTTCATATCTGAAAATGTCGCATAGTGATTTATGCCATATTTTCTTATTAACCCTTGAACATTTTTATTAAACCATTCCTTACCATCGTCCGTTTGAAAGTGTTTCATTTTGTGCTTTGCTAAGATAGGTTCTAAAGCTTTGGCCACTTCAACACCCGTCTTATTTTTTATCGGAACTGCAAAAGCATATTTGGTAAAACAATTTATCATTGTCATAATGTATTTGAAACCATTGTTTATTCGAGCATAAGGTTGCATCTCAACTAAATCCGCTTGATAGAGATCATTAATCCCCTTAAGGGTAACTTGTCGACGAGGATATCTTCTACGCGCCTGTTTATGCAATTCTTCAGCTATTGTATTTCTGACATTCATTGTTATAATGATAGACTAAGAGGGGATTTCATCAATTTATATTAACCCACCCCGGGATGCTACGGCCCTACCACCGCCGTAGCTACGTGACGACCTCCAAAAACAAATTGTCGCCTCCGTTCCCCTCTGAGCTTATGGGTTTTCTTGGCTGGGATCAGCGGTCCAGCTTGTTCTATATTTACATAGGTTTATGTAGCAATTACAAAATTCATCAGCATGAGTATAACATTTTCTGCAATGGAGAAGATTTTCAAGATGGAACTTGATACATCGTTGCGGACAGCAGGTGTGGAAAAACTTTGACTTGTACACTTTCAATGATTTGAGTTCAGGTGTCGGCAGCTGGTAGGTTTTACAGCGACATATGCAAAAGCTAAAATGCTCACAAGTTCTACATGCAATTCCATCAACTTGCATTGTAGGTATTACAAAACATTTCGCCTCACAACAGTAGGTATCCATCGTGTAGATGTTTACAGTCCGGCTCTACAGAGGAAACTAATACATGCGTTACAAAATCAATTTATATACCGGACTAACAATACTTTTTTTACCCCCCGGGATTCTGCGGCCCCTACCACCGCCGCAGACTGTGACGACCTCCAAAAACAAACTAGTTGTCGCCTCCATTTTCCCCCTGATATCCCCCAAAGATCACCGGTGACCGATGATCATTTGTGGAATACCCATACAGCCCCTGCCTTCGCTGCATGCCGTGGTGAGCTACCTCACCTCCCTTCTGACCGTAGGGGTCGTCAGCAACCATGGTTGCCGGCGACCTGCCCAAGATCAGGAATTTCCATCAAAGTACCAACACGACGTTTCACAAGGATTAAAGGGTCGTTCCAAAGAGTCACTCGGGTTTGAGCTACTCAGTCGACTAGACCCCACAACATTCACACACACATTCACACCCACAAAGTCATTGCCTGTTCCATTCAGTATATTTGACTCGCTCCATACATGGTTTACGGGCTTTTTAGTGCCACGCCAGGGACCTTCATTCACTCACACCTTTCACACCATTCATTCAAACATTCTCACCGACAAAGTCGTTGCGTGAATTTTTCAACGCATTTGACTCGCTCCATACATGGTTTACGGGCTTTTTAGTTCCACGCCAGTGACCTTCATTCACTCACATCTTTCACACCATTCATTCAAACATTCTCACAAACAAAGTCATCAACCGAACTTCCCAGTGCAAATGACTCGCTCCACACATGGTTTACGGGCTTTTTAGTTCCACGCCAGTGACCTTCATTCACTCGTATATCCCTGTGAAACGTCGTGATGGTATAAATAATCTGATTTTAAGTCATAAGCCAAAATTTGGGCTAAATGTACAAATACGCAAGTTTAATTTTTTCAAATAATTACGTTTCTAATCAAAAAGCAATGGCTGTTATGTAAAATTTCATCAGCTTTAATATTGATAATACTTGATGCGCTATTGTGTAAGAGAGCAAAAGTACAAATGTTACACCACGGGGTTAGAGAATGATGATAACACGGTGCAATCTTATTACGCGCTCTCCCTACCAGCTCTCCTTCAGTAATACGAAAGTTTTTAACAAGACAACATGTTTCTCACAGTATTCTCCCTAATTCAGTGGCTACACGGACCTTATACAGAGTGCAACTACGATTTGTTTGAGTACAGAGAGCTGGAACGTGCAATAGCAAGGATGAGGAAGAGATTGGACGAGCTGGAGGAGAGGATTGACTGGTGGGATTAGGTAAGTCTGGCTTTTTTGTAGCCGAAAGGCAAGGTGTCATATTCCCCCTCATGTCGTCTTTTAGGACCTGTTATTCTAAAAAATTTAGTTTCTCTCACTGTAATAACATCTTTATTTTTGGTTCTTCTAATTCGGTTTTCTGATGTCTCAACAACAAGTTTCGCCTCACTCAACACCATTTCTTTGAGTTGTGCAAAATTGAGCTTTTTTGAGGTGTTGAGGTTAAGTGTGAGCCCTTTAATTTTGCACACTTCAACTAGCTCGTTCCGATTTGTTGACCATACCAGGTAAGCGTACGTCTTTGGGCCCCCGGACACAAACTCCACAATATAAGAGCCCGGGCCGTATTCCGCCAGTTCGTCGGTCATCTCACCCAGGTAGTCACCTGTACCAATCCTATATAGCCCGTTCTTGTACACGTAGAGGACCGAGTCAGTGTCGTAGTAAAGCACTTGCCCACCGAGAGCTTCAAGGTGTTCATAGAGCTTTAAACGTGCCTGTGCTGTGGTAAACGCTGCTAGGACAACATTCACTGTCCGCAGTGATTCACCGACCTCATCAATATTTTGCCAGTTCACCAAAATCACCTCTTCATTTAACTCTCTAATCGTGTTCACCTGGACTGTAGGATTTGTCATCAGACTGAAAAATTCTTTAGGATCTCTGATAAGTGACGCTTTTGTCTGGTTTTCTCTTTGTCCAAACTTGCCCCAGAACGAGTTCAGCATTAGTTTTGCCAGGGATCTAAGGCCGCTGTTCTTTTCAATCTTGGTGGGGTCCAGACTTATGCCTTCATGATCAAAATAATCCTTCACATATCTCTCTTTGTCCTCTTGCGTCACACACCAGGAGGGGTAACCCGACGCCTCTTGTTTGATTTTTAAAAATGTGTTGATGAAATCTGTGAATAGCCCCCCGTTCTCATATGTGGCCATTTTGTATTCCCATATTTCAAAAATATCCAAAATCACATAGCCTTTAGCCACAGCTTTTCGTATCTCGTCCATCGTCCATGTACCGGTCAGGGCTCTTTCATCACTGCTATGAATACAATCTTCTTGGTTCATCTGTTCCCCGCATTTACGACACAGTACAAACATCAATTTATCATTCATCCTTGTCGGTAGAACTGGGTGGTAGAGGTCAAGTGGGGGCAGCACTTTGCATTTAATTAGGCCGTTTACATCCAACCCTAGCTCTCGGCAAACTCTGTCCCCTACGTGTACGGTGGGGTGTCCTAGGGGGTAGTGTCCTCTTTTGCATACGTAGGGGTATAAGGAGCAGACATCAACATATTGTATCGTCTCTCCTTCTCCGCACTTGTGGTATGTCTTGGCATTGCCTGTCCTTCCTCCAAAAAAGGCGTTTCGTGGTTCAAGCGGGAGAGAGTTGAGGATTGGTAGGGAATTTAAATACGTAAGTTTTTTGTCACTTTTAATTTTCCTAAAATCACACTCCCACATCTCAACTACCTCGTAAGGGGTCTCGGAGAGTTTTTGAATTTTCACTTTCGTCTTCTCATATCTGAGATGTAGGCTGTCAGAAGGGTCCTCCTTCAGAGGCTCCTCTCGTTTGTAGGGAAAGCATTTAGGACATCCATGGAAATAACAACCATGGAACTCATAAATGCGGTCACCATCAAACCCGTCCACTTTCATTCCTTCAATTTTCTTCTCTCTCCCGCGCCCAGCGTGCTGAATGGAAACGTTTCGCTGGTCTTCCTCCCAGGTCAACCATTGCAATGCAATGGCAGACTGGTTGTCGGCCATACGATAACCGTTTTTAGGAACAAGACCAATTGTGTTGGGTTTTAAAAAGTTACGTCTGAACGCTAAGTTACAAGCGCTCGCGATCGTAACAGACTCTAGGAAGGGCTCTACATTGCATTCCTGCATGAAAAGTTTTCTGAATTTTATGCACGCTTGGGCTAGAATTTCAACATCGGAAATACAATATTCAATAAGTTCCTTTTGAAAATCAAAAATGTAATTTTGAGCCACCTGTTCATTGTGCCAGTTTTCAAAGTCTTTATAGGTTTTCTCAAACATTGTGTCGGGACAATAGAATTGTTTGGCGGGAATCGGTCCGACATAACTCTGATTTTCAAGGGTGTTGAACAGATGGGGGAAATAACCCTTTTTACGCTCTGGAGGAAGGTCAAAGGCTTTCGGCAACGCAGAGAGGGCCATAGGAAAGTAGTTCAATGAGTCGACAAAGCGCACCTTGTCAAACTTCAGGAGTACTACTTTTGTCCCACGCATGATTAACTCAGGGGTGAATTTTGTTTCCTCAATTATATGTTTCAAAATAAATTGAAAGTCGAATCCCTGGCCATTGTGAGCAATCACGCATACATTCTTAAACTTTTTGCGGGACTCCAATACATAATCAACGAATCTAGCAATGGGCTCCTCTCTGAATATCCTAGTGCGATCCGCACAAGTGTCACAATCTCGCCCCTCAATGCACTTCCAACAGTACTGTTGAGAGACACACAGATTAACCTTGTGCACCTTTGTCTCGGGATCGTCAGCCGTAAGAGGTTCATCTTGACGTGTCTCCAGGTCAAAAAATATGTACACAGAATTTTCTGTCTTAGGCCGGTTTGTGTCCACTTTCATAAAGCACTGATGTTCTGGAGCCATAAACTCCCTACAAATCACACAAAAGACTTCGCCACAGACATGCGGGGATTTCCTATGCCTTAAGCTAATCAATTTATTGCAGTCCAAACATTTCTTGACTAATTTGCAGCGCTCCTTCTTGTGGGCCAGAAAACAAATGCGATTTTTTAATGTCAAGTTACAATCAGGACACAGTACCCCCTCGTGGTCTTGGACACAGGGTGGAGAAACAGTTTGGCATTCGGGACAAATGTTTGTGCATCTATGTTCTCCCTTATGATCATAAGGTGTGTGACAGGGTTCACAATAGAAGGCACAAGCAAAGGCAGCCGTCAAAGAAGTGATCACGTTAAAGTGCCCATTATGAAATAACAGATTGATTTTATACTGCGCTTCAGGGTTGTTTCCTTCATAATATACGTCCCTGCCTCTGGCGTCATAATTGTACACGGTGATCTTATACTTTTTAAGGTGTTCTTGAAATTTTGCAAGTTCCTGTATACCGGCCCCCTCTTCAGGTATTTCCACCCTGGCCTTTTGCATCAGTTTTGTCGCCTTGTTAAGCTGTCTGTTCCGTCTGTCTTGAAGAATGGCTTTATAGTCAGGACTTCCTTTAGCCTTAGCTTTAGCCACAACAATTGCTCTGGGCAAACAGAGTCGGTCTTTGTTATCTATAGCAATGATACCCCGCCTTTTGCGGCATTCCTCATTAAAATTCCTGAACATCCCCGGCCGGATTCTACCGGTGCCAACAGGGAGATTGACACGAGTACATTCGACTTGGAACGTATCGGCTGAGGTGATAGAATCGGCGTTACTCTGGAGAATGCCGCCAAAAATCTCCCAGAGCACATCACCATCCACCTCAGAAGCTGGACGGAAATTTACAAACCCAGGCTCTTTACTTTTTAAATTTAAACTGTGTAGTGTAAACCCCAGTTGATCCCCATCAGATGCATCGGCTTTCATTTTCTCCACCAAACTAGAAAACCCACGTCTCAACCATTCAATCTCGGTCACCCCCTCCGGAGGTGCGTTAAATTTAAAAACAGTTTTTTGCCCATGAACTCTGAAACGACGGACGTACGTCTCACTGGAATGGGCAACGTTAATTGGCTCCATTTAGCAGAAAATATGTTATTAAAAATCACTGGGACACTTGAAAAAGCAGGCCAAAACAGTTGAAATTACGCAATACACAAAACTAACAATTAAGATATTTTATTTAAAACTGGTGGGACACCTTTCTCACACGAGAGCTTAAAAGTAAAGAGAAATTCAGAGCTTATTGCACGCTTTATATATTGGTGACCTTTATGACCTTTCCACCAGGTATTGATAAAATTTGAAAATTCAACCCAACGGACAAAACTAACAAGCAGCTAAGATTACGCAACAGGAAACTATTGGTTGTTAACCTTAGTGAACTTAGATTAGCTTGTGTGCAAAACTAAAGCGCTATCTTGTTTGTTCACAGGACCATGAAGAAGAGATAGTGGCAAAAGATTTGTAATTATAAAAATAAAAAATTATAATAAAAATATTTTAAAATATAACTCTATATTACTAACCTGAGACACCAGAAAACACTACAAAAACACAAGTCCGAGAAACGTCACACCGAATAACCAGGTACTAACGCCAGACGGAGAGTGAATGCTGCTGGAGTCCAAAGTACCGCTTATATGGTGGACCAGACCTGGGCGTATCCCAACGTTCCCACAGTTTGAATCGTTGAGTGGTATGTAAACTGGTTCTGCACCAGGCGTATTAACCGTCTGGCCTTATAATTAAAGGAGCCGACAAGCAATAATTTAGATAGGATGTCAAGATAATCACAAGTTATGCTCTTAGTAAATGTGTTCACTGGAAATATTCCAAGAATTATCCCAGACAAAAAACGTATATCCGTCTGACTGTATAAATAATGAGTCTCGGTGCGCTCACGTAATTGCCCATAAACTCCGCCGTCTGCATAATGCGTCTTGGCGGCAACCCATGACAAAAAACTCGTCTGACTGTATAAATAATGAGTCTCAATCCTTATAAGGAAACCCGCCGTCTGCGGCGCGCTGGCTCATAAATTTTCCTTGTGGGCGACTACTGTTCTTTATTCATTTAGTTGGCCTCTACTGTACATCTTTATTTAGTTGTACATCACTACTTAGTTTTAACACTATATCTCCACTATCCTTTGGTGTATTTTAGCAAAACTTGGTACAAGGGTGCATAGCTTTAATTGTCAAAGTTCTATAATACACTAGGGGGTGAACTACCCCCAAAACCACCCCTAAATTAAAAAATTATAAAAATGGTCAGAATTATCCGGGACGTCATTTTCAAGCGTTTTTAATGTTAAATCAACAAATTATAATTAAATTTTCAGTGGGGGATGAAATTTACCCTATTTGGTTTTTCACTTATATCTCAGCTCCTATTCTACTTTCGAGGTTCAAATTTGGTACATAAATAGTTTACCATGTACACTACCTCCATTTAACACCCCAACGAAAAACCACCCCTAGTTTCTTAAAAATCTACCCTTATGCTAATTTACTTATAATGGCCTCATTATTTAATTATAAATGTTGAAACTTTTTATGGAGTATCTAGTGAAAGTATACTACCTTGTATGATTACATTTTGGGTTCCACTCAGTATAGTTAGGGGTGAAAATAATAAAATATATCTTCAACCCCAAAACTTTAACATTTATTGGAGGTCTCATTTTTTATTCAATTACATTAAAATTTGGTATGAACATACCTCCATACGTAATATATAACATATATATATATTTCACATATATAATTTAATTATAAAAGCTGAAATTCAATAAAAACACTTCATTGGAATTTCCCGCCAGTGCTGCTATGAAATCGTCAAACTACTGTGCCATCAGACACATTACAAAGCTCTCAGCACAACAGTGTGGTAGCCTAGTGGTCAGCGTTGCGGCGCACCAACTTGGCGGCCCGGGTTCCAATCCCGGCAGTCCACAGTGAAAATTTTATTCCTGACTCACGTAGTAACAGACGCCACATGGTCAAACACATGTCAAAAGTGAGGTTACGTGGTCAAAAGTTAGGAAATTTCCCGCCAGACGCCATCTTGACTCACGTGGTCAAACACGTGGTAAAAGTGAGGTTAGAACACGTGGTCAAAAGTTAGGAAATTTCCCTCCAGCCGCCATCTTGGGGGCGTGGCCACGTGACCAATCAGAAGGCGGGGCGGTGATGACGTCATCGGTCACGTGCGACCAATCAGAGGGCTGGGATATAATCCTGGGATATACTCTCGGGAGGCCTACTACTATTGTTTTGGATAGTCCGGCATTGCTACTATCGTTTTGGATAGTCCGGCATGGGGATTATTGTTTTGGATAGTCCGGCATGGGGACTATCATTTTGGATAGTCCGGCATGGGGACTATCGTTTTAAATAGTCCGTTATGGGGACTATCGTTTTGGATAGTCCAGCATTTGGACTATCGTTTTGGATAGTCAGGCACAAGGACTATTGTTTTGGATAGTCCTGCATGGGGACTATCGTTTTGGATAGTCAGGCATGGGGACTATCGTTTTGGATAGTCAGGCATGGGGACTATCGTTTTGGATAGTCCGGCATGGGGACTATCGTTTTTGGATAGTCCGGCATTGGGACTATCATTTTGGATAGTCCGACATGGGGACTATCGTTTTGGATAGTCCGGCATGGGGACTATCGTTTTGGATAGTCCGGCATGGGGACTATCTTTTTGGATAGTCCGGCATAAGTACTATCGTTTTGGATAGTCCGGCATGGGGACTATCGTTTTGGATAGTCCGGCATGGGGACTATTGTTTTGGATAGTCCGACATGAAGACTATCGTTTTGGATAGTCCGGCATTGGGACTATCGTTTTATATAGTCCGGCATGGGGACTATCGTTTTGGATAGTCCGGCATGGGAACTATCATTTTGGATAGTCCGGCATGGGGACTACCGTTTTGGATAGTCCGGCATTGGGACTATCGTTTTGGATAGTCCGGCATGGGGACTATCGTTTTGGATAGTCCGGCATGGGGACTATCGTTTTAAATAGTCCAACATGGGGACTATCGTTTTGGATAGTCCGGCATTGGGACTATCGTTTTGGATAGTCCGGCATGTTGACTATCGTTTAGGATAGTCCGGCATGGGGACTATCGTTTTGGATAGTCCGGCATGGGGACTATCGTTTTGTATAGTCCGGCATGGGGACTATCGTTTTGGATAGTCCGGCATGGGGACTATCGTTTTGGATAGTCCGGCATGGGGACAATCGTTTTGGATAGTCCGTCATGGGGACAATCGTTTTGGATAGTCCTGCATGGGGACTACCGTATTGGATAGTCCGGCATGGGGACTATCGTTTTGGATAGTCCGGCATTGGGACTATCGTTTTATAATATAGTCCGGCATGGGGACTATCGATTCGGATAGTCCGGCATGGGGACTATCGTTTTGGATAGTCCGGCATTAAGACTATCGTTTTGGATAGTCCGGCATGGGGACTATCGTTTTGGATAGTCCGGCATGGGGACTATCGTTTTGGATAGTCCAACATGGGGACTATCGTTTAGGATAGTCCGGTATTAGGACTATCGTTTTGGATAGTCCGGCATGGAGACTATCGTTTTGGATAGTCCGGCATTGGGACTATCGTTTTTGATAGTCCGGCATGGGGACTATCGTTTTGGATAGTCCGGCATGGGGACTATCGTTTTGGATAGTCCGGCATGGGGACTATCGTTTTGGATAGTCCGGCATGGGGACTATCGTTTTGGATAGTCCGGCATGGGGACTATCGTTTTGGATAGTCCGGCATGGGGACTATCGTTTTGGATAGTCCGGAACGGGGACTATCGTTTTGGATAGTCCGGCATGGGACTATCGTTTTGGATAGTCTGGCATGATGACTATCGTTTTGGATTGTCCGGCATGTTGACTATCGTTTTAGATAGTCCGGCATAAGGACTATCGTTTTGGATAGTCCGAAATGGTGACTATCGTTTTGGATAGTCCGACATAGGGACTATCGTTTTAGATAGTCCGGCATGGGGACAATCGTTTTGGATAGTCCGGCATGGGGACAATCGTTTTGGATAGTCCGGCATGTTGACTATCCTTTTGGATAGTCCGACATGAAGACTATCGTTTTGGATAGTCCGGCATTGGGACTATCGTTTTATATAGTCCGGCATGGGGACTATCGTTTTGGATAGTCCGGCATGGGAACTATCATTTTGGATAGTCCGGCATGGGGACTATCGTTTTGGATAGTCCGGCATGGGGACTATTGTTTTGGATAGTCCGGCATGTTGACTATCGTTTAGGATAGTCCGGCATGGGGACTATCGTTTTGGATAGTCCGGCATGGGGACTATCGTTTTGGATAGTCCGGCATGGGGACTATCGTTTTGGATAGTCCGGCATGGGGACTATCTTTTTGGATAGTCCGGCATAAGTACTATCGTTTTGGATAGTCCGGCATGGGGACTATCGTTTTGGATAGTCCGGCATGGGGACTATTGTTTTGGATAGTCCGGCATGTTGACTATCCTTTTGGATAGTCCGACATGAAGACTATCGTTTTGGATAGTCCGGCATTGGGACTATCGTTTTATATAGTCCGGCATGGGGACTATCGTTTTGGATAGTAAGGCATGGGAACTATCATTTTGGATAGTCCGGCATGGGGACTACCGTTTTGGATAGTCCGGCATTGGGACTATCGTTTTGGATAGTCCGGCATGGGGACTATCGTTTTGGATAGTCCGGCATGGGGACTATCGTTTTGGATAGTCCGGCATGGGGACTATCGTTTTAGATAGTCCAACATGGGGACTATCGTTTTGGATAGTCCGGCATTGGGACTATCGTTTTAAATAGTCCGTTATGGGGACTATCGTTTTGGATAGTCCAGCATTTGGACTATCGTTTTGGATAGTCCGGCATTGGGACTATCGTTTTATATAGTCCGGCATGGGGACTATCGTTTTGGATAGTCCGGCATGTTGACTATCGTTTTGGATAGTCCGGCATGGGGATTATCGTTTTGGATAGTCCGGCATGGGGACTATCGTTTTGGATAGTCCGGCATGGGGACTATCGTTTTAAATAGTCCGGCATGGGGACTATCGTTTTGGATAGTCCGGCATGGGGACTATCGTTTTAGATAGTCCGGCATAAGTACTATCGTTTTGGATAGTCCGGCATGGGGACTATTGTTTTGGATAGTCCGGCATTGCTACTATCGTTTTGGATAGTCCGGCATGGGGATTATTGTTTTGGATAGTCCGGCATGGGGACTATCATTTTGGATAGTCCGGCATGGGGACTATCGTTTTAAATAGTCCGTTATGGGGACTATCGTTTTGGATAGTCCAGCATTTGGACTATCGTTTTGGATAGTCAGGCACAAGGACTATTGTTTTGGATAGTCCTGCATGGGGACTATCGTTTTGGATAGTCAGGCATGGGGACTATCGTTTTGGATAGTCAGGCATGGGGACTATCGTTTTGGATAGTCCGGCATGGGGACTATCGTTTTGGATAGTCCGGCATTGGGACTATCATTTTGGATAGTCCGACATGGGGACTATCGTTTTGGATAGTCCGGCATGGGGACTATCGTTTTGGATAGTCCGGCATGGGGAATATCGTTTTATATAGTCCGGCATGGGGACTATCATTTTTGATAGTCCGACATGGGGACTATCGTTTTGGATAGTCCGGCATGGGGACTATCGTTTTGGATAGTCCGGCATGGGGACTATCGTTTTGGATAGTCCGGCATGGGGACTATCGTTTTGGATAGTCCGGCATGGGGACTATCGTTTTGGATAGTTCAACATGGGGACTATCGTTTTGGATAGTTCAACATGGGGACTATTGTTTTGGATAGTCCGGCATTGGGACTATCGTTTTGGATAGTCCAGCATGTTGACTATCGTTTTGGATAGTCCGGCATGGGGACTATCGTTTTGGATAGTCCGGCATGGGGACTATCGTTTGGGATAGTCCGGCATGGGGACTATCGTTTTGGATAGTCCGTCATGTGGACTATCGTTTTGGATAGTCCGGCATGGGAACTATCGTTTTGGACAGTCCGGCATGGGGAATATCGTTTTGGATAGTCCGGCATGGGGACTATCGTTTTGGATAGTCCGGCATGGGGACTATCGTTTTGGATAGTCGGCATAGGGACTATCGTTTTGAATAGTCCGGCATTGGGACTATCGTTTTGGATAGTCCGGCATGGAGACTATCGTTGTGGATAGTCCGGCATGGGGACTATCGTTTTGGATAGTCTGGCATGGGACTATCGTTTTAGATAGTCCGGCATGGAGACTATCGTTTTGGATAGTCCGGCATGTTGACTATCGTTTTGGATAGTCAGGCACAAGGACTATTGTTTTGGATAGTCCTGCATGGGGACTATCGTTTTGGATAGTCAGGCATGGGGACTATCGTTTTGGATAGTCAGGCATGGGGACTATCGTTTTGGATAGTCCGGCATGGGGACTATCGTTTTGGATAGTCCGGCATTGGGACTATCATTTTGGATAGTCCGACATGGGGACTATCGTTTTGGATAGTCCGGCATGGGGACTATCGTTTTGGATAGTCCGGCATGGGGAATATCGTTTTATATAGTCCGGCATGGGGACTATCATTTTTGATAGTCCGACATGGGGACTATCGTTTTGGATAGTCCGGCATGGGGACTATCGTTTTGGATAGTCCGGCATGGGGACTATCGTTTTGGATAGTCCGGCATGGGGACTATCGTTTTGGATAGTCCGGCATGGGGACTATCGTTTTGGATAGTTCAACATGGGGACTATCGTTTTGGATAGTTCAACATGGGGACTATTGTTTTGGATAGTCCGGCATTGGGACTATCGTTTTGGATAGTCCAGCATGTTGACTATCGTTTTGGATAGTCCGGCATGGGGACTATCGTTTTGGATAGTCCGGCATGGGGACTATCGTTTGGGATAGTCCGGCATGGGGACTATCGTTTTGGATAGTCCGTCATGTGGACTATCGTTTTGGATAGTCCGGCATGGGAACTATCGTTTTGGACAGTCCGGCATGGGGAATATCGTTTTGGATAGTCCGGCATGGGGACTATCGTTTTGGATAGTCCGGCATGGGGACTATCGTTTTGGATAGTCGGCATAGGGACTATCGTTTTGAATAGTCCGGCATTGGGACTATCGTTTTGGATAGTCCGGCATGGAGACTATCGTTGTGGATAGTCCGGCATGGGGACTATCGTTTTGGATAGTCTGGCATGGGACTATCGTTTTAGATAGTCCGGCATGGAGACTATCGTTTTGGATAGTCCGGCATGTTGACTATCGTTTTGGATAGTCCGGCATGTTGACTATCGTTTTGGATAGTCAAGCATGGGGACTACCGTTTTGGATAGTCCAAGATGGGGACTATCGTTTTGGATAGTCCGGCATTGGGACTATTGTTTTATATAGTCCGGTATGGGGACTATCGATTCAGATAGTCCGGCATGAGGACTATCGTTTTGGATAGTCCGGCATTGGGACTATCGTTTTGGATAGTCCGGCATGTTGACTATCGTTTTGGATAGTCCGGCATGGGGATTATCGTTTTGGATAGTCCGGCATGGGGACTATCGTTTTGGATAGTCCGGCATGGGGACTATCGTTTTAAATAGTCCGGCATGGGGACTATCGTTTTGGATAGTCCGGCATGGGGACTATCGTTTTAGATAGTCCGGCATAAGTACTATCGTTTTGGATAGTCCGGCATGGGGACTATTGTTTTGGATAGTCCGGCATTGCTACTATCGTTTTGGATAGTCCGGCATGGGGATTATTGTTTTGGATAGTCCGGCATGGGGACTATCATTTTGGATAGTCCGGCATGGGGACTATCGTTTTAAATAGTCCGTTATGGGGACTATCGTTTTGGATAGTCCAGCATTTGGACTATCGTTTTGGATAGTCAGGCACAAGGACTATTGTTTTGGATAGTCCTGCATGGGGACTATCGTTTTGGATAGTCAGGTATGGGGACTATCGTTTTGGATAGTCAGGCATGGGGACTATCGTTTTGGATAGTCCGGCATGGGGACTATCGTTTTGGATAGTCCGGCATTGGGACTATCATTTTGGATAGTCCGACATGGGGACTATCGTTTTGGATAGTCCGGCATGGGGACTATCGTTTTGGATAGTCCGGCATGGGGAATATCGTTTTATATAGTCCGGCATGGGGACTATCATTTTTGATAGTCCGACATGGGGACTATCGTTTTGGATAGTCCGGCATGGGGACTATCGTTTTGGATAGTCCGGCATGGGGACTATCGTTTTGGATAGTCCGGCATGGGGACTATCGTTTTGGATAGTCCGGCATGGGGACTATCGTTTTGGATAGTTCAACATGGGGACTATCGTTTTGGATAGTTCAACATGGGGACTATTGTTTTGGATAGTCCGGCATTGGGACTATCGTTTTGGATAGTCCAGCATGTTGACTATCGTTTTGGATAGTCCGGCATGGGGACTATCGTTTTGGATAGTCCGGCATGGGGACTATCGTTTGGGATAGTCCGGCATGGGGACTATCGTTTTGGATAGTCCGTCATGTGGACTATCGTTTTGGATAGTCCGGCATGGGAACTATCGTTTTGGACAGTCCGGCATGGGGAATATCGTTTTGGATAGTCCGGCATGGGGACTATCGTTTTGGATAGTCCGGCATGGGGACTATCGTTTTGGATAGTCGGCATAGGGACTATCGTTTTGAATAGTCCGGCATTGGGACTATCGTTTTGGATAGTCCGGCATGGAGACTATCGTTGTGGATAGTCCGGCATGGGGACTATCGTTTTGGATAGTCTGGCATGGGACTATCGTTTTAGATAGTCCGGCATGGAGACTATCGTTTTGGATAGTCCGGCATGTTGACTATCGTTTTGGATAGTCCGGCATGTTGACTATCGTTTTGGATAGTCAAGCATGGGGACTACCGTTTTGGATAGTCCAAGATGGGGACTATCGTTTTGGATAGTCCGGCATTGGGACTATTGTTTTATATAGTCCGGTATGGGGACTATCGATTCAGATAGTCCGGCATGAGGACTATCGTTTTGGATAGTCCGGCATTGGGACTATCGTTTTGGATAGTCCGGCATGGGGACTATCGTTTTGGATAGTCCAACATGGGGACTATCGTTTTGGATAGTCCGGCATCGGGACTATCGTTTTGGATAGTCCGGCATGGGGACTATCGTTTTGGATAGTCTGGCATGGGGACTATCGTTTTGGATAGTCCGGCATGGGGACTATCGTTTTGGATAGTCCGGCATGGGGACTATCGTTTTGGATAGTAAGGCATGTTGACTATCGTTTTGGATAGTCCGGCATGTTGACTATCGTTTTGGATAGTCAAGCATGGGGACTACCGTTTTGGATAGTCCGGCATGGGGACTATCGTTTTGGATAGTCCCGCATTGGGACTATCGTTTTATATAGTCCGGCATGGAAACTATCGATTCGGATAGTCCGGCATGGGGACGATCGTTTTGGATAGCCCGGCATGGGGACTATTTTTTTGGATAGTCCAACATGAAGACTAACGTTTTGGATAGTCCGGCATTGGGACTATCGTTTTATATAGTCCGGCATAGGGACTATCGTTTTGGATAGTCCGGCATGGGGACTATCTCTTTGGATATTCCGGCATTGGGACTATCGTTTTGGATAGTTCGGCTCTGGAACTATCGTTTTGGATAGTCCGGCATGGGGACTATCGTTTTGGATAGTCCGGCATGGGGACCATCGTTTTGGATAGTCCGGCATGGGGCCTATCGTTTTGGATAGTCCGGCATGGGACTATCGTTTTGGATAGTCCGGCATGGTGACTATCGTTTTGGATAGTCCGGCATGTTGACTATCGTTTTGGATAGTCCGGCATGTTGACTATCGTTTTGGATAGTCCGGCATGGGGACTATCGTTTTGGATAGTCCGTCATGTGGACTATCGTTTTGGATAGTCAGGCATGGGGACTATCGTTTTGGATAGTCAGGCATGGGGACTATCGTTTTGGATAGTCCGGCATAGGGACTATCGTTTTGGATAGTCCGGCATGGGGACTATCATTTAGGATAGTCCGACATAGGGACTATCGTTTTGGATAGTCCGGCATTGGGACTATCGTTTTGGATAGTCCTGCATGGGGACTATCGTTTTGGATAGTCCGACATGGGGACTATCGTTTTGGATAGTCCGGCATTGGGACTATCGTTTTGGATAGTCCTGCATGGGGACTATCGTTTTGGATAGTCCGGCATGGGGACTATCGATTTGGATAGTCCGTCATGGGGACTATCGTTTTGGATAGTCCGGCATGGAGACTATCGTTTTGGATAGTCCAACATGGGGACTATCGTTTTGGATAGTCCGGCATTGGGACTATCGTTTTGGATAGTCCGGCATGTTGACTATCGTTTTGGATAGTCCGGCATGTGGACTATCGTTTTGGATAGTCCGGCATGGGACTATCGTTTTGGATAGTCCAGCATGGAGACTATCGTTTTGGATAGTCCGGCATTTTGACTATCGTTTTGGATAGTCCGGCATGGGGACTATCGTTTTGGATAGTCCGACATGAAGACTATCGTTTTGGATAGTCCGGCATTGGGACTATCGTTTTATATAGTCCGGCATGGGGACTATCGTTTTAAATAGTCCAACATGGGGACTATCGTTTTGGATAGTCCGGCATTGGGACTATCGTTTTGGATAGTCCGGCATGTTGACTATCGTTTAGGATAGTCCGGCATGGGGACTATCGTTTTGGATAGTCCGGCATGGGGACTATCGTTTTGTATAGTCCGGCATGGGGACTATCGTTTTGGATAGTCCGGCATGGGGACTATCGTTTTGGATAGTCCGGCATGGGGACAATCGTTTTGGATAGTCTGGCATGGGGACAATCGTTTTAGATAGTCCTGCATGGGGACTACCGTATAGGATAGTCCGGCATGGGGACTATCGTTTTGGATAGTCCGGCATTGGGACTATCGTTTTATAATATAGTCCGGCATGGGGACTATCGTTTCGGATAGTCCGGCATGGGGACTATCGTTTTGGATAGTCCGGCATGGGGAATATCGTTTTATATAGTCCGGCATGGGGACTATCATTTTTGATAGTCCGACATGGGGACTATCGTTTTGGATAGTCCGGCATGGGGACTATCGTTTTGGATAGTCCGGCATGGGGACTATCGTTTTGGATAGTCCGGCATGGGGACTATCGTTTTGGATAGTCCGGCATGGGGACTATCGTTTTGGATAGTTCAACATGGGGACTATCGTTTTGGATAGTTCAACATGGGGACTATTGTTTTGGATAGTCCGGCATTGGGACTATCGTTTTGGATAGTCCAGCATGTTGACTATCGTTTTGGATAGTCCGGCATGGGGACTATCGTTTTGGATAGTCCGGCATGGGGACTATCGTTTGGGATAGTCCGGCATGGGGACTATCGTTTTGGATAGTCCGTCATGTGGACTATCGTTTTGGATAGTCCGGCATGGGAACTATCGTTTTGGACAGTCCGGCATGGGGAATATCGTTTTGGATAGTCCGGCATGGGGACTATCGTTTTGGATAGTCCGGCATGGGGACTATCGTTTTTGATAGTCGGCATAGGGACTATCGTTTTGAATAGTCCGGCATTGGGACTATCGTTTTGGATAGTCCGGCATGGAGACTATCGTTGTGGATAGTCCGGCATGGGGACTATCGTTTTGGATAGTCTGGCATGGGACTATCGTTTTAGATAGTCCGGCATGGAGACTATCGTTTTGGATAGTCCGGCATGTTGACTATCGTTTTGGATAGTCCGGCATGTTGACTATCGTTTTGGATAGTCAAGCATGGGGACTACCGTTTTGGATAGTCCAAGATGGGGACTATCGTTTTGGATAGTCCGGCATTGGGACTATTGTTTTATATAGTCCGGTATGGGGACTATCGATTCAGATAGTCCGGCATGAGGACTATCGTTTTGGATAGTCCGGCATTGGGACTATCGTTTTGGATAGTCCGGCATGGGGACTATCGTTTTGGATAGTCCAACATGGGGACTATCGTTTTGGATAGTCCGGCATCGGGACTATCGTTTTGGATAGTCCGGCATGGGGACTATCGTTTTGGATAGTCTGGCATGGGGACTATCGTTTTGGATAGTCCGGCATGGGGACTATCGTTTTGGATAGTCCGGCATGGGGACTATCGTTTTGGATAGTAAGGCATGTTGACTATCGTTTTGGATAGTCCGGCATGTTGACTATCGTTTTGGATAGTCAAGCATGGGGACTACCGTTTTGGATAGTCCGGCATGGGGACTATCGTTTTGGATAGTCCCGCATTGGGACTATCGTTTTATATAGTCCGGCATGGAAACTATCGATTCGGATAGTCCGGCATGGGGACGATCGTTTTGGATAGCCCGGCATGGGGACTATTGTTTTGGATAGTCCAACATGAAGACTAACGTTTTGGATAGTCCGGCATTGGGACTATCGTTTTATATAGTCCGGCATAGGGACTATCGTTTTGGATAGTCCGGCATGGGGACTATCTCTTTGGATATTCCGGCATTGGGACTATCGTTTTGGATAGTTCGGCTCTGGAACTATCGTTTTGGATAGTCCGGCATGGGGACTATCGTTTTGGATAGTCCGGCATGGGGACCATCGTTTTGGATAGTCCGGCATGGGGCCTATCGTTTTGGATAGTCCGGCATGGGACTATCGTTTTGGATAGTCCGGCATGGTGACTATCGTTTTGGATAGTCCGGCATGTTGACTATCGTTTTGGATAGTCCGGCATGTTGACTATCGTTTTGGATAGTCCGGCATGGGGACTATCGTTTTGGATAGTCCGTCATGTGGACTATCGTTTTGGATAGTCAGGCATGGGGACTATCGTTTTGGATAGTCAGGCATGGGGACTATCGTTTTGGATAGTCCGGCATAGGGACTATCGTTTTGGATAGTCCGGCATGGGGACTATCATTTAGGATAGTCCGACATAGGGACTATCGTTTTGGATAGTCCGGCATTGGGACTATCGTTTTGGATAGTCCTGCATGGGGACTATCGTTTTGGATAGTCCGACATGGGGACTATCGTTTTGGATAGTCCGGCATTGGGACTATCGTTTTGGATAGTCCTGCATGGGGACTATCGTTTTGGATAGTCCGGCATGGGGACTATCGATTTGGATAGTCCGGCATGGGGACTATCGTTTTGGATAGTCCGGCATGGAGACAATCGTTTTGGATAGTCCAACATGGGGACTATCGTTTTGGATAGTCCGGCATTGGGACTATCGTTTTGGATAGTCAGGCACAAGGACTATTGTTTTGGATAGTCCTGCATGGGGACTATCGTTTTGGATAGTCAGGCATGGGGACTATCGTTTTGGATAGTCAGGCATGGGGACTATCGTTTTGGATAGTCCGGCATGGGGACTATCGTTTTGGATAGTCCGGCATTGGGACTATCATTTTGGATAGTCCGACATGGGGACTATCGTTTTGGATAGTCCGGCATGGGGACTATCGTTTTGGATAGTCCGGCATGGGGAATATCGTTTTATATAGTCCGGCATGGGGACTATCATTTTTGATAGTCCGACATGGGGACTATCGTTTTGGATAGTCCGGCATGGGGACTATCGTTTTG
This sequence comes from Neoaliturus tenellus, assembly GCA_030545055.2. Lineage (NCBI taxonomy): Eukaryota > Metazoa > Arthropoda > Insecta > Hemiptera > Cicadellidae > Neoaliturus > Neoaliturus tenellus. The sequence continues at coordinate 130,869,230 of CM061535.1, forward strand.
GATAGTCCGGCATGGGGACTATCGTTTTGGATAGTCCGGCATGGGGACTATCGTTTTGGATAGTCCGGCATGGGGACTATCGTTTTGGATAGTTCAACATGGGGACTATCGTTTTGGATAGTTCAACATGGGGACTATCGTTTTGGATAGTCCGGCATTGGGACTATCGTTTTGGATAGTCCAGCATGTTGACTATCGTTTTGGATAGTCCGGCATGGGGACTATCGTTTTGGATAGTCCGGCATGGGGACTATCGTTTGGGATAGTCCGGCATGGGGACTATCGTTTTGGATAGTCCGTCATGTGGACTATCGTTTTGGATAGTCCGGCATGGGAACTATCGTTTTGGACAGTCCGGCATGGGGAATATCGTTTTGGATAGTCCGGCATGGGGACTATCGTTTTGGATAGTCCGGCATGGGGACTATCGTTTTGGATAGTCGGCATAGGGACTATCGTTTTGAATAGTCCGGCATTGGGACTATCGTTTTGGATAGTCCGGCATGGAGACTATCGTTGTGGATAGTCCGGCATGGGGACTATCGTTTTGGATAGTCTGGCATGGGACTATCGTTTTAGATAGTCCGGCATGGAGACTATCGTTTTGGATAGTCCGGCATGTTGACTATCGTTTTGGATAGTCCGGCATGTTGACTATCGTTTTGGATAGTCCGGCATGTTGACTATCGTTTTGGATAGTCAAGCATGGGGACTACCGTTTTGGATAGTCCAAGATGGGGACTATCGTTTTGGATAGTCCGGCATTGGGACTATCGTTTTATATAGTCCGGTATGGGGACTATCGATTCAGATAGTCCGGCATGAGGACTATCGTTTTGGATAGTCCGGCATTGGGACTATCGTTTTGGATAGTCCGGCATGGGGACTATCGTTTTGGATAGTCCAACATGGGGACTATCGTTTTGGATAGTCCAACATGGGGACTATCGTTTTGGATAGTCCGGCATCGGGACTATCGTTTTGGATAGTCCGGCATGGGGACTATCGTTTTGGATAGTCTGGCATGGGGACTATCGTTTTGGATAGTCCGGCATGGGGACTATCGTTTTGGATAGTCCGGCATGGGGACTATCGTTTTGGATAGTCCGGCATGTTGACTATCGTTTTGGATAGTCCGGCATGTTGACTATCGTTTTGGATAGTCAAGCATGGGGACTACCGTTTTGGATAGTCCGGCATGGGGACTATCGTTTTGGATAGTCCCGCATTGGGACTATCGTTTTATATAGTCCGGCATGGAAACTATCGATTCGGATAGTCCGGCATGGGGACGATCGTTTTGGATAGTCCGGCATGGGGACTATCGTTTTGGATAGTCCGGCATGTGGACTATCGTTTTGGATAGTCCGGCATGGGACTATCGTTTTGGATAGTCCGGCATGGAGACTATCGTTTTGGATAGTCCGGCATTTTGACTATCGTTTTGTATAGTCCGGCAGGGGGGCTATCGTTTTGGATAGTCCGGCATTGGGACTATCGTTTTGGATAGTCCGTCATTTGGACGATCGTTTTGGATAGTCCGGCATGGGGACTATCGTTTTGGATAGTCTGACATGAAGACTATCGTTTTGGATAGTCCGGCATTGGGACTATCGTTTTATATAGTCCGGCATGGGGACTATCGTTTTGGATAGTCCGGCATGTTGACTATCGTTTTAGATAGTCCGGCATGGGGACTATTGTTTTGGATAGTCCTGCATTGGGACTATCGTTTTGGATAGTCCGGCATGGGGACTATCGTTTTGGATAGTCCGGCACGGGGACTATCGTTTTGGATAGTCCGGCATGGGGATTATCGTTTTGGATAGTCCGGCATGGGGACTATCGTTTTGGATAGTCCGGCATGGGGACTATCGTTTTAAATAGTCCGGCATGGGGACTATCGTTTTGGATAGTCCGGCATGGGGACTATCGTTTTAGATAGTCCGGCATAAGTACTATCGTTTTGGATAGTCCGGCATGGGGACTATTGTTTTGGATAGTCCGGCATTGCTACTATCGTTTTGGATAGTCCGGCATGGGGATTATCGTTTTGGATAGTCCGGCATGGGGACTATCATTTTGGATAGTCCGGCATGGGGACTATCGTTTTAAATAGTCCGTTATGGGGACTATCGTTTTGGATAGTCCAGCATTTGGACTATCGTTTTGGATAGTCAGGCACAAGGACTATTGTTTTGGATAGTCCTGCATGGGGACTATCGTTTTGGATAGTCAGGCATGGGGACTATCGTTTTGGATAGTCAGGCATGGGGACTATCGTTTTGGATAGTCCGGCATGGGGACTATCGTTTTGGATAGTCCGGCATTGGGACTATCATTTTGGATAGTCCGACATGGGGACTATCGTTTTGGATAGTCCGGCATGGGGACTATCGTTTTGGATAGTCCGGCATGGGGAATATCGTTTTATATAGTCCGGCATGGGGACTATCATTTTTGATAGTCCGACATGGGGACTATCGTTTTGGATAGTCCGGCATGGGGACTATCGTTTTGGATAGTCCGGCATGGGGACTATCGTTTTGGATAGTCCGGCATGGGGACTATCGTTTTGGATAGTCCGGCATGGGGACTATCGTTTTGGATAGTTCAACATGGGGACTATCGTTTTGGATAGTTCAACATGGGGACTATCGTTTTGGATAGTCCGGCATTGGGACTATCGTTTTGGATAGTCCAGCATGTTGACTATCGTTTTGGATAGTCCGGCATGGGGACTATCGTTTTGGATAGTCCGGCATGGGGACTATCGTTTGGGATAGTCCGGCATGGGGACTATCGTTTTGGATAGTCCGTCATGTGGACTATCGTTTTGGATAGTCCGGCATGGGAACTATCGTTTTGGACAGTCCGGCATGGGGAATATCGTTTTGGATAGTCGGCATAGGGACTATCGTTTTGAATAGTCCGGCATTGGGACTATCGTTTTGGATAGTCCGGCATGGAGACTATCGTTGTGGATAGTCCGGCATGGGGACTATCGTTTTGGATAGTCTGGCATGGGACTATCGTTTTAGATAGTCCGGCATGGAGACTATCGTTTTGGATAGTCCGGCATGTTGACTATCGTTTTGGATAGTCCGGCATGTTGACTATCGTTTTGGATAGTCAAGCATGGGGACTACCGTTTTGGATAGTCCAAGATGGGGACTATCGTTTTGGATAGTCCGGCATTGGGACTATCGTTTTATATAGTCCGGCATGGGGACTATCGATTCAGATAGTCCAGCATGAGGACTATCGTTTTGGATAGTCCGGCATTGGGACTATCGTTTTGGATAGTCCGGCATTGTTACTATCGTTTTGGATAGTCCGGCATGGGGACTATCGTTTTGGATAGTCCAACATGGGGACTATCGTTTTGGATAGTCCGGCATCGGGACTATCGTTTTGGATAGTCCGGCATGGGGACTATCGTTTTGGATAGTCTGGCATGGGGACTATCGTTTTGGATAGTCCGGCATGGGGACTATCGTTTTGGATAGTCCGGCATGGGGACTATCGTTTTGGATAGTCCGGCATGTTGACTATCGTTTTGGATAGTCCGGCATGTTGACTATCGTTTTGGATAGTCAAGCATGGGGACTACCGTTTTGGATAGTCCGGCATGGGGACTATCGTTTTGGATAGTCTGGCATGGGGACTATCGTTTTGGATAGTCCGGCATGGGGACTATCGTTTTGGATAGTCCGGCATGGGGACTATCGTTTTGGATAGTCCGGCATGTTGACTATCGTTTTGGATAGTCCAGCATGGGGACTATCGTTTTAGATAGTCCGGCATTGGGACTATCGTTTTGGATAGTCCGGCATGGGGACTATCGTTTTGGATAGTCCGGCATGGGGACTATCGTTTTGGATAGTCCAACATAGGGACTATCGTTTTGGATATTCCGGCATTGGGACTATCGTTTTGGATAGTCCGGCATGGGGACTATCGTTTTGGATAGTCCGGCATGGGGACTATCGTTTTGGATAGTCCGGCATGGGGAATATCGGTTTGGATAGTCCGGCATGGGGACCATCGTTTTGGATAGTCCGGCATGTGGACTATCGTTTTGGATAGTCTGGCATGGGAACTATCGTTTTGGACAGTCCGGCATGGGGACTATCGTTTTGGATAGTCGGCATGGGGACTATCGTTGTGGATAGTCCGGCATGGGGACTATCGTTTTGGATAGTCCGGCATGGGACTATCGTTTTAGATAGTCCGGCATGTTGACTATCGTTTTGGATAGTCCGGCATGTTGACTATCGTTTTGGATAGTCCGGCATGTTGACTATCGTTTTGGATAGTCAAGCATGGGGACTACCGTTTTGGATAGTCCGGCATGGGAACTATCGTTTTGGATAGTCCGGCATTGGGACTATCGTTTTATATAGTCCGGCATGGGGACTATCGATTCGGATAGTCCGGCATGGGGACGATCGTTTTGGATAGTCCGGCATGGGGACTATCGTTTTGGATAGTCCGACATGAAGACTATCGTTTTGGATAGACCGGCATTGGGACTATCTTTTTATATAGTCCGGCACGGAGACTATCGTTTTGGATAGTCTGGCATGTTGACTATCGTTTTGGATAGTCCGGCATGGGGACTATTGTTTTGGATAGTCCTGCATTGGGACTATCGTTTTGGATAGTCCGGCATGGGGACTATCGTTTTTGGATAGTCCGGCACGGGGACTATCGTTTTGGATAATCCGGCATGGGGATTATCGTTTTGGATAGTCCGCCATGGGGACTATCGTTTTGGATAGTCCGGCATGGGGACTATCGTTTTAAATAGTCCGGCATGGGGACTATCGTTTTGGATAGTCCGGCATGGGGACTATCGTTTTAGATAGTCCGGCATGGGGACTATCGTTTTGGATAGTCCGGCATGGGGACTATCGTTTTGGATAGTCCTGCATGGGGACTATCGTTTTGGATAGTCCGGCATGGGGATTATCGTTTTGGATAGTCCGGCATGGGGACTATCGTTTTGGATAGTCCGGCATGGGGACTATCGTTTTAAATAGTCCGGCTTGGGGACTATCGTTTTGGATAGTCCGGCATGGGGACTATCGTTTTAGATAGTCCGGCATGGGGACTATCGTTTTGGATAGTCCGGCATTGGGACTATCGTTTTGGATAGTCCTGCATGGGGACTATCGTTTTGGATAGTCCGGCATGGGGACTATCGATTTGGATAGTCTGGCATGGGGACTATCGTTTTGGATAGTTTGGCATGGAGACTATCGTTTTGGATAGTCCAACATGGGGACTGTCGTTTTGGATAGTCCGGCATTGGGACTATCGTTTTGGATAATCCGGCATGTTGACTATCGTTTTGGATAGTCCAGCATGGGGACTATCGTTTTGGATAGTCCGGCATGGGGACTATGGTTTTGGATAGTCCGGCATGGGGACTATCGTTTTGGATAGTCCGGCATGTGGACTATCGTTTTGGATAGTCCGGCATGGGGACTATCGTTTTGGATAGTCCGGCATGGGGACTATCGTTTTGGATAGTCCGGCATGGGGACTATCGTTTTGGATAGTCCGGTATGGGGACTATCGTTTTGGCTAGTCCGGCATTGGGACTATCGTTTTGGATAGTCCAGCATGGGGACTATCGTTGTGGATAGTCCGGCATGGGGACTATCGTTTTGGATAGTCCGCCATGGGACTATCGTTTTGGATAGTCCGGCATGGAGACTATCGTTTTGGATAGTCTGACATGGGGACTATCGTTTTGGATAGTCCGGCATTGGGACTATCGTTTTGGATAGTCCGGCATGTTGACTATCGTTTTGGATAGTCCGGCATGGGGACTATCGTTTTGGATAGTCCGGCATGGGGACTATCGTTTTGGATAGTCCGGCAGGGGGACAATCGTTTTGGATAGTCCGGCATTGGGACTATCGTTTTGGATAGTCCGTCATGGGGACGATCGTTTTGGATAGTCCGGCATCGGGACTATCGTTTTGGATAGTCCGGCATGGGGACTATCGTTTTGGATAGTCTGGCATGGGGACTATCGTTTTGGATAGTCCGCATGGGGACTATCGTTTTGGATAGTCCGGCATGGGGACTATCGTTTTGGATAGTCTGGCATTTGGACTATCGTTTTGGATAGTCCGGCATGGGGACTATCGTTTTGGATAGTCCGGCATGGGGACTATCGTTTTGGATAGTCCGGCATGGGGACTATCGTTTTGGATAGTCCGGCATGTGGACTATCCTTTTGGATAGTCCGGCATGGGGACTATCGTTTTGGATAGTCCGGCATGGAGACTATCGTTTTGGATAGTCCGGCATGTTGACTATCGTTTTGGATAGTCCGGCATGTTGACTATCGTTTTGGATAGTCAAGCATGGGGACTACCGTTTTGGATAGTCCAAGATGGTGACTATCGTTTTGGATAGTCCGGCATTGGGACTATCGTTTTATATAGTCCGGTATGGGGACTATCGATTCAGATAGTCCGGCATGAGGACTATCGTTTTGGATAGTCCGGCATTGGGACTATCGTTTTGGATAGTCCGGCATGGGGACTATCGTTTTGGATAGTCCGGCATGGGGACTATCGTTTTGGATAGTCCAACATGGGGACTATCGTTTTGGATATTCCGGCATTGGGACTATCGTTTTGGATAGTTCGGCTCTGGAACTATCGTTTTGGATAGTCCGGCATGGGGACTATCGTTTTTTATAGTCCGGCATGGGGACCATCGTTTTGGATAGTCCGGCATGGGGCCTATCGTTTTGGATAGTCCGGCATGGGACTATCGTTTTGGATAGTCCGGCATGGTGACTATCGTTTTGGATAGTCCGGCATGTTGACTATCGTTTTGGATAGTCCGGCATGTTGACTATCGTTTTGGATAGTCCGGCATGGGGACTATCGTTTTGGATAGTCCGTCATGTGGACTATCGTTTTGGATAGTCAGGCATGGGGACTATCGTTTTGGATAGTCAGGCATGGGGACTATCGTTTTGGATAGTCCGGCATAGGGACTATCGTTTTGGATAGTCCGGCATGGGGACTATCATTTAGGATAGTCCGACATAGGGACTATCGTTTTGGATAGTCCGGCATTGGGACTATCGTTTTGGATAGTCCTGCATGGGGACTATCGTTTTGGATAGTCCGACATGGGGACTATCGTTTTGGATAGTCCGGCATTGGGACTATCGTTTTGGATAGTCCTGCATGGGGACTATCGTTTTGGATAGTCCGGCATGGGGACTATCGATTTGGATAGTCCGGCATGGGGACTATCGTTTTGGATAGTCCGGCATGGAGACTATCGTTTTGGATAGTCCAACATGGGGACTATCGTTTTGGATAGTCCGGCATTGGGACTATCGTTTTGGATAGTCCGGCATGTTGACTATCGTTTTGGATAGTCCGGCATGTGGACTATCGTTTTGGATAGTCCGGCATGGGACTATCGTTTTGGATAGTCCGGCATGGAGACTATCGTTTTGGATAGTCCGGCATTTTGACTATCGTTTTGGATAGTCCGGCAGGGGGGCTATCGTTTTGGATAGTGCGGTATTTGGACTATCGTTTTGGATAGTCCGTCATTTGGACGATCGTTTTGGATAGTCCGGCATGGGGACTATCGTTTTGGATAGTCCGACATGAAGACTATCGTTTTGGATAGTAAGGCATTGGGACTATCGTTTTATATAGTCCGGCATGGGGACTATCGTTTTGGATAGTCCGGCATGTTGACTATCGTTTTGGATAGTCCGGCATGGGGATTATCGTTTTGGATAGTCCGGCATGGGGACTATCGTTTTGGATAGTCCGGCATGGGGACTATCGTTTTAAATAGTCCGGCATGGGGACTATCGTTTTGGATAGTCCGGCATGGGGACTATCGTTTTAGATAGTCCGGCATAAGTACTATCGTTTGGATAGTCCGGCATGGGGACTATTGTTTTGGATAGTCCGGCATTGCTACTATCGTTTTGGATAGTCCGGCATGGGGATTATCGTTTTGGATAGTCCGGCATGGGGACTATCATTTTGGATAGTCCGGCATGGGGACTATTGTTTTAAATAGTCCGTTATGGGGACTATCGTTTTGGATAGTCCAGCATTTGGACTATCGTTTTGGATAGTCAGGCACAAGGACTATTGTTTTGGATAGTCCTGCATGGGGACTATCGTTTTGGATAGTCAGGCATGGGGACTATCGTTTTGGATAGTCAGGCATGGGGACTATCGTTTTGGATAGTCCGGCATGGGGACTATCGTTTTGGATAGTCCGGCATTGGGACTATCATTTTGGATAGTCCGACATGGGGACTATCGTTTTGGATAGTCCGGCATGGGGACTATCGTTTTGGATAGTCCGGCATGGGGAATATCGTTTTATATAGTCCGGCATGGGGACTATCATTTTTGATAGTCCGACATGGGGACTATCGTTTTGGATAGTCCGGCATGGGGACTATCGTTTTGGATAGTCCGGCATGGGGACTATCGTTTTGGATAGTCCGGCATGGGGGACTATCGTTTTGGATAGTCCGGCATGGGGACTATCGTTTTGGATAGTTAAACATGGGGACTATCGTTTTGGATAGTTCAACATGGGGACTATCGTTTTGGATAGTCCGGCATTGGGACTATCGTTTTGGATAGTCCAGCATGTTGACTATCGTTTTGGATAGTCCGGCATTTTGACTATCGTTTTGGATAGTCCGGCAGGGGGGCTATCGTTTTGGATAGTCCGGTATTTGGACTATCGTTTTGGATAGTCCGTCATTTGGACGATCGTTTTGGATAGTCCGGCATTGGGACTATCGTTTTGGATAGTCCGACATGAAGACTATCGTTTTGGATAGTAAGGCATTGGGACTATCGTTTTATATAGTCCGGCATGGGGACTATCGTTTTGGATAGTCCGGCATGTTGACTATCGTTTTGGATAGTCCGGCATGGGGATTATCGTTTTGGATAGTCCGGCATGGGGACTATCGTTTTGGATAGTCCGGCATGGGGACTATCGTTTTAAATAGTCCGGCATGGGGACTATCGTTTTGGATAGTCCGGCATGGGGACTATCGTTTCAGATAGTCCGGCATAAGTACTATCGTTTTGGATAGTCCGGCATGGGGACTATTGTTTTGGATAGTCCGGCATTGCTACTATCGTTTTGGATAGTCCGTTATGGGGACTATCGTTTTGGATAGTCCAGCATTTGGACTATCGTTTTGGATAGTCAGGCACAAGGACTATTGTTTTGGATAGTCCTGCATGGGGACTATCGTTTTGGATAGTCAGGCATGGGGACTATCGTTTTGGATAGTCAGGCATGGGGACTATCGTTTTGGATAGTCCGGCATGGGGACTATCGTTTTGGATAGTCCGGCATTGGGACTATCATTTTGGATAGTCCGACATGGGGACTATCGTTTTGGATAGTCCGGCATGGGGACTATCGTTTTGGATAGTCCGGCATGGGGAATATCGTTTTATATAGTCCGGCATGGGGACTATCATTTTTGATAGTCCGACATGGGGACTATCGTTTTGGATAGTCCGGCATGGGGGACTATCGTTTTGGATAGTCCGGCATGGGGACTATCGTTTTGGATAGTCCGGCATGGGGACTATCGTTTTGGATAGTCCGGCATGGGGACTATCGTTTTGGATAGTTCAACATGGGGACTATCGTTTTGGATAGTTCAACATAGGGACTATCGTTTTGGATAGTCCGGCATTGGGACTATCGTTTTGGATAGTCCAGCATGTTGACTATCGTTTTGGATAGTCCGGCATGGGGACTATCGTTTTGGATATTCCGGCATGGGGACTATCGTTTGGGATAGTCCGGCATGGGGACTATCGTTTTGGATAGTCCGTCATGTGGACTATCGTTTTGGATAGTCCGGCATGGGAACTATCGTTTTGGACAGTCCGGCATGGGGAATATCGTTTTGGATAGTCCGGCATGGGGGACTATCGTTTTGGATAGTCCGGCATGGGGACTATCGTTTTGGATAGTCGGCATAGGGACTATCGTTTTGAATAGTCCGGCATTGGGACTATCGTTTTGGATAGTCCGGCATGGAGACTATCGTTGTGGATAGTCCGGCATGGGGGACTATCGTTTTGGATAGTCTGGCATGGGACTATCGTTTTAGATAGTCCGGCATGGAGACTATCGTTTTGGATAGTCCGGTATGGGGACTATCGATTCAGATAGTCCGGCATGAGGACTATCGTTTTGGATAGTCCGGCATGGGGATTATCGTTTTGGATAGTCCGGCATGGGGACTATCGTTTTGGATAGTCCGGCATGGGGACTATCGTTTTAAATAGTCCGGCTTGGGGACTATCGTTTTGGATAGTCCGGCATGGGGGACTATCGTTTTAGATAGTCCGGCATGGGGACTATCGTTTTGGATAGTCCGGCATTGGGACTATCGTTTTGGATAGTCCTGCATGGGGACTATCGTTTTGGATAGTCCGGCATGGGGACTATCGATTTGGATAGTCTGGCATGGGGACTATCGTTTTGGATAGTTTGGCATGGAGACTATCGTTTTGGATAGTCCAACATGGGGACTGTCGTTTTGGATAGTCCGGCATTGGGACTATCGTTTTGGATAATCCGGCATGTTGACTATCGTTTTGGATAGTCCAGCATGGGGACTATCGTTTTGGATAGTCCGGCATGGGGACTATGGTTTTGGATAGTCCGGCATGGGGACTATCGTTTTGGATAGTCCGGCATGTGGACTATCGTTTTGGATAGTCCGGCATGGGGACTATCGTTTTGGATAGTCCGGCATGGGGACTATCGTTTTGGATAGTCCGGCATGGGGACTATCGTTTTGGATAGTCCGGTATGGGGACTATCGTTTTGGCTAGTCCGGCATTGGGACTATCGTTTTGGATAGTCCAGCATGGGGACTATCGTTGTGGATAGTCCGGCATGGGGACTATCGTTTTGGATAGTCCGCCATGGGACTATCGTTTTGGATAGTCCGGCATGGAGACTATCGTTTTGGATAGTCTGACATGGGGACTATCGTTTTGGATAGTCCGGCATTGGGACTATCGTTTTGGATAGTCCGGCATGTTGACTATCGTTTTGGATAGTCCGGCATGGGGACTATCGTTTTGGATAGTCCGGCATGGGGACTATCGTTTTGGATAGTCCGGCAGGGGGACAATCGTTTTGGATAGTCCGGCATTGGGACTATCGTTTTGGATAGTCCGTCATGGGGACGATCGTTTTGGATAGTCCGGCATCGGGACTATCGTTTTGGATAGTCCGGCATGGGGACTATCGTTTTGGATAGTCTGGCATGGGGACTATCGTTTTGGATAGTCCGGCATGGGGACTATCGTTTTGGATAGTCCGGCATGGGGACTATCGTTTTGGATAGTCTGGCATTTGGACTATCGTTTTGGATAGTCCGGCATGGGGGACTATCGTTTTGGATAGTCCGGCATGGGGACTATCGTTTTGGATAGTCCGGCATGGGGACTATCGTTTTGGATAGTCCGGCATGTGGACTATCCTTTTGGATAGTCCGGCATGGGGACTATCGTTTTGGATAGTCCGGCATGGAGACTATCGTTTTGGATAGTCCGGCATGTTGACTATCGTTTTGGATAGTCCGGCATGGGGACTATCGTTTTGGATAGTCCGTCATGTGGACTATCGTTTTGGATAGTCAGGCATGGGGACTATCGTTTTGGATAGTCAGGCATGGGGACTATCGTTTTGGATAGTCCGGCATAGGGACTATCGTTTTGGATAGTCCGGCATGGGGACTATCATTTAGGATAGTCCGACATAGGGACTATCGTTTTGGATAGTCCGGCATTGGGACTATCGTTTTGGATAGTCCTGCATGGGGACTATCGTTTTGGATAGTCCGACATGGGGACTATCGTTTTGGATAGTCCGGCATTGGGACTATCGTTTTGGATAGTCCTGCATGGGGACTATCGTTTTGGATAGTCCGGCATGGGGACTATCGATTTGGATAGTCCGGCATGGGGACTATCGTTTTGGATAGTCCGGCATGGAGACTATCGTTTTGGATAGTCCAACATGGGGACTATCGTTTTGGATAGTCCGGCATTGGGACTATCGTTTTGGATAGTCCGGCATGTTGACTATCGTTTTGGATAGTCCGGCATGTGGACTATCGTTTTGGATAGTCCGGCATGGGACTATCGTTTTGGATAGTCCGGCATGGAGACTATCGTTTTGGATAGTCCGGCATTTTGACTATCGTTTTGGATAGTCCGGCAGGGGGGCTATCGTTTTGGATAGTCCGGTATTTGGACTATCGTTTTGGATAGTCCGTCATTTGGACGATCGTTTTGGATAGTCCGGCATGGGGACTATCGTTTTGGATAGTCCGACATGAAGACTATCGTTTTGGATAGTAAGGCATTGGGACTATCGTTTTATATAGTCCGGCATGGGGACTATCGTTTTGGATAGTCCGGCATGTTGACTATCGTTTTGGATAGTCCGGCATGGGGATTATCGTTTTGGATAGTCCGGCATGGGGACTATCGTTTTGGATAGTCCGGCATGGGGACTATCGTTTTAAATAGTCCGGCATGGGGACTATCGTTTTGGATAGTCCGGCATGGGGACTATCGTTTTAGATAGTCCGGCATAAGTACTATCGTTTTGGATAGTCCGGCATGGGGACTATTGTTTTGGATAGTCCGGCATTGCTACTATCGTTTTGGATAGTCCGGCATGGGGATTATCGTTTTGGATAGTCCGGCATGGGGACTATCATTTTGGATAGTCCGGCATGGGGACTATTGTTTTAAATAGTCCGTTATGGGGACTATCGTTTTGGATAGTCCAGCATTTGGACTATCGTTTTGGATAGTCAGGCACAAGGACTATTGTTTTGGATAGTCCTGCATGGGGACTATCGTTTTGGATAGTCAGGCATGGGGACTATCGTTTTGGATAGTCAGGCATGGGGACTATCGTTTTGGATAGTCCGGCATGGGGACTATCGTTTTGGATAGTCCGGCATTGGGACTATCATTTTGGATAGTCCGACATGGGGACTATCGTTTTGGATAGTCCGGCATGGGGGACTATCGTTTTGGATAGTCCGGCATGGGGAATATCGTTTTATATAGTCCGGCATGGGGACTATCATTTTTGATAGTCCGACATGGGGACTATCGTTTTGGATAGTCCGGCATGGGGACTATCGTTTTGGATAGTCCGGCATGGGGACTATCGTTTTGGATAGTCCGGCATGGGGACTATCGTTTTGGATAGTCCGGCATGGGGACTATCGTTTTGGATAGTTAAACATGGGGACTATCGTTTTGGATAGTTCAACATGGGGACTATCGTTTTGGATAGTCCGGCATTGGGACTATCGTTTTGGATAGTCCAGCATGTTGACTATCGTTTTGGATAGTCCGGCATTTTGACTATCGTTTTGGATAGTCCGGCAGGGGGGCTATCGTTTTGGATAGTCCGGTATTTGGACTATCGTTTTGGATAGTCCGTCATTTGGACGATCGTTTTGGATAGTCCGGCATTGGGACTATCGTTTTGGATAGTCCGACATGAAGACTATCGTTTTGGATAGTAAGGCATTGGGACTATCGTTTTATATAGTCCGGCATGGGGACTATCGTTTTGGATAGTCCGGCATGTTGACTATCGTTTTGGATAGTCCGGCATGGGGATTATCGTTTTGGATAGTCCGGCATGGGGACTATCGTTTTGGATAGTCCGGCATGGGGACTATCGTTTTAAATAGTCCGGCATGGGGACTATCGTTTTGGATAGTCCGGCATGGGGACTATCGTTTCAGATAGTCCGGCATAAGTACTATCGTTTTGGATAGTCCGGCATGGGGACTATTGTTTTGGATAGTCCGGCATTGCTACTATCGTTTTGGATAGTCCGTTATGGGGACTATCGTTTTGGATAGTCCAGCATTTGGACTATCGTTTTGGATAGTCAGGCACAAGGACTATTGTTTTGGATAGTCCTGCATGGGGACTATCGTTTTGGATAGTCAGGCATGGGGACTATCGTTTTGGATAGTCAGGCATGGGGACTATCGTTTTGGATAGTCCGGCATGGGTACTATCGTTTTGGATAGTCCGGCATTGGGACTATCATTTTGGATAGTCCGACATGGGGACTATCGTTTTGGATAGTCCGGCATGGGGACTATCGTTTTGGATAGTCCGGCATGGGGAATATCGTTTTATATAGTCCGGCATGGGGACTATCATTTTTGATAGTCCGACATGGGGACTATCGTTTTGGATAGTCCGGCATGGGGACTATCGTTTTGGATAGTCCGGCATGGGGACTATCGTTTTGGATAGTCCGGCATGGGGACTATCGTTTTGGATAGTCCGGCATGGGGACTATCGTTTTGGATAGTTCAACATGGGGACTTGGATAGTTCAACATAGGGACTATCGTTTTGGATAGTCCGGCATTGGGACTATCGTTTTGGATAGTCCAGCATGTTGACTATCGTTTTGGATAGTCCGGCATGGGGACTATCGTTTTGGATATTCCGGCATGGGGACTATCGTTTGGGATAGTCCGGCATGGGGGACTATCGTTTTGGATAGTCCGTCATGTGGACTATCGTTTTGGATAGTCCGGCATGGGAACTATCGTTTTGGACAGTCCGGCATGGGGAATATCGTTTTGGATAGTCCGGCATGGGGACTATCGTTTTGGATAGTCCGGCATGGGGACTATCGTTTTGGATAGTCGGCATAGGGACTATCGTTTTGAATAGTCCGGCATTGGGACTATCGTTTTGGATAGTCCGGCATGGAGACTATCGTTGTGGATAGTCCGGCATGGGGACTATCGTTTTGGATAGTCTGGCATGGGACTATCGTTTTAGATAGTCCGGCATGGAGACTATCGTTTTGGATAGTCCGGTATGGGGACTATCGATTCAGATAGTCCGGCATGAGGACTATCGTTTTGGATAGTCCGGCATGGGGATTATCGTTTTGGATAGTCCGGCATGGGGACTATCGTTTTGGATAGTCCGGCATGGGGACTATCGTTTTAAATAGTCCGGCTTGGGGACTATCGTTTTGGATAGTCCGGCATGGGGACTATCGTTTTAGATAGTCCGGCATGGGGACTATCGTTTTGGATAGTCCGGCATTGGGACTATCGTTTTGGATAGTCCTGCATGGGGACTATCGTTTTGGATAGTCCGGCATGGGGACTATCGATTTGGATAGTCTGGCATGGGGACTATCGTTTTGGATAGTTTGGCATGGAGACTATCGTTTTGGATAGTCCAACATGGGGACTGTCGTTTTGGATAGTCCGGCATTGGGACTATCGTTTTGGATAATCCGGCATGTTGACTATCGTTTTGGATAGTCCAGCATGGGGACTATCGTTTTGGATAGTCCGGCATGGGGACTATGGTTTTGGATAGTCCGGCATGGGGACTATCGTTTTGGATAGTCCGGCATGTGGACTATCGTTTTGGATAGTCCGGCATGGGGACTATCGTTTTGGATAGTCCGGCATGGGGACTATCGTTTTGGATAGTCCGGCATGGGGACTATCGTTTTGGATAGTCCGGTATGGGGACTATCGTTTTGGCTAGTCCGGCATTGGGACTATCGTTTTGGATAGTCCAGCATGGGGACTATCGTTGTGGATAGTCCGGCATGGGGACTATCGTTTTGGATAGTCCGCCATGGGACTATCGTTTTGGATAGTCCGGCATGGAGACTATCGTTTTGGATAGTCTGACATGGGGACTATCGTTTTGGATAGTCCGGCATTGGGACTATCGTTTTGGATAGTCCGGCATGTTGACTATCGTTTTGGATAGTCCGGCATGGGGACTATCGTTTTGGATAGTCCGGCATGGGGACTATCGTTTTGGATAGTCCGGCAGGGGGACAATCGTTTTGGATAGTCCGGCATTGGGACTATCGTTTTGGATAGTCCGTCATGGGGACGATCGTTTTGGATAGTCCGGCATCGGGACTATCGTTTTGGATAGTCCGGCATGGGGACTATCGTTTTGGATAGTCTGGCATGGGGACTATCGTTTTGGATAGTCCGGCATGGGGACTATCGTTTTGGATAGTCCGGCATGGGGACTATCGTTTTGGATAGTCTGGCATTTGGACTATCGTTTTGGATAGTCCGGCATGGGACTATCGTTTTGGATAGTCCGGCATGGGGACTATCGTTTTGGATAGTCCGGCATGGGGGACTATCGTTTTGGATAGTCCGGCATGTGGACTATCCTTTTGGATAGTCCGGCATGGGGACTATCGTTTTGGATAGTCCGGCATGGAGACTATCGTTTTGGATAGTCCGGCATGTTGACTATCGTTTTGGATAGTCCGGCATGTTGACTATCGTTTTGGATAGTCAAGCATGGGGACTACCGTTTTGGATAGTCCAAGATGGTGACTATCGTTTTGGATAGTCCGGCATTGGGACTATCGTTTTATATAGTCCGGTATGGGGACTATCGATTCAGATAGTCCGGCATGAGGACTATCGTTTTGGATAGTCCGGCATTGGGACTATCGTTTTGGATAGTCCGGCATGGGGACTATCGTTTTGGATAGTCCGGCATGGGGACTATCGTTTTGGATAGTCCAACATGGGGACTATCGTTTTGGATATTCCGGCATTGGGACTATCGTTTTGGATAGTTCGGCTCTGGAACTATCGTTTTGGATAGTCCGGCATGGGGACTATCGTTTTTTATAGTCCGGCATGGGGACCATCGTTTTGGATAGTCCGGCATGGGGCCTATCGTTTTGGATAGTCCGGCATGGGACTATCGTTTTGGATAGTCCGGCATGGTGACTATCGTTTTGGATAGTCCGGCATGTTGACTATCGTTTTGGATAGTCCGGCATGTTGACTATCGTTTTGGATAGTCCGGCATGGGGACTATCGTTTTGGATAGTCCGTCATGTGGACTATCGTTTTGGATAGTCAGGCATGGGGACTATCGTTTTGGATAGTCAGGCATGGGGACTATCGTTTTGGATAGTCCGGCATAGGGACTATCGTTTTGG
Source organism: Neoaliturus tenellus (assembly GCA_030545055.2). Taxonomy (NCBI): domain Eukaryota; kingdom Metazoa; phylum Arthropoda; class Insecta; order Hemiptera; family Cicadellidae; genus Neoaliturus; species Neoaliturus tenellus. Next base: position 130,886,323 of record CM061535.1, read on the forward strand.
ATAGTCCGGCATGGGGACTATCATTTAGGATAGTCCGACATAGGGACTATCGTTTTGGATAGTCCGGCATTGGGACTATCGTTTTGGATAGTCCTGCATGGGGACTATCGTTTTGGATAGTCCGACATGGGGACTATCGTTTTGGATAGTCCGGCATTGGGACTATCGTTTTGGATAGTCCTGCATGGGGACTATCGTTTTGGATAGTCCGGCATGGGGACTATCGATTTGGATAGTCCGGCATGGGGACTATCGTTTTGGATAGTCCGGCATGGAGACTATCGTTTTGGATAGTCCAACATGGGGACTATCGTTTTGGATAGTCCGGCATTGGGACTATCGTTTTGGATAGTCCGGCATGTTGACTATCGTTTTGGATAGTCCGGCATGTGGACTATCGTTTTGGATAGTCCGGCATGGGACTATCGTTTTGGATAGTCCGGCATGGAGACTATCGTTTTGGATAGTCCGGCATTTTGACTATCGTTTTGGATAGTCCGGCAGGGGGGCTATCGTTTTGGATAGTCCGGTATTTGGACTATCGTTTTGGATAGTCCGTCATTTGGACGATCGTTTTGGATAGTCCGGCATGGGGACTATCGTTTTGGATAGTCCGACATGAAGACTATCGTTTTGGATAGTAAGGCATTGGGACTATCGTTTTATATAGTCCGGCATGGGGACTATCGTTTTGGATAGTCCGGCATGTTGACTATCGTTTTGGATAGTCCGGCATGGGGATTATCGTTTTGGATAGTCCGGCATGGGGACTATCGTTTTGGATAGTCCGGCATGGGGACTATCGTTTTAAATAGTCCGGCATGGGGACTATCGTTTTGGATAGTCCGGCATGGGGACTATCGTTTTAGATAGTCCGGCATAAGTACTATCGTTTTGGATAGTCCGGCATGGGGACTATTGTTTTGGATAGTCCGGCATTGCTACTATCGTTTTGGATAGTCCGGCATGGGGATTATCGTTTTGGATAGTCCGGCATGGGGACTATCATTTTGGATAGTCCGGCATGGGGACTATTGTTTTAAATAGTCCGTTATGGGGACTATCGTTTTGGATAGTCCAGCATTTGGACTATCGTTTTGGATAGTCAGGCACAAGGACTATTGTTTTGGATAGTCCTGCATGGGGACTATCGTTTTGGATAGTCAGGCATGGGGACTATCGTTTTGGATAGTCAGGCATGGGGACTATCGTTTTGGATAGTCCGGCATGGGGACTATCGTTTTGGATAGTCCGGCATTGGGACTATCATTTTGGATAGTCCGACATGGGGACTATCGTTTTGGATAGTCCGGCATGGGGACTATCGTTTTGGATAGTCCGGCATGGGGAATATCGTTTTATATAGTCCGGCATGGGGACTATCATTTTTGATAGTCCGACATGGGGACTATCGTTTTGGATAGTCCGGCATGGGGACTATCGTTTTGGATAGTCCGGCATGGGGACTATCGTTTTGGATAGTCCGGCATGGGGACTATCGTTTTGGATAGTCCGGCATGGGGACTATCGTTTTGGATAGTTAAACATGGGGACTATCGTTTTGGATAGTTCAACATGGGGACTATCGTTTTGGATAGTCCGGCATTGGGACTATCGTTTTGGATAGTCCAGCATGTTGACTATCGTTTTGGATAGTCCGGCATTTTGACTATCGTTTTGGATAGTCCGGCAGGGGGGCTATCGTTTTGGATAGTCCGGTATTTGGACTATCGTTTTGGATAGTCCGTCATTTGGACGATCGTTTTGGATAGTCCGGCATTGGGACTATCGTTTTGGATAGTCCGACATGAAGACTATCGTTTTGGATAGTAAGGCATTGGGACTATCGTTTTATATAGTCCGGCATGGGGACTATCGTTTTGGATAGTCCGGCATGTTGACTATCGTTTTGGATAGTCCGGCATGGGGATTATCGTTTTGGATAGTCCGGCATGGGGACTATCGTTTTGGATAGTCCGGCATGGGGACTATCGTTTTAAATAGTCCGGCATGGGGACTATCGTTTTGGATAGTCCGGCATGGGGACTATCGTTTCAGATAGTCCGGCATAAGTACTATCGTTTTGGATAGTCCGGCATGGGGACTATTGTTTTGGATAGTCCGGCATTGCTACTATCGTTTTGGATAGTCCGTTATGGGGACTATCGTTTTGGATAGTCCAGCATTTGGACTATCGTTTTGGATAGTCAGGCACAAGGACTATTGTTTTGGATAGTCCTGCATGGGGACTATCGTTTTGGATAGTCAGGCATGGGGACTATCGTTTTGGATAGTCAGGCATGGGGACTATCGTTTTGGATAGTCCGGCATGGGGACTATCGTTTTGGATAGTCCGGCATTGGGACTATCATTTTGGATAGTCCGACATGGGGACTATCGTTTTGGATAGTCCGGCATGGGGACTATCGTTTTGGATAGTCCGGCATGGGGAATATCGTTTTATATAGTCCGGCATGGGGACTATCATTTTTGATAGTCCGACATGGGGACTATCGTTTTGGATAGTCCGGCATGGGGACTATCGTTTTGGATAGTCCGGCATGGGGACTATCGTTTTGGATAGTCCGGCATGGGGACTATCGTTTTGGATAGTCCGGCATGGGGACTATCGTTTTGGATAGTTCAACATGGGGACTATCGTTTTGGATAGTTCAACATGGGGACTATCGTTTTGGATAGTCCGGCATTGGGACTATCGTTTTGGATAGTCCAGCATGTTGACTATCGTTTTGGATAGTCCGGCATGGGGACTATCGTTTTGGATATTCCGGCATGGGGACTATCGTTTGGGATAGTCCGGCATGGGGACTATCGTTTTGGATAGTCCGTCATGTGGACTATCGTTTTGGATAGTCCGGCATGGGAACTATCGTTTTGGACAGTCCGGCATGGGGAATATCGTTTTGGATAGTCCGGCATGGGGACTATCGTTTTGGATAGTCCGGCATGGGGACTATCGTTTTGGATAGTCGGCATAGGGACTATCGTTTTGAATAGTCCGGCATTGGGACTATCGTTTTGGATAGTCCGGCATGGAGACTATCGTTGTGGATAGTCCGGCATGGGGACTATCGTTTTGGATAGTCTGGCATGGGACTATCGTTTTAGATAGTCCGGCATGGAGACTATCGTTTTGGATAGTCCGGCATGTTGACTATCGTTTTGGATAGTCCGGCATGTTGACTATCGTTTTGGATAGTCAAGCATGGGGACTACCGTTTTGGATAGTCCAAGATGGGGACTATCGTTTTGGATAGTCCGGCATTGGGACTATCGTTTTATATAGTCCGGTATGGAAACTATCGATTCAGATAGTCCGGCATGAGGACTATCGTTTTGGATAGTCCGGCATTGGGACTATCGTTTTGGATAGTCCGGCATGGGGACTATCGTTTTGGATAGTCCGGCATGGGGACTATCGTTTTGGATAGTCCAACATGGGGACTATCGTTTTGGATAGTCCGGCATCGGGACTATCGTTTTGGATAGTCCGGCATGGGGACTATCGTTTTGGATAGTCCGGCATGGGGACTATCGTTTTAAATAGTCCGGCTTGGGGACTATCGTTTTGGATAGTCCGGCATTGGGACTATCGTTTTGGATAATCCGGCATGTTGACTATCGTTTTGGATAGTCCAGCATGGGGACTATCGTTTTGGATAGTCCGGCATGGGGACTATCGTTTTGGATAGTCCGGCATGGGGACTATCGTTTTGGATAGTCCGGCATGTGGACTATCGTTTTGGATAGTCCGGCATGGGGACTATCGTTTTGGATAGTCCGGCATGGGGACTATCGTTTTGGATAGTCCGGCATGGGGACTATCGTTTTGGATAGTCCGGTATGGGGACTATCGTTTTGGCTAGTCCGGCATTGGGACTATCGTTTTGGATAGTCCAGCATGGGGACTATCGTTGTGGATAGTCCGGCATGGGGACTATCGTTTTGGACAGTCCGCCATGGGACTATCGTTTTGGATAGTCCGGCATGGAGACTATCGTTTTGGATAGTCTGACATGGGGACTATCGTTTTGGATAGTCCGGCATTGGGACTATCGTTTTGGATAGTCCGGCATGTTGACTATCGTTTTGGATAGTCCGGCATGGGGACTATCGTTTTGGATAGTCCGGCATGGGGACTATCGTTTTGGATAGTCCGGCATGGGGACAATCGTTTTGGATAGTCTGACATGGGGACTATCGTTTTGGATAGTCCGGCAGGGGGGCTATCGTTTTGGATAGTCCGGCATTGGGACTATCGTTTTGGATAGTCCGTCATGGGGACGATCGTTTTGGATAGTCCGGCATCGGGACTATCGTTTTGGATAGTCCGGCATGGGGACTATCGTTTTGGATAGTCTGGCATGGGGACTATCGTTTTGGATAGTCCGGCATGGAGACTATCGTTGTGGATAGTCTGGCATGGGGACTATCGTTTTGGATAGTCTGGCATGGGACTATCGTTTTAGATAGTCCGGCATGGAGACTATCGTTTTGGATAGTCCGGCATGTTGACTATCGTTTTGGATAGTCCGGCATGTTGACTATCGTTTTGGATAGTCAAGCATGGGGACTACCGTTTTGGATAGTCCAAGATGGGGACCATCGTTTTGGATAGTCCGGCATTGGGACTATCGTTTTATATAGTCCGGTATGGGGACTATCGATTCAGATAGTCCGGCATGATGACTATCGTTTTGGATAGTCCGGCATTGGGACTATCGTTTTGGATAGTCCGGCATGGGGACTATCGTTTTGGATAGTCCGGCATGGGGACTATCGTTTTGGATAGTCCAACATGGGGACTATCGTTTTGGATAGTCCGGCATCGGGACTATCGTTTTGGATAGTCCGGCATGGGGACTATCGTTTTGGATAGTCCGGCATGGGGACTATCGTTTTAAATAGTCCGGCTTGGGGACTATCGTTTTGGATAGTCCGGCATGGGGACTATCGTTTTAGATAGTCCGGCATGGGGACTATCGTTTTGGATAGTCCGGCATTGGGACTATCGTTTTGGATAGTCCTGCATGGGGACTATCGTTTTGGATAGTCCGGCATGGGGACTATCGATTTGGATAGTCTGGCATGGGGACTATCGTTTTGGATAGTTTGGCATGGAGACTATCGTTTTGGATAGTCCAACATGGGGACTATCGTTTTGGATAGTCCGGCATTGGGACTATCGTTTTGGATAATCCGGCATGTTGACTATCGTTTTGGATAGTCCAGCATGGGGACTATCGTTTTGGATAGTCCGGCATGGGGACTATCGTTTTGGATAGTCCGGTATGGGGACTATCGTTTTGGCTAGTCAGGCATTGGGACTATCGTTTTGGATAGTCCAGCATGGGGACTATCGTTTTGGATAGTCCGGCATGGGGACTATCGTTTTGGATAGTCCGCCATGGGACTATCGTTTTGGATAGCCCGGCATGGAGACTATCGTTTTGGATAGTCTGACATGGGGACTATCGTTTTGGATAGTCCGGCATTGGGACTATCGTTTTGGATAGTCCGGCATGTTGACTATCGTTTTGGATAGTCCGGCATGGGGACTATCGTTTTGGATAGTCCGGCATGGGGACAATCGTTTTGGATAGTCTGACATGGGGACTATCGTTTTGGATAGTCCGGCAGGGGGGCTATCATTTTGGATAGACCGGCATTGGGACTATCGTTTTGGATAGTCCGTCATGGGGACGATCGTTTTGGATAGTCCGGCATCGGGACTATCGTTTTGGATAGTCCGGCATGGGGACTATCGTTTTGGATAGTCTGGCATGGGGACTATCGTTTTGGATAGTCCGGCATGGGGACTATCGTTTTGGATAGTCCGGCATGGGGACTATCGTTTTGGATAGTCTGGCATGGGGACTATCGTTTTGGATAGTCCGTCATTGGGACTATCGTTTTGGATAGTCCGGCATGGGGACTATCGTTTTGGATAGTCCGGCATGGAGACTATCGTTTTGGATAGTCCGGCATGTTGACTATCGTTTTGGATAGTCCGGCATGTTGACTATCGTTTTGGATAGTCAAGCATGGGGACTACCGTTTTGGATAGTCCAAGATGGGGACTATCGTTTTGGATAGTCCGGCATTGGGACTATCGTTTTATATAGTCCGGTATGGGGACTATCGATTCAGATAGTCCGGCATGAGGACTATCGTTTTGGATAGTCCGGCATTGGGACTATCGTTTTGGATAGTCCGGCATGGGGACTATCGTTTTGGATAGTCCGGCATGGGGACTATCGTTTTGGATAGTCCAACATGGGGACTATCGTTTTGGATAGTCCGGCATCGGGACTATCGTTTTGGATAGTCCGGCATGGGGACTATCGTTTTGGATAGTCTGGCATGGGGACTATCGTTTTGGATAGTCCGGCTTGGGGACTATCGTTTTGGATAGTCCGGCATGGGGACTATCGTTTTGGATAGTCCGGCATGTTGACTATCGTTTTGGATAGTCCGGCATGTTGACTATCGTTTTGGATAGTCAAGCATGGGGACTACCGTTTTGGATAGTCCGGCATGGGGACTATCGTTTTGGATAGTCCCGCATTGGGACTATCGTTTTATATAGTCCGGCATGGAAACTATCGATTCGGATAGTCCGGCATGGGGACGATCGTTTTGGATAGTCCGGCATGGGGACTATCGTTTTGGATAGTCCGGCATGTGGACTATCGTTTTGGATAGTCCGGCATGGGACTATCGTTTTGGATAGTCCGGCATGGAGACTATCGTTTTGGATAGTCCGGCATGGGGACAATCGTTTTGGATAGTCTGACATGGGGACTATCGTTTTGGATAGTCCGGCAGGGGGGCTATCGTTTTGGATAGTCCGGCATTGGGACTATCGTTTTGGATAGTCCGTCATGGGGACGATCGTTTTGGATAGTCCGGCATGGGGACTATTGTTTTGGATAGTCCAACATGAAGACTAACGTTTTGGATAGTCCGGCATTGGGACTATCGTTTTATATAGTCCGGCATAGGGACTATCGTTTGGATAGTCCGGCATGGGGACTATCGTTTTGGATAGTCCGGCATGGGGACCATCGTTTTGGATAGTCCGGCATGGGGCCTATCGTTTTGGATAGTCCGGCATGGGACTATCGTTTTGGATAGTCCGGCATGGTGACTATCGTTTTGGATAGTCCGGCATGGGGACTATCGTTTTGGATAGTCCGTCATGTGGACTATCGTTTTGGATAGTCCGTCATGTGGACTATCGTTTTGGATAGTCAGGCATGGGGACTATCGTTTTGGATAGTCAGGCATGGTCACTATCGTTTTGGATAGTCCGGCATAGGGACTATCGTTTTGGATAGTCCGGCATGGGGACTATCATTTAGGATAGTCCGACATAGGGACTATCGTTTTGGATAGTCCGGCATTGGGACTATCGTTTTGGATAGTCCTGCATGGGGACTATCGTTTTGGATAGTCCGACATGGGGACTATCGTTTTGGATAGTCCGGCATTGGGACTATCGTTTTGGATAGTCCTGCATGGGGACTATCGTTTTGGATAGTCCGGCATGGGGACTATCGATTTGGATAGTCCATCATGGGGACTATCGTTTTGGATAGTCCGGCATGGAGACTATCGTTTTGGATAGTCCAACATGGGGACTATCGTTTTGGATAGTCCGGCATTGGGACTATCGTTTTGGATAGTCCGGCATGTTGACTATCGTTTTGGATAGTCCGGCATGTGGACTATCGTTTTGGATAGTCCGGCATGGGACTATCGTTTTGGATAGTCCGGCATGGAGACTATCGTTTTGGATAGTCCGGCATTTTGACTATCGTTTTGGATAGTCCGGCAGGGGGGCTATCGTTTTGGATAGTCCGGTATTTGGACTATCGTTTTGGATAGTCCGTCATTTGGACGATCGTTTTGGATAGTCCGGCATGGGGACTATCGTTTTGGATAGTCCGACATGAAGACTATCGTTTTGGATAGTCCGGCATTGGGACTATCGTTTTATATAGTCCGGCATGGGGACTATCGTTTTGGATAGTCCGGCATGTTGACTATCGTTTTGGATAGTCCGGCATGGGATTATCGTTTTGGATAGTCCGGCATGGGGACTATCGTTTTGGATAGTCCGGCATGGGGACTATCGTTTTAAATAGTCCGGCATGGGGACTATCGTTTTGGATAGTCCGGCATGGGGACTATCGTTTTAGATAGTCCGGCATAAGTACTATCGTTTTGGATAGTCCGGCATGGGGACTATTGTTTTGGATAATCCGGCATTGCTACTATCGTTTTGGATAGTCCGGCATGGGGATTATCGTTTTGGATAGTCCGGCATGGGGACTATCATTTTGGATAGTCCGGCATGGGGACTATTGTTTTAAATAGTCCGTTATGGGGACTATCGTTTTGGATAGTCCAGCATTTGGACTATCGTTTTGGATAGTCAGGCACAAGGACTATTGTTTTGGATAGTCCTGCATGGGGACTATCGTTTTGGATAGTCAGGCATGGGGACTATCGTTTTGGATAGTCAGGCATGGGGACTATCGTTTTGGATAGTCCGGCATGGGGACTATCGTTTGGATAGTCCGGCATTGGGACTATCATTTTGGATAGTCCGACATGGGGACTATCGTTTTGGATAGTCCGGCATGGGGACTATCGTTTTGGATAGTCCGGCATGGGGAATATCGTTTTATATAGTCCGGCATGGGGACTATCATTTTTGATAGTCCGACATGGGGACTATCGTTTTGGATAGTCCGGCATGGGGACTATCGTTTTGGATAGTCCGGCATGGGGACTATCGTTTTGGATAGTCCGGCATGGGGACTATCGTTTTGGATAGTCCGGCATGGGGACTATCGTTTTGGATAGTCCGGCATGGGGACTATCGTTTTGGATAGTTCAACATGGGGACTATCGTTTTGGATAGTTCAACATGGGGACTATCGTTTTGGATAGTCCGGCATTGGGACTATCGTTTTGGATAGTCCAGCATGTTGACTATCGTTTTGGATAGTCCGGCATGGGGACTATCGTTTTGGATAGTCCGGCATGGGGACTATCGTTTGGGATAGTCCGGCATGGGGACTATCGTTTTGGATAGTCCGTCATGTGGACTATCGTTTTGGATAGTCCGGCATGGGAACTATCGTTTTGGGCAGTCCGGCATGGGGAATATCGTTTTGGATAGTCCGGCATGGGGACTATCGTTTTGGATAGTCCGGCATGGGGACTATCGTTTTGGATAGTCGGCATAGGGACTATCGTTTTGAATAGTCCGGCATTGGGACTATCGTTTTGGATAGTCCGGCATGGAGACTATCGTTGTGGATAGTCCGGCATGGGGACTATCGTTTTGGATAGTCTGGCATGGGACTATCGTTTTAGATAGTCCGGCATGGAGACTATCGTTTTGGATAGTCCGGCATGTTGACTATCGTTTTGGATAGTCCGGCATGTTGACTATCGTTTTGGATAGTCAAGCATGGGGACTACCGTTTTGGATAGTCCAAGATGGGGACTATCGTTTTGGATAGTCTGGCATGGGGACTATCGTTTTGGATAGTCCGGCATGGGGACTATCGTTTTGGATAGTCCGGCATGGGGACTATCGTTTTGGATAGTCCGGCATGTTGACTATCGTTTTGGATAGTCCGCATGTTGACTATCGTTTTGGATAGTCAAGCATGGGGACTACCGTTTTGGATAGTCCGGCATGGGGACTATCGTTTTGGATAGTCCCGCATTGGGACTATCGTTTTATATAGTCCGGCATGGAAACTATCGATTCGGATAGTCCGGCATGGGGACGATCGTTTTGGATAGTCCGGCATGGGGACTATCGTTTTGGATAGTCCGGCATGTGGACTATCGTTTTGGATAGTCCGGCATGGGACTATCGTTTTGGATAGTCCGGCATGGAGACTATCGTTTTGGATAGTCCGGCATTTTGACTATCGTTTTGTATAGTCCGGCAGGGGGGCTATCGTTTTGGATAGTCCGGCATTGGGACTATCGTTTTGGATAGTCCGTCATTTGGACGATCGTTTTGGATAGTCCGGCATGGGGACTATCGTTTTGGATAGTCTGACATGAAGACTATCGTTTTGGATAGTCCGGCATTGGGACTATCGTTTTATATAGTCCGGCATGGGGACTATCGTTTTGGATAGTCCGGCATGTTGACTATCGTTTTAGATAGTCCGGCATTTGGACTATTGTTTTGGATAGTCCTGCATTGGGACTATCGTTTTGGATAGTCCGGCATGGGGACTATCGTTTTGGATAGTCCAGCACGGGGACTATCGTTTTGGATAGTCCGGCATGGGGATTATCGTTTTGGATAGTCCGGCATGGGGACTATCGTTTTGGATAGTCCGGCATGGGGACTATCGTTTTAAATAGTCCGGCATGGGGACTATCGTTTTGGATAGTCCGGCATGGGGACTATCGTTTTAGATAGTCCGGCATAAGTACTATCGTTTTGGATAGTCCGGCATGGGGACTATTGTTTTGGATAGTCCGGCATTGCTACTATCGTTTTGGATAGTCCGGCATGGGGATTATCGTTTTGGATAGTCCGGCATGGGGACTATCATTTTGGATAGTCCGGCATGGGGACTATCGTTTTAAATAGTCCGTTATGGGGACTATCGTTTTGGATAGTCCAGCATTTGGACTATCGTTTTGGATAGTCAGGCACAAGGACTATTGTTTTGGATAGTCCTGCATGGGGACTATCGTTTTGGATAGTCAGGCATGGGGACTATCGTTTTGGATAGTCAGGCATGGGGACTATCGTTTTGGATAGTCCGGCATGGGGACTATCGTTTTGGATAGTCCGGCATTGGGACTATCATTTTGGATAGTCCGACATGGGGACTATCGTTTTGGATAGTCCGGCATGGGGACTATCGTTTTGGATAGTCCGGCATAGGGAATATCGTTTTATATAGTCCGGCATGGGGACTATCATTTTTGATAGTCCGACATGGGGACTATCGTTTTGGATAGTCCGGCATGGGGACTATCGTTTTGGATAGTCCGGCATGGGGACTATCGTTTTGGATAGTCCGGCATGGGGACTATCGTTTTGGATAGTCCGGCATGGGGACTATCGTTTTGGATAGTTCAACATGGGGACTATCGTTTTGGATAGTTCAACATGGGGACTATCGTTTTGGATAGTCCGGCATTGGGACTATCGTTTTGGATAGTCCAGCATGTTGACTATCGTTTTGGATAGTCGGCATGGGGACTATCGTTTTGGATAGTCCGGCATGGGGACTATCGTTTGGGATAGTCCGGCATGGGGACTATCATTTTGGATAGTCCGTCATGTGGACTATCGTTTTGGATAGTCCGGCATGGGAACTATCGTTTTGACAGTCCGGCATGGGGAATATCGTTTTGGATAGTCCGGCATGGGGACTATCGTTTTGGATAGTCCGGCATGGGGACTATCGTTTTGGATAGTCGGCATAGGGACTATCGTTTTGAATAGTCCGGCATTGGGACTATCGTTTTGGATAGTCCGGCATGGAGACTATCGTTGTGGATAGTCCGGCATGGGGACTATCGTTTTGGATAGTCTGGCATGGGACTATCGTTTTAGATAGTCCGGCATGGAGACTATCGTTTTGGATAGTCCGGCATGTTGACTATCGTTTTGGATAGTCCGGCATGTTGACTATCGTTTTGGATAGTCAAGCATGGGGACTACCGTTTTGGATAGTCCAAGATGGGGACTATCGTTTTGGATAGTCCGGCATTGGGACTATCGTTTTATATAGTCCGGCATGGGGACTATCGATTCAGATAGTCCAGCATGAGGACTATCGTTTTGGATAGTCCGGCATTGGGACTATCGTTTTGGATAGTCCGGCATGGGGACTATCGTTTTGGATAGTCCGGCATGGGGACTATCGTTTTGGATAGTCCAACATGGGGACTATCGTTTTGGATAGTCCAACATGGGGACTATCGTTTTGGATAGTCCGGCATCGGGACTATCGTTTTGGATAGTCCGGCATGGGGACTATCGTTTTGGATAGTCCAGCATGGGGACTATCGTTTTGGATAGTCCGGCATGGGGACTATCGTTTTGGATAGTCCGGCATGTTGACTATCGTTTTGGATAGTCCGGCATGTTGACTATCGTTTTGGATAGTCAAGCATGGGGACTACCGTTTTGGATAGTCCGGCATGGGGACTATCGTTTTGGATAGTCCGGCATTGGGACTATCGTTTTATATAGTCCGGCATGGAAACTATCGATTCGGATAGTCCGGCATGGGGACGATCGTTTTGGATAGTCCGGCATGGGGACTATCGTTTTGGATAGTCCGACATGAAGACTATTGTTTTGGATAGTCCGGCATTGGGACTATCGTTTTATATAGTCCGGCATGGGGACTATCGTTTTGGATAGTCCGGCATGTTGACTATCGTTTTGGATAGTCCGGCATGGGGACTATCGTTTTAGATAGTCCGGCATTGGGACTATCGTTTTGGATAGTCCGGCATGGGGACTATCGTTTTGGATAGTCCGGCATGGGGACTATCGTTTTGGATAGTCCAACATAGGGACTATCGTTTTGGATATTCCGGCATTGGGACTATCGTTTTGGATAGTCCGGCATGGGGACTATCGTTTTGGATAGTCCGGCATGGGGACTATCGTTTTGGATAGTCCGGCATGGGGAATATCGGTTTGGATAGTCCGGCATGGGGACCATCGTTTTGGATAGTCCGGCATGTGGACTATCGTTTTGGATAGTCCGGCATGGGAACTATCGTTTTGGACAGTCCGGCATGGGGACTATCGTTTTGGATAGTCGGCATGGGGACTATCGTTTTGGATAGTCCGGCATGGGGACTATCGTTTTGGATAGTCGGCATGGGGACTATCGTTTTGGATAGTCCGGCATTGGGACTATCGTTTTGGACAGTCCGGCATGGGGACTATCGTTGTGGATAGTCCGGCATGGGGACTATCGTTTTGGATAGTCCGGCATGGGACTATCGTTTTAGATAGTCCGGCATGTTGACTATCGTTTTGGATAGTCCGGCATGTTGACTATCGTTTTGGATAGTCCGGCATGTTGACTATCGTTTTGGATAGTCAAGCATGGGGACTACCGTTTTGGATAGTCCGGCATGGGAACTATCGTTTTGGATAGTCCGGAATGGGACTATCGTTTTATATAGTCCGGCATGGGGACTATCGATTCGGATAGTCCGGCATGGGGACGATCGTTTTGGATAGTCCGGCATGGGGACTATCGTTTTGGATAGTCCGACATGAAGACTATCGTTTTGGATAGACCGGCATTGGGACTATCTTTTTATATAGTCCGGCATGGAGACTATCGTTTTGGATAGTCTGGCATGTTGACTATCGTTTTGGATAGTCCGGCATGGGGACTATTGTTTTGGATAGTCCTGCATTGGGACTATCGTTTTGGATAGTCCGGCATGGGGACTATCGTTTTTGGATAGTCCGGCACGGGGACTATCGTTTTGGATAATCCGGCATGGGGATTATCGTTTTGGATAGTCCGGCATGGGGACTATCGTTTTGGATAGTCCGGCATGGGGACTATCGTTTTAAATAGTCCGGCATGGGGACTATCGTTTTGGATAGTCCGGCATGGGGACTATCGTTTTAGATAGTCCGGCATGGGGACTATCGTTTTGGATAGTCCGGCATTGGGACTATCGTTTTGGATAGTCCGGCATGGGGACTATCGTTTTAAATAGTCCGGCATGGGGACTATCGTTTTGGATAGTCCGGCATGGGGACTATCGTTTTGGATAGTCCGGCATGGGGACTATCGTTTTGGATAGTCCGGTATGGGGACTATCGTTTTGGCTAGTCCGGCATTGGGACCATCGTTTTGGATAGTCCGACATGGGGACTATCGTTTTGGATAGTCCGGCATGGGGACTATCGTTTTGGATAGTCCGGCATGGGGAATATCGTTTTATATAGTCCGGCATGGGGACTATCATTTTTGATAGTCCGACATGGGGACTATCGTTTTGGATAGTCCGGCATGGGGACTATCGTTTTGGATAGTCCGGCATGGGGACTATCGTTTTGGATAGTCCGGCATGGGGACTATCGTTTTGGATAGTCCGGCATGGGGACTATCGTTTTGGATAGTTCAACATGGGGACTATCGTTTTGGATAGTTCAACATGGGGACTATCGTTTTGGATAGTCCGGCATGGGGACTATCGTTTGGGATAGTCCGGCATGGGGACTATCGTTTTGGATAGTCCGTCATGTGGACTATCGTTTTGGATAGTCCGGCATGGGAACTATCGTTTTGGACAGTCCGGCATGGGGAATATCGTTTTGGATAGTCCGGCATGGGGACTATCGTTTTAGATAGTCCGGCATGGGGACTATCGTTTTGGATAGTCGGCATAGGGACTATCGTTTTGAATAGTCCGGCATTGGGACTATCGTTTTGGATAGTCCGGCATGGAGACTATCGTTGTGGATAGTCCGGCATGGGGACTATCGTTTTGGATAGTCTGGCATGGGACTATCGTTTTAGAAAGTCCGGCATGGAGACTATCGTTTTGGATAGTCCGGCATGTTGACTATCGTTTTGGATAGTCCGGCATGTTGACTATCGTTTTGGATAGTCAAGCATGGGGACTACCGTTTTGGATAGTCCAAGATGGGGACTATCGTTTTGGATAGTCCGGCATTGGGACTATCGTTTTATATAGTCCGGCATGGGGACTATCGATTCAGATAGTCCAGCATGAGGACTATCGTTTTGGATGGTCCGGCATTGGGACTATCGTTTTGGATAGTCCGGCATGGGGACTATCGTTTTGGATAGTCCGGCATGGGGACTATCGTTTTGGATAGTCCAACATGGGGACTATCGTTTTGGATAGTCCGGCATCGGGACTATCGTTTTGGATAGTCCGGCATGGGGACTATCGTTTTGGATAGTCTGGCATGGGGACTATCGTTTTGGATAGTCCGGCATGGGGACTATCGTTTTGGATAGTCCGGCATGGGGACTATCGTTTTGGATAGTCCGGCATGTTGACTATCGTTTTGGATAGTCCGGCATGTTGACCATCGTTTTGGATAGTCAAGCATGGGGACTACCGTTTTGGATAGTCCGGCATGGGGACTATCGTTTTGGATAGTCCGGCATTGGGACTATCGTTTTATATAGTCCGGCATGGAAACTATCGATTCGGATAGTCCGGCATGGGGACGATCGTTTTGGATAGTCCGGCATGGGGACTATCGTTTTGGATAGTCCGGCATTGGGACTATCGTTTTATATAGTCCGGCATGGGGACTATCGTTTTGGATAGTCCGGCATGGGGACTATCGTTTTGGATAGTCCAACATAGGGACTATCGTTTTGGATATTCCGGCATTGGGACTATCGTTTTGGATAGTCCGGCATGGGGACTATCGTTTTGGATAGTCCGGCATGGGGACTATCGTTTTGGATAGTCCGGCATGAGGAATATCGGTTTGGATAGTCCGGCATGGGGACCATCGTTTTGGATAGTCCGGCATGTGGACTATCGTTTTGGATAGTCCGGCATGGGAACTATCGTTTTGGACAGTCCGGCATGGGGACTATCGTTTTGGATAGTCGGCATGGGGACTATCGTTTTGGATAGTCCGGCATGGGGACTATCGTTTTGGATAGTCGGCATGGGGACTATCGTTTTGGATAGTCCGGCATTGGGACTATCGTTTTGGATAGTCCGGCATGGGGACTATCGTTGTGGATAGTCCGGCATGGGGACTATCGTTTTGGATAGTCCGGCATGGGACTATCGTTTTAGATAGTCCGGCATGTTGACTATCGTTTTGGATAGTCCGGCATGTTGACTATCGTTTTGGATAGTCCGGCATGTTGACTATCGTTTTGGATAGTCAAGCATGGGGACTACCGTTTTGGATAGTCCGGCATGGGAACTATCGTTTTGGATAGTCCGGCATTGGGACTATCGTTTTATATAGTCCGGCATGGGGACTATCGATTCGGATAGTCCGGCATGGGGACGATCGTTTTGGATAGTCCGGCATGGGGACTATCGTTTTGGATAGTCCGACATGAAGACTATCGTTTTGGATAGACCGGCATTCTGACTATCTTTTTATATAGTCCGGCATGGAGACTATCGTTTTGGATAGTCTGGCATGTTGACTATCGTTTTGGATAGTCCGGCATGGGGACTATTGTTTTGGATAGTCCTGCATTGGGACTATCGTTTTGGATAGTCCGGCATGGGGACTATTGTTTTTGGATAGTCCGGCACGGGGACTATCGTTTTGGATAATCCGGCATGGGGATTATCGTTTTGGATAGTCCGGCATGGGGACTATCGTTTTGGATAGTCCGGCATGGGGACTATCGTTTTAAATAGTCCGGCATGGGGACTATCGTTTTGGATAGTCCGGCATGGGGACTATCGTTTTAGATAGTCCGGCATGGGGACTATCGTATTGGATAGTCCGGCATTGGGACTATCGTTTTGGATAGTCCTGCATGGGGACTATCGTTTTGGATAGTCCGGCATGGGGATTATCGTTTTGGATAGTCCGGCATGGGGACTATCGTTTTGGATAGTCCGGCATGGGGACTATCGTTTTAAATAGTCCGGCTTGGGGACTATCGTTTTGGATAGTCCGGCATGGGGACTATCGTTTTAGATAGTCCGGCATGGGGACTATCGTTTTGGATAGTCCGGCATTGGGACTAACGTTTTGGATAGTCCTGCATGGGGACTATCGTTTTGGATAGTCCGGCATGGGGACTATCGATTTGGATAGTCTGGCATGGGGACTATCGTTTTGGATAGTTTGGCATGGAGACTATCGTTTTGGATAGTCCAACATGGGGACTATCGTTTTGGATAGTCCGGCATTGGGACTATCGTTTTGGATAATCCGGCATGTTGACTATCGTTTTGGATAGTCCAGCATGGGGACTATCGTTTTGGATAGTCCGGCATGGGGACTATCGTTTTGGATAGTCCGGCATGGGGACTATCGTTTTGGATAGTCCGGCATGTGGACTATCGTTTTGGATAGTCCGGCATGGGGACTATCGTTTTGGATAGTCCGGCATGGGGACTATCGTTTTGGATAGTCCGGCATGGGGACTATCGTTTTGGATAGTCCGGTATGGGGACTATCGTTTTGGCTAGTCCGGCATTGGGACTATCGTTTTGGATAGTCCAGCATGTGGACTATCGTTGTGGATAGTCCGGCATGGGGACTATCGTTTTGGATAGTCCGCCATGGGACTATCGTTTTGGATAGTCCGGCATGGAGACTATCGTTTTGGATAGTCTGACATGGGGACTATCGTTTTGGATAGTCCGGCATTGGGACTATCGTTTTGGATAGTCCGGCATGTTGACTATCGTTTTGGATAGTCCGGCATGGGGACTATCGTTTTGGATAGTCCGGCATGGGGACTATCGTTTTGGATAGTCCGGCATGGGGACAATCGTTTTGGATAGTCTGACATGGGGACTATCGTTTTGGATAGTCCGGCAGGGGGGCTATCGTTTTGGATAGTCCGGCATTGGGACTATCGTTTTGGATAGTCCGTCATGGGGACGATCGTTTTGGATAGTCCGGCATGGGGACTATTGTTTTGGATAGTCCAACATGAAGACTAACGTTTTGGATAGTCCGGCATTGGGACTATCGTTTTATATAGTCCGGCATAGGGACTATCGTTTTGGATAGTCCGGCATGGGGACTATCTCTTTGGATATTCCGGCATTGGGACTATCGTTTTGGATAGTTCGGCTCTGGAACTATCGTTTTGGATAGTCCGGCATGGGGACTATCGTTTTGGATAGTCCGGCATGGGGACCATCGTTTTGGATAGTCCAGCATGGGGACTATCGTTTTGGATAGTCCGGCATGGGACTATCGTTTTGGATAGTCCGGCATGGTGACTATCGTTTTGGATAGTCCGGCATGTTGACTATCGTTTTGGATAGTCCGGCATGTTGACTATCGTTTTGGATAGTCCGGCATGGGGACTATCGTTTTGGATAGTCCGTCATGTGGACTATCGTTTTGGATAGTCAGGCATGGGGACTATCGTTTTGGATAGTCAGGCATGGTGACTATCGTTTTGGATAGTTCGGCATAGGGACTATCGTTTTGGATAGTCCGGCATGGGGACTATCATTTAGGATAGTCCGACATAGGGACTATCGTTTTGGATAGTCCGGCATTGGGACTATCGTTTTGGATAGTCCTGCATGGGGACTATCGTTTTGGATAGTCCGACATGGGGACTATCGTTTTGGATAGTCCGGCATTGGGACTATCGTTTTGGATAGTCCTGCATGGGGACTATCGTTTTGGATAGTCCGGCATGGGGACTATCGATTTGGATAGTCCGGCATGGGGACTATCGTTTTGGATAGTCCGGCATGGAGACTATCGTTTTGGATAGTCCAACATGGGGACTATCGTTTTGGATAGTCCGGCATTGGGACTATCGTTTTGGATAGTCCGGCATGTTGACTATCGTTTTGGATAGTCCGGCATGGGGACTATCGTTTTAGATAGTCCGGCATGGGGACTATCGTTTTGGATAGTCCGGCATGGGGACTATCGTTTTGGATAGTCCGGCATGTGGACTATCGTTTTGGATAGTCCGGCATGGGGACTATCGTTTTGGATAGTCCGGCATGGGGACTATCTTTTTGGATAGTCCGGTATGGGGACTATCGTTTTGGATAGTCCGGCATTGGGACTATCGTTTTGGATAGTCCAGCATGGGGACTATCGTTGTGGATAGTCCGGCATGGGGGATATCGTTTTTGATAGTCCGCCATGGGACTATCGTTTTGGTTAGTCCGGCATGGAGACTATCGTTTTGGATAGTCTGACATGGGGACTATCGTTTTGGATAGTCCGGCAGGGGGGCTATCGTTTTGGATAGTCCGGCATTGGGACTATCGTTTTGGATAGTCCGTCATGGGGACGATCGTTTTGGATAGTCCGGCATGGGGACTATTGTTTTGGATAGTCCAACATGAAGACTAACGTTTTGGATAGTCCGGCATTGGGACTATCGTTTTATATAGTCCGGCATAGGGACTATCGTTTTGGATAGTCCGGCATGGGGACTATCTCTTTGGATATTCCGGCATTGGGACTATCGTTTTGGATAGTTCGGCTCTGGAACTATCGTTTTGGATAGTCCGGCATGGGGACTATCGTTTTGGATAGTCCGGCATGGGGACCATCGTTTTGGATAGTCCAGCATGGGGACTATCGTTTTGGATAGTCCGGCATGGGACTATCGTTTTGGATAGTCCGGCATGGTGACTATCGTTTTGGGTAGTCCGGCATGTTGACTATCGTTTTGGATAGTACGGCATGTTGACTATCGTTTTGGATAGTCCGTCATGTGGACTATCGTTTTGGATAGTCAGGCATGGGGACTATCGTTTTGGATAGTCAGGCATGGTGACTATCGTTTTGGATAGTCCGGCATAGGGACTATCGTTTTGGATAGTCCGGCATGGGGACTATCATTTAGGATAGTCCGACATAGGGACTATCGTTTTTGATAGTCCGGCATTGGGACTATCGTTTTAGATAGTCCTGCATGGGGACTATCGTTTTGGATAGTCCTGCATGGGGACTATCGTTTTGGATAGTCCGACATGGGGACTATCGTTTTGGATAGTCCGGCATTGGGACTATCGTTTTGGATAGTCCTGCATGGGGACTATCGTTTTGGATAGTCCGGCATGGGGACTATCGATTTGGATAGTCCGGCATGGGGACTATCGTTTTGGATAGTCCGGCATGGAGACTATCGTTTTGGATAGTCCAACATGGGGACTATCGTTTTGGATAGTCCGGCATTGGGACTATCGTTTTGGATAGTCCGGCATGTTGACTATCGTTTTGGATAGTCCGGCATGGGGACTATCGTTTTAGATAGTCCGGCATGGGGACTATCGTTTTGGATAGTCCGGCATGGGGACTATCGTTTTGGATAGTCCTGCATGTGGACTATCGTTTTGGATAGTCCGGCATGGGGACTATCGTTTTGGATAGTCCGGCATGGGGACTATCTTTTTGGATAGTCCGGTATGGGGACTATCGTTTTGGATAGTCCGGCATTGGGACTATCGTTTTGGATAGTCCAGCATGGGGACTATCGTTGTGGATAGTCCGGCATGGGGGATATCGTTTTTGATAGTCCGCCATGGGACTATCGTTTTGGTTAGTCCGGCATGGAGACTATCGTTTTGGATAGTCTGACATGGGGACTATCGTTTTGGATAGTCCGGCATTGGGACTATCGTTTTGGATAGTCCGGCATGTTGACTATCGTTTTGGATAGTCCGGCATGGGGACTATCGTTTTGGATAGTCCGGCATGGGGACTATCGTTTTGGATAGTCCGGCATGGGGACAATCGTTTTGGATAGTCTGACATGGAGACTATCGTTTTGGATAGTCCGGCAGGGGGGCTATCGTTTTGGATAGTCCGACATTGGGACTATCGTTTTGGATAGTCCGGCATGGGGACTATCGTTGTGGATAGTCCGGCATGGGGACTATCGTTTTGGATAGTCCGGCATGGGACTATCGTTTTAGATAGTCCGGTATGTTGACTATCGTTTTGGATAGTCCGGCATGTTGACTATCGTTTTGGATAGTCCGGCATGTTGACTATCGTTTTGGATAGTCAAGCATGGGGACTACCGTTTTGGATAGTCCGGCATGGGAACTATCGTTTTGGATAGTCCGGCATTGGGACTATCGTTTTATATAGTCCGGCATGGGGACTATCGATTCGGATAGTCCGGCATGGGGACGATCGTTTTGGATAGTCCGGCATGGGGACTATCGTTTTGGATAGTCCGACATGAAGACTATCGTTTTGGATAGTCCGACATGAAGACTATCGTTTTGGATAGTCCGGCATTGGGACTATCGTTTTATATAGTCCGGCATGGAGACTATCGTTTTGGATAGTCTGGCATGTTGACTATCGTTTTAGATAGTCCGGCATGGGGACTATTGTTTTGGATAGTCCTGCATTGGGACTATCGTTTTGGATAGTCCGGCATGGGGACTATCGTTTTTGGATAGTCCGGCACGGGGACTATCGTTTTGGATAGTCAAGCATGGGGACTACCGTTTTGGATAGTCCGGCATGGGGACTATCGTTTTGGATAGTCCCGCATTGGGACTATCGTTTTATATAGTCCGGCATGGAAACTATCGATTCGGATAGTCCGGCATGGGGACGATCGTTTTGGATAGTCCGGCATGGGGACTATCGTTTTGGATAGTCCGGCATGTGGACTATCGTTTTGGATAGTCCGGCATGGGACTATCGTTTTGGATAGTCCGGCATGGAGACTATCGTTTTGGATAGTCCGGCATTTTGACTATCGTTTTGTATAGTCCGGCTGGGGGGCTATCGTTTTGGATAGTCCGGCATTGGGACTATCGTTTTGGATAGTCCGTCATTTGGACAATCGTTTTGGATAGTCCGGCATGGGGACTATCGTTTTATATAGTCCGGCATGGGGACTATCGTTTTGGATAGTCCGGCATGTTGACTATCGTTTTAGATAGTCCGGCATGGGGACTATTGTTTTGGATAGTCCTGCATTGGGACTATCGTTTTGGATAGTCCGGCATGGGGACTATCGTTTTGGATAGTCCGGCACGGGGACTATCGTTTTGGATAGTCCGGCATGGGGATTATCGTTTTGGATAGTCCGGCATGGGGACTATCGTTTTGGATAGTCCGGCATGGGGACTATCGTTTTAAATAGTCCGGCATGGGGACTATCGTTTTGGATAGTCCGGCATGGGGACTATCGTTTTAGATAGTCCGGCATAAGTACTATCGTTTTGGATAGTCCGGCATGGGGACTATTGTTTTGGATAGTCCGGCATTGCTACTATCGTTTTGGATAGTCCGGCATGGGGATTATCGTTTTGGATAGTCCGGCATGGGGACTATCATTTTGGATAGTCCGGCATGGGGACTATCGTTTTAAATAGTCCGTTATGGGGACTATCGTTTTGGATAGTCCAGCATTTGGACTATCGTTTTGGATAGTCAGGCACAAGGACTATTGTTTTGGATAGTCCTGCATGGGGACTATCGTTTTGGATAGTCAGGCATGGGGACTATCGTTTTGGATAGTCAGGCATGGGGACTATCGTTTTGGATAGTCCGGCATGGGGACTATCGTTTTGGATAGTCCGGCATTGGGACTATCATTTTGGATAGTCCGACATGGGGACTATCGTTTTGGATAGTCCGGCATGGGGACTATCGTTTTGGATAGTCCGGCATGGGGAATATCGTTTTATATAGTCCGGCATGGGGACTATCATTTTTGATAGTCCGACATGAGGACTATCGATTTGGATAGTCCGGCATGGGGACTATCGTTTTGGATAGTCCGGCATGGGGACTATCGTTTTGGATAGTCCGGCATGGGGACTATCGTTTTGGATAGTCCGGCATGGGGACTATCGTTTTGGATAGTTCAACATGGGGACTATCGTTTTGGATAGTTCAACATGGGGACTATCGTTTTGGATAGTCCGGCATTGGGACTATCGTTTTGGATAGTCCAGCATGTTGACTATCGTTTTGGATAGTCCGGCATGGGGACTATCGTTTTGGATAGTCCGGCATGGGGACTATCGTTTGGGATAGTCCGGCATGGGGACTATCGTTTTGGATAGTCCGTCATGTGGACTATCGTTTTGGATAGTCCGGCATGGGAACTATCGTTTTGGACAGTCCGGCATGGGGAATATCGTTTTGGATAGTCTGGCATGGGGACTATCGTTTTGGATAGTCCGGCATGGGGACTATCGTTTTGGATAGTCGGCATAGGGACTATCGTTTTGAATAGTCCGGCATTGGGACTATCGTTTTGGATAGTCCGGCATGGAGACTATCGTTGTGGATAGTCCGGCATGGGGACTATCGTTTTGGATAGTCTGGCATGGGACTATCGTTTTAGATAGTCCGGCATGGAGACTATCGTTTTGGATAGTCCGGCATGTTGACTATCGTTTTGGATAGTCCGGCATGTTGACTATCGTTTTGGATAGTCAAGCATGGGGACTACCGTTTTGGATAGTCCAAGATGGGGACTATCGTTTTGGATAGTCCGGCATTGGGACTATCGTTTTATATAGTCCGGCATGGGGACTATCGATTCAGATAGTCCAGCATGAGGACTATCGTTTTGGATAGTCCGGCATTGGGACTATCGTTTTGGATAGTCCGGCATGGGGACTATCGTTTTGGATAGTCCGGCATGGGGACTATCGTTTTGGATAGTCCAACATGGGGACTATCGTTTTGGATAGTCCGGCATCGGGACTATCGTTTTGGATAGTCCGGCATGGGGACTATCGTTTTGGATAGTCTGGCATGGGGACTATCGTTTTGGATAGTCCGGCATGGGGACTATCGTTTTGGATAGTCCGGCATGGGGACTATCGTTTTGGATAGTCCGGCATGTTGACTATCGTTTTGGATAGTCCGGCATGTTGACTATCGTTTTGGATAGTCAAGCATGGGGACTACCGTTTTGGATAGTCCGGCATGGGGACTATCGTTTTGGATAGTCCGGCATTGGGACTATCGTTTTATATAGTCCGGCATGGAAACTATCGATTCGGATAGTCCGGCATGGGGACGATCGTTTTGGATAGTCCGGCATGGGGACTATCGTTTTGGATAGTCCGACATGAAGACTATCGTTTTGGATAGTCCGGCATTGGGACTATCGTTTTATATAGTCCGGCATGGGGACTATCGTTTTGGATAGTCCGGCATGTTGACTATCGTTTTGGATAGTCCGGCATGGGGACTATCGTTTTAGATAGTCCGGCATTGGGACTATCGTTTTGGATAGTCCGGCATGGGGACTATCGTTTTGGATAGTCCGGCATGGGGACTATCGTTTTGGATAGTCCAACATAGGGACTATCGTTTTGGATATTCCGGCATTGGGACTATCGTTTTGGATAGTCCGGCATGGGGACTATCGTTTGGATAGTCCGGCATGGGGACTATCGTTTTGGATAGTCCGGCATGGGGAATATCGGTTTGGATAGTCCGGCATGGGGACCATCGTTTTGGATAGTCCGGCATGTGGACTATCGTTTTGGATAGTCCGGCATGGGAACTATCGTTTTGGACAGTCCGGCATGGGGACTATCGTTTTGGATAGTCGGCATGGGGACTATCGTTTTGGATAGTCCGGCATGGGGACTATCGTTTTGGATAGTCGGCATGGGGACTATCGTTTTGGATAGTCCGGCATTGGGACTATCGTTTGGATAGTCCGGCATGGGGACTATCGTTGTGGATAGTCCGGCATGGGGACTATCGTTTTGGATAGTCCGGCATGGGACTATCGTTTTAGATAGTCCGGCATGTTGACTATCGTTTTGGATAGTCCGGCATGTTGACTATCGTTTTGGATAGTCCGGCATGTTGACTATCGTTTTGGATAGTCAAGCATGGGGACTACCGTTTTGGATAGTCCGGCATGGGAACTATCGTTTTGGATAGTCCGGCATGGGGACTATCGTTTTGGATAGTCCGGCATGGGGACTATCGTTTTGGATAGTCCAACATAGGGACTATCGTTTTGGATATTCCGGCATTGGGACTATCGTTTTGGATAGTCCGGCATGGGGACTATCGTTTTGGATAGTCCGGCATGGGGACTATCGTTTTGGATAGTCCGGCATGGGGAATATCGGTTTGGATAGTCCGGCATGGGGACCATCGTTTTGGATAGTCCGGCATGTGGACTATCGTTTTGGATAGTCCGGCATGGGAACTATCGTTTTGGACAGTCCGGCATGGGGACTATCGTTTTGGATAGTCGGCATGGGGGACTATCGTTTTGGATAGTCCGGCATGGGGACTATCGTTTTGGATAGTCGGCATGGGGACTATCGTTTTGGATAGTCCGGCATTGGGACTATCGTTTTGGATAGTCCGGCATGGGGACTATCGTTGTGGATAGTCCGGCATGGGGACTATCGTTTTGGATAGTCCGGCATGGGACTATCGTTTTAGATAGTCCGGCATGTTGACTATCGTTTTGGATAGTCCGGCATGTTGACTATCGTTTTGGATAGTCCGGCATGTTGACTATCGTTTTGGATAGTCAAGCATGGGGACTACCGTTTTGGATAGTCCGGCATGGGAACTATCGTTTTGGATAGTCCGGCATTGGGACTATCGTTTTATATAGTCCGGCATGGGGACTATCGATTCGGATAGTCCGGCATGGGGACGATCGTTTTGGATAGTCCGGCATGGGGACTATCATTTTGGATAGTCCGACATGAAGACTATCGTTTTGGATAGACCGGCATTGGGACTATCTTTTTATATAGTCCGGCATGGAGACTATCGTTTTGGATAGTCTGGCATGTTGACTATCGTTTTGGATAGTCCGGCATGGGGACTATTGTTTTGGATAGTCCTGCATTGGGACTATCGTTTTGGATAGTCCGGCATGGGGACTATCGTTTTTGGATAGTCCGGCACGGGGACTATCGTTTTGGATAATCCGGCATGGGGATTATCGTTTTGGATAGTCCGGCATGGGGACTATCGTTTTGGATAGTCCGGCATGGGGACTATCGTTTTAAATAGTCCGGCATGGGGACTATCGTTTTGGATAGTCCTTCATGGGGACTATCGTTTTAGATAGTCCGGCATGGGGACTATCGTTTTGGATAGTCCGGCATTGGGACTATCGTTTTGGATAGTCCTGCATGGGGACTATCGTTTTGGATAGTCCGGCATGGGGACTATCGTTTTAAATAGTCCGGCTTGGGGACTATCGTTTTGGATAGTCCGGCATGGGGACTATCGTTTTAGATAGTCCGGCATGGGGACTATCGTTTTGGATAGTCCGGCATTGGGACTATCGTTTTGGATAGTCCTGCATGGGGACTATCGTTTTGGATAGTACGGCATGGGAACTATCGATTTAAATAGTCCGGCTTGGGGACTATCGTTTTGGATAGTCCGGCATGGGGACTATCGTTTTAGATAGTCCGGCATGGGGACTATCGTTTTGGATAGTCCGGCATTGGGACTATCGTTTTGGATAGTTTGGCATGGAGACTATCGTTTTGGATAGTCCAACATGGGGACTATCGTTTTGGATAGTCCGGCACGGGGACTATCGTTTTGGATAATCCGGCATGGGGATTATCGTTTTGGATAGTCCGGCATGGGGACTATCGTTTTGGATAGTCCGGCATGGGGACTATCGTTTTAAATAGTCCGGCATGGGGACTATCGTTTTGGATAGTCCGGCATGGGGACTATCGTTTTAGATAGTCCGGCATGGGGACTATCGTTTCGGATAGTCCGGCATTGGGACTATCGTTTTGGATAGTCCTGCATGGGGACTATCGTTTTGGATAGTCCGGCATGGGGATTATCGTTTTGGATAGTCCGGCATGGGGACTATCGTTTTGGATAGTCCGGCATGGGGACTATCGTTTTAAATAGTCCGGCTTGGGGACTATCGTTTTGGATAGTCCGGCATGGGGACTATCGTTTTAGATAGTCCGGCATGGGGACTATCGTTTTGGATAGTCCGGCATTGGGACTATCGTTTTGGATAGTCCTGCATGGGGACTATCGTTTTGGATAGTCCGGCATGGGGACTATCGATTTGGATAGTCTGGCATGGGGACTATCGTTTTGGATAGTTTGGCATGGAGACTATCGTTTTGGATAGTCCAACATGGGGACTATCGTTTTGGATAGTCCGGCATTGGGACTATCGTTTTGGATAATCCGGCATGTTGACTATCGTTTTGGATAGTCCAGCATGGGGACTATCGTTTTGGATAGTCCGGCATGGGGACTATCGTTTTGGATAGTCCGGCATGGGGACTATCGTTTTGGATAGTCCGGCATGTGGACTATCGTTTTGGATAGTCCGGCATGGGGACTATCGTTTTGGATAGTCCGGCATGGGGACTATCGTTTTGGATAGTCCGGCATGGGGACTATCGTTTTGGATAGTCCGGTATGGGGACTATCGTTTTGGCTAGTCCGGCATTGGGACTATCGTTTTGGATAGTCCAGCATGGGGACTATCGTTGTGGATAGTCGGCATGGGGACTATCGTTTTGGATAGTCCGCCATGGGACTATCGTTTTGGATAGTCCGGCATGGAGACTATCGTTTTGGATAGTCTGACATGGGGACTATCGTTTTGGATAGTCCGGCATTGGGACTATCGTTTTGGATAGTCCGGCATGTTGACTATCGTTTTGGATAGTCCGGCATGGGGACTATCGTTTTGGATAGTCCGGCATGGGGACTATCGTTTTGGATAGTCCGGCATGGGGACAATCGTTTTGGATAGTCTGACATGGGGACTATCGTTTTGGATAGTCCGGCAGGGGGGCTATCGTTTTGGATAGTCCGGCATTGGGACTATCGTTTTGGATAGTCCGTCATGGGGACGATCTTTTTGGATAGTCCGGCATGGGGACTATTGTTTTGGATAGTCCAACATGAAGACTAACGTTTTGGATAGTCCGGCATTGGGACTATCGTTTTATATAGTCCGGCATAGGGGACTATCGTTTTGGATAGTCCGGCATGGGGACTATCTCTTTGGATATTCCGGCATTGGGACTATCGTTTTGGATAGTTCGGCTCTGGAACTATCGTTTTGGATAGTCCGGCATGGGGACTATCGTTTTGGATAGTCCGGCATGGGGACCATCGTTTTGGATAGTCCAGCATGGGGACTATCGTTTTGGATAGTCCGGCATGGGACTATCGTTTTGGATAGTCCGGCATGGTGACTATCGTTTTGGATAGTCAGGCATGGGGACTATCGTTTTGGATAGTCAGGCATGGTGACTATCGTTTTGGATAGTCCGGCATAGCGACTATCGTTTTGGATAGTCCGGCATGGGGACTATCATTTAGGATAGTCCGACATAGGGACTATCGTTTTGGATAGTCCGGCATTGGGACTATCGTTTTGGATAGTCCTGCATGGGGACTATCGTTTTGGATAGTCCGACATGGGGACTATCGTTTTGGATAGTCCGGCATTGGGACTATCGTTTTGGATAGTCCTGCATGGGGACTATCGTTTTGGATAGTCCGGCATGGGGACTATCGATTTGGATAGTCCGGCATGGGGACTATCGTTTTGGATAGTCCGGCATGGAGACTATCGTTTTGGATAGTCCAACATGGGGACTATCGTTTTGGATAGTCCGGCATTGGGACTATCGTTTTGGATAGTCCGGCATGTTGACTATCGTTTTGGATAGTCCGGCATGGGGACTATCGTTTTAGATAGTCCGGCATGGGGACTATCGTTTTGGATAGTCCGGCATGGGGACTATCGTTTTGGATAGTCCGGCATGTGGACTATCGTTTTGGATAGTCCGGCATGGGGACTATCGTTTTGGATAGTCCGGCATGGGGACTATCTTTTTGGATAGTCCGGTATGGGGACTATCGTTTTGGATAGTCCGGCATTGGGACTATCGTTTTGGATAGTCCAGCATGGGGACTATCGTTGTGGATAGTCCGGCATGGGGGATATCGTTTTTGATAGTCCGGCATTGGGACTATCGTTTTGGATAGTCCGTCATGGGGACGATCGTTTTGGATAGTCCGGCATGGGGACTATTGTTTTGGATAGTCCAACATGAAGACTAACGTTTTGGATAGTCCGGCATAGGGACTATCGTTTTATATAGTCCGGCATAGGGACTATCGTTTTGGATAGTCCGGCATGGGGACTATCTCTTTGGATATTCCGGCATTTTGACTATCGTTTTGGATAGTTCGGCTCTGGAACTATCGTTTTGGATAGTCCGGCATGGGGACTATCGTTTTGGATAGTCCGGCATGGGGACCATCGTTTTGGATAGTCCAGCATGGGGACTATCGTTTTGGATAGTCCGGCATGGGACTATCGTTTTGGATAGTCCGGCATGGTGACTATCGTTTTGGATAGTCCGGCATGTTGACTATCGTTTTGGATAGTACGGCATGTTGACTATCGTTTTGGATAGTCCGGCATGGGGACTATCGTTTTGGATAGTCCGTCATGTGGACTATCGTTTTGGATAGTCAGGCATGGGGACTATCGTTTTGGATAGTCAGGCATGGTGACTATCGTTTTGGATAGTCCGACATAGGGACTATCGTTTTTGATAGTCCGGCATTGGGACTATCGTTTTGGATAGTCCTGCATGGGGACTATCGTTTTGGATAGTCCGACATGGGGACTATCGTTTTGGATAGTCCGGCATTGGGACTATCGTTTTGGATAGTCCTGCATGGGGACTATCGTTTTGGATAGTCCGGCATGGGGACTATCGATTTGGATAGTCCGGCATGGGAACTATCGTTTTGGATAGTCCGGCATGGAGACTATCGTTTTGGATAGTCCAACATGGGGACTATCGTTTTGGATAGTCCGGCATTGGGACTATCGTTTTGGATAGTCCGGCATGTTGACTATCGTTTTGGATAGTCCGGCATGGGGACTATCGTTTTAGATAGTCCGGCATGGGGACTATCGTTTTGGATAGTCCGGCATGGGGACTATCGTTTTGGATAGTCCGGCATGTGGACTATCGTTTTGGATAGTCCGGCATGGGGACTATCGTTTTGGATAGTCCGGCATGGGGACTATCTTTTTGGATAGTCCGGTATGGGGACTATCGTTTTGGATAGTCCGGCATTGGGACTATCGTTTTGGATAGTCCAGCATGGGGACTATCGTTGTGGATAGTCCGGCATGGGGGATATCGTTTTTGATAGTCCGCCATGGGACTATCGTTTTGGTTAGTCCGGCATGGAGACTATCGTTTTGGATAGTCTGACATGGGGACTATCGTTTTGGATAGTCCGGCATTGGGACTATCGTTTTGGATAGTCCGGCATGTTGACTATCGTTTTGGATAGTCCGGCATGGGGACTATCGTTTTGGATAGTCCGGCATGGGGACTATCGTTTTGGATAGTCCGGCATGGGGACAATCGTTTTGGATAGTCTGACATGGGGACTATCGTTTTGGATAGTCCGGCAGGGGGGCTATCGTTTTGGATAGTCCGACATTGGGACTATCGTTTTGGATAGTCCGGCATGGGGACTATCGTTGTGGATAGTCCGGCATGGGGACTATCGTTTTGGATAGTCCGGCATGGGACTATCGTTTTAGATAGTCCGGTATGTTGACTATCGTTTTGGATAGTCCGGCATGTTGACTATCTTTTTGGATAGTCCGGCATGTTGACTATCGTTTTGGATAGTCAAGCATGGGGACTACCGTTTTGGATAGTCCGGCATGGGAACTATCGTTTTGGATAGTCCGGCATTGGGACTATCGTTTTATATAGTCCGGCATGGGGACTATCGATTCGGATAGTCCGGCATGGGGACGATCGTTTTGGATAGTCCGGCATGGGGACTATCGTTTTGGATAGTCCGACATGAAGACTATCGTTTTGGATAGTCCGACATGAAGACTATCGTTTTGGATAGTCCGGCATTGGGACTATCGTTTTATATAGTCCGGCATGGAGACTATCGTTTTGGATAGTCTGGCATGTTGACTATCGTTTTGGATAGTCCGGCATGGGGACTATTGTTTTGGATAGTCCTGCATTGGGACTATCGTTTTGGATAGTCCGGCATGGGGACTATCGTTTTTGGATAGTCCGGCACGGGTACTATCGTTTTGGATAGTCCGGCATGGGGATTATCGTTTTTAATAGTCCGGCATGGGGACTATCGTTTTGGATAGTCCGGCATGGGGACTATCGTTTTAAATAGTCCGGCATGGGGACTATCGTTTTGGATAGTCCGGCATGGGGACTATCGTTTTAGATAGTCCGGCATGGGGACTATCGTTTTGGATAGTCCGGCATTGGGACTATCGTTTTGGATAGTCCTGCATGGGGATTATCGTTTTGGATAGTCCGGCACGGGGATTATCGTTTTGGATAGTCCGGCATGGGGACTATCGTTTTGGATAGTCCGGCATGGGGACTATCGTTTTAAATAGTCCGGCATGGGGACTATCGTTTTGGATAGTCCGGCATGGGGACTATCGTTTTAGATAGTCCGGCATGGGGACTATCGTTTTGGATAGTCCGGCATTGGGACTATCGTTTTGGATAGTCCTGCATGGGGACTATCGTTTTGGATAGTCCGGCATGGGGACTATCGATTAGGATAGTCTGGCATGGGGACTATCGTTTTGGATAGTTTGGCATGGAGACTATCGTTTTGGATAGTCCAACATGGGGACTATCGTTTTGGATAGTCCGGCATTGGGACTATCGTTTTAGATAGTCCGGCATGTTGACTATCGTTTTGGATAGTCCGGCATGGGGACTATCGTTTTGGATAGTCCGGCATGGGGACTATCGTTTTGGATAGTCCGGCATGGGGACTATCGTTTTGGATAGTCCGGCATGTGGACTATCGTTTTGGATAGTCCGGCATGGGGACTATCGTTTTGGATAGTCCGGCATGGGGACTATCGTTTTGGATAGTCCGGCATGGTTACTACCGTTTTGGATAGTCCGGCATGGGAACTATCGTTTTGGATAGTCCGGCATTGGGACTATCGTTTTATATAGTCCGGCATGGGGACTATCGATTCGGATAGTCCGGCATGGGGACGATCGTTTTGGATAGTCCGGCATGGGGACTATCGTTTTGGATAGTCCGACATGAAGACTATCGTTTTGGATAGTCCGACATGAAGACTATCGTTTTGGATAGTCCGGCATTGGGACTATCGTTTTATATAGTCCGGCATGGAGACTATCGTTTTGGATAGTCTGGCATGTTGACTATCGTTTTGGATAGTCCGGCATGGGGACTATTGTTTTGGATAGTCCTGCATTGGGACTATCGTTTTGGATAGTCCGGCATGGGGACTATCGTTTTTGGATAGTCCGGCACGGGTACTATCGTTTTGGATAGTCCGGCATGGGGATTATCGTTTTGGATAGTCCGGCATGGGGACTATCGTTTTGGATAGTCCGGCATGGGGACTATCGTTTTAAATAGTCCGGCATGGGGACTATCGTTTTGGATAGTCCGGCATGGGGACTATCGTTTTAGATAGTCCGGCATGGGGACTATCGTTTTGGATAGTCCGGCATTGGGACTATCGTTTTGGATAGTCCTGCATGGGGATTATCGTTTTGGATAGTCCGGCACGGGGATTATCGTTTTGGATAGTCCGGCATGGGGACTATCGTTTTGGATAGTCCGGCATGGGGACTATCGTTTTAAATAGTCCGGCATGGGGACTATCGTTTTGGATAGTCCGGCATGGGGACTATCGTTTTAGATAGTCCGGCATGGGGACTATCGTTTTGGATAGTCCGGCATTGGGACTATCGTTTTGGATAGTCCTGCATGGGGACTATCGTTTTGGATAGTCCGGCATGGGGACTATCGATTAGGATAGTCTGGCATGGGGACTATCGTTTTGGATAGTTTGGCATGGAGACTATCGTTTTGGATAGTCCAACATGGGGACTATCGTTTTGGATAGTCCGGCATTGGGACTATCGTTTTGGATAGTCCGGCATGTTGACTATCGTTTTGGATAGTCCGGCATGGGGACTATCGTTTTGGATAGTCCGGCATGGGGACTATCGTTTTGGATAGTCCGGCATGGGGACTATCGTTTTGGATAGTCCGGCATGTGGACTATCGTTTTGGATAGTCCGGCATGGGGACTATCGTTTTGGATAGTCCGGCATGGGGACTATCGTTTTGGATAGTCCGGCATGGTTACTATCGTTTTGGATAGTCCGGCATGGGGACTATCGTTTTGGATAGTCCGGTATGGGGACTATCGTTTTGGCTAGTCCGGCATTGGGACTATCGTTTTGGATAGTCCAGCATGGGGACTATCGTTGTGGATAGTCCGGCATGGGGACTATCGTTTTGGATAGTCCGCCATGGGACTATCGTTTTGGATAGTCCGGCATGGAGACTATCGTTTTGGATAGTCTGACATCGGGACTATCGTTTTGGATAGTCCGGCATTGGGACTATCGTTTTGGATAGTCCGGCATGTTGACTATCGTTTTGGATAGTCCGGCATGTTGACTATCGTTTTGGATAGTCCGGCATGGGGACTATCGTTTTGGATAGTCCGGCATGGGGACTATCGTTTTGGATAGTCCGTCATGGGGACTATCGTTTTGGATAGTCCGGCATGGGGACTATCGTTTTTGGATAGTCCGGCACGGGGACTATCGTTTTGGATAATCCGGCATGGGGATTTTCGTTTTGGATAGTCCGGCATGGGGACTATCGTTTTGGATAGTCCGGCATGGGGACTATCGTTTTAAATAGTCCGGCATGGGGACTATCGTTTTGGATAGTCCGGCATGGGGACTATCGTTTTAGATAGTCCGGCATGGGGACTATCGTTTCGGATAGTCCGGCATTGGGACTATCGTTTTGGATAGTCCTGCATGGGGACTATCGTTTTGGATAGTCCGGCATGGGGATTATCGTTTTGGATAGTCCGGCATGGGGACTATCGTTTTGGATAGTCCGGCATGGGGACTATCGTTTTAAATAGTCCGGCTTGGGGACTATCGTTTTGGATAGTCCGGCATGGGGACTATCGTTTTAGATAGTCCGGCATGGGGACTATCGTTTTGGATAGTCCGGCATTGGGACTATCGTTTTGGATAGTCCTGCATGGGGACTATCGTTTTGGATAGTCCGGCATGGGGACTATCGATTTGGATAGTCTGGCATGGGGACTATCGTTTTGGATAGTTTGGCATGGAGACTATCGTTTTGGATAGTCCAACATGGGGACTATCGTTTTGGATAGTCCGGCATTGGGACTATCGTTTTGGATAATCCGGCATGTTGACTATCGTTTTGGATAGTCCAGCATGGGGACTATCGTTTTGGATAGTCCGGCATGGGGACTATCGTTTTGGATAGTCCGGCATGGGGACTATCGTTTTGGATAGTCCGGCATGTGGACTATCGTTTTGGATAGTCCAGCATGGGGACTATCGTTTTGGATAGTCCGGCATGGGGACTATCGTTTTGGATAGTCCGGCATGGGGACTATCGTTTTGGATAGTCCGGTATGGGGACTATCGTTTTGGCTAGTCCGGCATTGGGACTATCGTTTTGGATAGTCCAGCATGGGGACTATCGTTGTGGATAGTCCGGCATGGGGACTATCGTTTTGGATAGTCCGCCATGGGACTATCGTTTTGGATAGTCCGGCATGGAGACTATCGTTTTGGATAGTCTGACATGGGGACTATCGTTTTGGATAGTCCGGCATTGGGACTATCGTTTTGGATAGTCCGGCATGTTGACTAT
The DNA here is from genome assembly GCA_030545055.2 of Neoaliturus tenellus. NCBI lineage: Eukaryota > Metazoa > Arthropoda > Insecta > Hemiptera > Cicadellidae > Neoaliturus > Neoaliturus tenellus. The sequence continues at coordinate 130,920,809 of CM061535.1, forward strand.
CGTTTTGGATAGTCCGGCATGGGGACTATCGTTTTGGATAGTCCGGCATGGGGACTATCGTTTTGGATAGTCCGGCATGGGGACAATCGTTTTGGATAGTCTGACATGGGGACTATCGTTTTGGATAGTCCGGCAGGGGGGCTATCGTTTTGGATAGTCCGGCATTGGGACTATCGTTTTGGATAGTCCGTCATGGGGACGATCTTTTTGGATAGTCCGGCATGGGGACTATTGTTTTGGATAGTCCAACATGAAGACTAACGTTTTGGATAGTCCGGCATTGGGACTATCGTTTTATATAGTCCGGCATAGGGACTATCGTTTTGGATAGTCCGGCATGGGGACTATCTCTTTGGATATTCCGGCATTGGGACTATCGTTTTGGATAGTTCGGCTCTGGAACTATCGTTTTGGATAGTCCGGCATGGGGACTATCGTTTTGGATAGTCCGGCATGGGGACCATCGTTTTGGATAGTCCAGCATGGGGACTATCGTTTTGGATAGTCCGGCATGGGACTATCGTTTTGGATAGTCCGGCATGGTGACTATCGTTTTGGATAGTCCGGCATGTTGACTATCGTTTTGGATAGTCCGGCATGTTGACTATCGTTTTGGATAGTCCGGCATGGGGACTATCGTTTTGGATAGTCCGTCATGTGGACTATCGTTTTGGATAGTCAGGCATGGGGACTATCGTTTTGGATAGTCAGGCATGGTGACTATCGTTTTGGATAGTCCGGCATGGGGACTATCGATTTGGATAGTCCGGCATGGGGACTATCGTTTTGGATAGTCCGGCATGGAGACTATCGTTTTGGATAGTCCAACATGGGGACTATCGTTTTGGATAGTCCGGCATTGGGACTATCGTTTTGGATAGTCCGGCATGTTGACTATCGTTTTGGATAGTCCGGCATGGGGACTATCGTTTTAGATAGTCCGGCATGGGGACTATCGTTTTGGATAGTCCGGCATGGGGACTATCGTTTTGGATAGTCCGGCATGTGGACTATCGTTTTGGATAGTCCGGCATGGGGACTATCGTTTTGGATAGTCCGGCATGGGGACTATCTTTTTGGATAGTCCGGTATGGGGACTATCGTTTTGGATAGTCCGGCATTGGGACTATCGTTTTGGATAGTCCAGCATGGGGACTATCGTTGTGGATAGTCCGGCATGGGGGATATCGTTTTTGATAGTCCGCCATGGGACTATCGTTTTGGTTAGTCCGGCATGGAGACTATCGTTTTGGATAGTCTGACATGGGGACTATCGTTTTGGATAGTCCGGCAGGGGGGCTATCGTTTTGGATAGTCCGGCATTGGGACTATCGTTTTGGATAGTCCGTCATGGGGACGATCGTTTTGGATAGTCCGGCATGGGGACTATTGTTTTGGATAGTCCAACATGAAGACTAACGTTTTGGATAGTCCGGCATTGGGACTATCGTTTTATATAGTCCGGCATAGGGACTATCGTTTTGGATAGTCCGGCATGGGGACTATCTCTTTGGATATTCCGGCATTGGGACTATCGTTTTGGATAGTTCGGCTCTGGAACTATCGTTTTGGATAGTCCGGCATGGGGACTATCGTTTTGGATAATCCGGCATGGGGACCATCGTTTTGGATAGTCCAGCATGGGGACTATCGTTTTGGATAGTCCGGCATGGGACTATCGTTTTGGATAGTCCGGCATGGTGACTATCGTTTTGGATAGTCCGGCATGTTGACTATCGTTTTGGATAGTACGGCATGTTGACTATCGTTTTGGATAGTCCGGCATGGGGACTATCGTTTTGGATAGTCCGTCATGTGGACTATCGTTTTGGATAGTCAGGCATGGGGACTATCGTTTTGGATAGTCAGGCATGGTGACTATCGTTTTGGATAGTCCGGCATAGGGACTATCGTTTTGGATAGTCCGGCATGGGGACTATCATTTAGGATAGTCCGACATAGGGACTATCGTTTTGGATAGTCCGGCATTGGGACTATCGTTTTGGATAGTCCTGCATGGGGACTATCGTTTTGGATAGTCCGACATGGGGACTATCGTTTTGGATAGTCCGGCATTGGGACTATCGTTTTGGATAGTCCTGCATGGGGACTATCGTTTTGGATAGTCCGGCATGGGGACTATCGATTTGGATAGTCCGGCATGGGAACTATCGTTTTGGATAGTCCGGCATGGAGACTATCGTTTTGGATAGTCCAACATGGGGAATATCGTTTTGGATAGTCCGGCATTGGGACTATCGTTTTGGATAGTCCGGCATGTTGACTATCGTTTTGGATAGTCCGGCATGGGGACTATCGTTTTAGATAGTCCGGCATGGGGACTATCGTTTTGGATAGTCCGGCATGGGGACTATCGTTTTGGATAGTCCGGCATGTGGACTATCGTTTTGGATAGTCCGGCATGGGGACTATCGTTTTGGATAGTCCGGCATGGGGACTATCTTTTTGGATAGTCCGGTATGGGGACTATCGTTTTGGATAGTCCGGCATTGGGACTATCGTTTTGGATAGTCCAGCATGGGGACTATCGTTGTGGATAGTCCGGCATGGGGGATATCGTTTTTGATAGTCCGCCATGGGACTATCGTTTTGGTTAGTCCGGCATGGAGACTATCGTTTTGGATAGTCTGACATGGGGACTATCGTTTTGGATAGTCCGGCATTGGGACTATCGTTTTGGATAGTCCGGCATGTTGACTATCGTTTTGGATAGTCCGGCATGGGGACTATCGTTTTGGATAGTCCGGCATGGGGACTATCGTTTTGGATAGTCCGGCATGGGGACAATCGTTTTGGATAGTCTGACATGGGGACTATCGTTTTGGATAGTCCGGCAGGGGGGCTATCGTTTTGGATAGTCCGACATTGGGACTATCGTTTTGGATAGTCCGGCATGGGGACTATCGTTGTGGATAGTCCGGCATGGGGACTATCGTTTTGGATAGTCCGGCATGGGACTATCGTTTTAGATAGTCCGGTATGTTGACTATCGTTTTAGATAGTCCGGCATGTTGACTATCGTTTTGGATAGTCCGGCATGTTGACTATCGTTTTGGATAGTCAAGCATGGGGACTACCGTTTTGGATAGTCCGGCATGGGAACTATCGTTTTGGATAGTCCGGCATTGGGACTATCGTTTTATATAGTCCGTCATGGGGACTATCGATTCGGATAGTCCGGCATGGGGACGATCGTTTTGGATAGTCCGGCATGGGGACTATCGTTTTGGATAGTCCGACATGAAGACTATCGTTTTGGATAGTCCGACATGAAGACTATCGTTTTGGATAGTCCGGCATTGGGACTATCGTTTTATATAGTCCGGCATGGAGACTATCGTTTTGGATAGTCTGGCATGTTGACTATCGTTTTGGATAGTCCGGCATGGGGACTATTGTTTTGGATAGTCCTGCATTGGGACTATCGTTTTGGATAGTCCGGCATGGGGACTATCGTTTTTGGATAGTCCGGCACGGGTACTATCGTTTTGGATAGTCCGGCATGGGGATTATCGTTTTGGATAGTCCGGCATGGGGACTATCGTTTTGGATAGTCCGGCATGGGGACTATCGTTTTAAATAGTCCGGCATGGGGACTATCGTTTTGGATAGTCCGGCATGGGGACTATCGTTTTAGATAGTCCGGCATGGGGACTATCGTTTTGGATAGTCCGGCATTGGGACTATCGTTTTGGATAGTCCTGCATGGGGATTATCGTTTTGGATAGTCCGGCACGGGGATTATCGTTTTCGATAGTCCGGCATGGGGACTATCGTTTTGGATAGTCCGGCATGGGGACTATCGTTTTAAATAGTCCGGCATGGGGACTATCGTTTTGGATAGTCCGGCATGGGGACTATCGTTTTAGATAGTCCGGCATGGGGACTATCGTTTTGGATAGTCCGGCATTGGGACTATCGTTTTGGATAGTCCTGCATGGGGACTATCGTTTTGGATAGTCCGGCATGGGGACTATCGATTAGGATAGTCTGGCATGGGGACTATCGTTTTGGATAGTTTGGCATGGAGACTATCGTTTTGGATAGTCCAACATGGGGACTATCGTTTTGGATAGTCCGGCATTGGGACTATCGTTTTGGATAGTCCGGCATGTTGACTATCGTTTTGGATAGTCCGGCATGGGGACTATCGTTTTGGATAGTCCGGCATGGGGACTATCGTTTTGGATAGTCCGGCATGGGGACTATCGTTTTGGATAGTCCGGCATGTGGACTATCGTTTTGGATAGTCCGGCATGGGGACTATCGTTTTGGATAGTCCGGCATGGGGACTATCGTTTTGGATAGTCCGGCATGGTTACTACCGTTTTGGATAGTCCGGCATGGGAACTATCGTTTTGGATAGTCCGGCATTGGGACTATCGTTTTATATAGTCCGGCATGGGGACTATCGATTCGGATAGTCCGGCATGGGGACGATCGTTTTGGATAGTCCGGCATGGGGACTATCGTTTTGGATAGTCCGACATGAAGACTATCGTTTTGGATAGTCCGACATGAAGACTATCGTTTTGGATAGTCCGGCATTGGGACTATCGTTTTATATAGTCCGGCATGGAGACTATCGTTTTGGATAGTCTGGCATGTTGACTATCGTTTTGGATAGTCCGGCATGGGGACTATTGTTTTGGATAGTCCTGCATTGGGACTATCGTTTTGGATAGTCCGGCATGGGGACTATCGTTTTTGGATAGTCCGGCACGGGTACTATCGTTTTGGATAGTCCGGCATGGGGATTATCGTTTTGGATAGTCCGGCATGGGGACTATCGTTTTGGATAGTCCGGCATGGGGACTATCGTTTTAAATAGTCCGGCATGGGGACTATCGTTTTGGATAGTCCGGCATGGGGACTATCGTTTTAGATAGTCCGGCATGGGGACTATCGTTTTGGATAGTCCGGCATTGGGACTATCGTTTTGGATAGTCCTGCATGGGGATTATCGTTTTGGATAGTCCGGCACGGGGATTATCGTTTTGGATAGTCCGGCATGGGGACTATCGTTTTGGATAGTCCGGCATGGGGACTATCGTTTTAAATAGTCCGGCATGGGGACTATCGTTTTGGATAGTCCGGCATGGGGACTATCGTTTTAGATAGTCCGGCATGGGGACTATCGTTTTGGATAGTCCGGCATTGGGACTATCGTTTTGGATAGTCCTGCATGGGGACTATCGTTTTGGATAGTCCGGCATGGGGACTATCGATTAGGATAGTCTGGCATGGGGACTATCGTTTTGGATAGTTTGGCATGGAGACTATCGTTTTGGATAGTCCAACATGGGGACTATCGTTTTGGATAGTCCGGCATTGGGACTATCGTTTTGGATAGTCCGGCATGTTGACTATCGTTTTGGATAGTCCGGCATGGGGACTATCGTTTTGGATAGTCCGGCATGGGGACTATCGTTTTGGATAGTCCGGCATGGGGACTATCGTTTTGGATAGTCCGGCATGTGGACTATCGTTTTGGATAGTCCGGCATGGGGACTATCGTTTTGGATAGTCCGGCATGGGGACTATCGTTTTGGATAGTCCGGCATGGTTACTATCGTTTTGGATAGTCCGGCATGGGGACTATCGTTTTGGATAGTCCGGTATGGGGACTATCGTTTTGGCTAGTCCGGCATTGGGACTATCGTTTTGGATAGTCCAGCATGGGGACTATCGTTGTGGATAGTCCGGCATGGGGACTATCGTTTTGGATAGTCCGCCATGGGACTATCGTTTTGGATAGTCCGGCATGGAGACTATCGTTTTGGATAGTCTGACATCGGGACTATCGTTTTGGATAGTCCGGCATTGGGACTATCGTTTTGGATAGTCCGGCATGTTGACTATCGTTTTGGATAGTCCGGCATGGGGACTATCGTTTTGGATAGTCCGGCATGGGGACTATCGTTTTGGATAGTCCGGCATGGGGACTATCGTTTTGGATAGTCCGGCATGGGGACAATCGTTTTGGATAGTCTGACATGGGGACTATCGTTTTGGATAGTCCGGCATGGGGACTATCGTTTTAAATAGTCCGGCTTGGGGACTATCGTTTTGGATAGTCCGGCATGGGGACTATCGTTTTAGATAGTCCGGCATGGGGACTATCGTTTTGGATAGTCCGGCATTGGGACTATCGTTTTGGATAGTCCTGCATGGGGACTATCGTTTTGGATAGTCCGACATGGGGACTATCGTTTTGGATAGTCCGGCATTGGGACTATCGTTTTGGATAGTCCTGCATGGGGACTATCGTTTTGGATAGTCCGGCATGGGGACTATCGATTTGGATAGTCCGGCATGGGGACTATCGTTTTGGATAGTCCGGCATGGAGACTATCGTTTTGGATAGTCCAACATGGGGACTATCGTTTTGGATAGTCCGGCATTGGGACTATCGTTTTGGATAGTCCGGCATGTTGACTATCGTTTTGGATAGTCCGGCATGGGGACTATCGTTTTAGATAGTCCGGCATGGGGACTATCGTTTTGGATAGTCCGGCATGGGGACTATCGTTTTGGATAGTCCGGCATGTGGACTATCGTTTTGGATAGTCCGGCATGGGGACTATCGTTTTGGATAGTCCGGCATGGGGACTATCTTTTTGGATAGTCCGGTATGGGGACTATCGTTTTGGATAGTCCGGCATTGGGACTATCGTTTTGGATAGTCCAGCATGGGGACTATCGTTGTGGATAGTCCGGCATGGGGGATATCGTTTTTGATAGTCCGCCATGGGACTATCGTTTTGGTTAGTCCGGCATGGAGACTATCGTTTTGGATAGTCTGACATGGGGACTATCGTTTTGGATAGTCCGGCAGGGGGGCTATCGTTTTGGATAGTCCGGCATTGGGACTATCGTTTTGGATAGTCCGTCATGGGGACGATCGTTTTGGATAGTCCGGCATGGGGACTATTGTTTTGGATAGTCCAACATGAAGACTAACGTTTTGGATAGTCCGGCATTGGGACTATCGTTTTATATAGTCCGGCATAGGGACTATCGTTTTGGATAGTCCGGCATGGGGACTATCTCTTTGGATATTCCGGCATTGGGACTATCGTTTTGGATAGTTCGGCTCTGGAACTATCGTTTTGGATAGTCCGGCATGGGGACTATCGTTTTGGATAGTCCGGCATGGGGACCATCGTTTTGGATAGTCCAGCATGTGGACTATCGTTTTGGATAGTCCGGCATGGGACTATCGTTTTGGATAGTCCGGCATGGTGACTATCGTTTTGGATAGTCCGGCATGTTGACTATCGTTTTGGATAGTACGGCATGTTGACTATCGTTTTGGATAGTCCGGCATGGGGACTATCGTTTTGGATAGTCCGTCATGTGGACTATCGTTTTGGATAGTCAGGCATGGGGACTATCGTTTTGGATAGTCAGGCATGGTGACTATCGTTTTGGATAGTCCGGCATAGGGACTATCGTTTTGGATAGTCCGGCATGGGGACTATCATTAAGGATAGTCCGACATAGGGACTATCGTTTTGGATAGTCCGGCATTGGGACTATCGTTTTGGATAGTCCTGCATGGGGACTATCGTTTTGGATAGTCCGACATGGGGACTATCGTTTTGGATAGTCCGGCATTGGGACTATCGTTTTGGATAGTCCTGCATGGGGACTATCGTTTTGGATAGTCCGGCATGGGGACTATCGATTTGGATAGTCCGGCATGGGAACTATCGTTTTGGATAGTCCGGCATGGAGACTATCGTTTTGGATAGTCCAACATGGGGACTATCGTTTTGGATAGTCCGGCATTGGGACTATCGTTTTGGATAGTCCGGCATGTTGACTATCGTTTTGGATAGTCCGGCATGGGGACTATCGTTTTAGATAGTCCGGCATGGGGACTATCGTTTTGGATAGTCCGGCATGGGGACTATCGTTTTGGATAGTCCGGCATGTGGACTATCGTTTTGGATAGTCCGGCATGGGGACTATCGTTTTGGATAGTCCGGCATAAGGACTATCTTTTTGGATAGTCCGGTATGGGGACTATCGTTTTGGATAGTCCGGCATTGGGACTATCGTTTTGGATAGTCCAGCATGGGGACTATCGTTGTGGATAGTCCGGCATGGGGGATATCGTTTTTGATAGTCCGCCATGGGACTATCGTTTTGGTTAGTCCGGCATGGAGACTATCGTTTTGGATAGTCTGACATGGGGACTATCGTTTTGGATAGTCCGGCATTGGGACTATCGTTTTGGATAGTCCGGCATGTTGACTATCGTTTTGGATAGTCCGGCATGGGGACTATCGTTTTGGATAGTCCGGCATGGGGACTATCGTTTTGGATAGTCCGGCATGGGGACAATCGTTTTGGATAGTCTGACATGGGGACTATCGTTTTGGATAGTCCGGCAGGGGGGCTATCGTTTTGGATAGTCCGACATTGGGACTATCGTTTTGGATAGTCCGGCATGGGGACTATCGTTGTGGATAGTCCGGCATGGGGACTATCGTTTTGGATAGTAAGGCATGGGACTATCGTTTTAGATAGTCCGGTATGTTGACTATCGTTTTGGATAGTCCGGCATGATGACTATCGTTTTGGATAGTCCGGCATGTTGACTATCGTTTTGGATAGTCAAGCATGGGGACTACCGTTTTGGATAGTCCGGCATGGGAACTATCGTTTTGGATAGTCCGGCATTGGGACTATCGTTTTATATAGTCCGTCATGGGGACTATCGATTCGGATAGTCCGGCATGGGGACGATCGTTTTGGATAGTCCGGCATGGGGACTATCGTTTTGGATAGTCCGACATGAAGACTATCGTTTTGGATAGTCCGACATGAAGACTATCGTTTTGGATAGTCCGGCATTGGGACTATCGTTTTATATAGTCCGGCATGGAGACTATCGTTTTGGATAGTCTGGCATGTTGACTATCGTTTTGGATAGTCCGGCATGGGGACTATTGTTTTGGATAGTCCTGCATTGGGACTATCGTTTTGGATAGTCCGGCATGGGGACTATCGTTTTTGGATAGTCCGGCACGGGTACTATCGTTTTGGATAGTCCGGCATGGGGATTATCGTTTTGGATAGTCCGGCATGGGGACTATCGTTTTGGATAGTCCGGCATGGGGACTATCGTTTTAAATAGTCCGGCATGGGGACTATCGTTTTGGATAGTCCGGCATGGGGACTATCGTTTTAGATAGTCCGGCATGGGGACTATCGTTTTGGATAGTCCGGCATTGGGACTATCGTTTTGGATAGTCCTGCATGGGGATTATCGTTTTGGATAGTCCGGCACGGGGATTATCGTTTTGGATAGTCCGGCATGGGGACTATCGTTTTGGATAGTCCGGCATGGGGACTATCGTTTTAAATAGTCCGGCATGGGGACTATCGTTTTGGATAGTCCGGCATGGGGACTATCGTTTTAGATAGTCCGGCATGGGGACTATCGTTTTGGATAGTCCGGCATTGGGACTATCGTTTTGGATAGTCCTGCATGGGGACTATCGTTTTGGATAGTCCGGCATGGGGACTATCGATTAGGATAGTCTGGCATGGGGACTATCGTTTTGGATAGTTTGGCATGGAGACTATCGTTTTAGATAGTCCAACATGGGGACTATCGTTTTGGATAGTCCGGCATTGGGACTATCGTTTTGGATAGTCCGGCATGTTGACTATCGTTTTGGATAGTCCGGCATGGGGACTATCGTTTTGGATAGTCCGGCATGGGGACTATCGTTTTGGATAGTCCGGCATGGGGACTATCGTTTTGGATAGTCCGGCATGTGGACTATCGTTTTGGATAGTCCGGCATGGGGACTATCGTTTTGGATAGTCCGGCATGGGGACTATCGTTTTGGATAGTCCGGCATGGTTACTATCGTTTTGGATAGTCCGGCATGGGGACTATCGTTTTGGATAGTCCGGTATGGGGACTATCGTTTTGGCTAGTCCGGCATTGGGACTATCGTTTTGGATAGTCCAGCATGGGGACTATCGTTGTGGATAGTCCGGCATGGGGACTATCGTTTTGGATAGTCCGCCATGGGACTATCGTTTTGGATAGTCCGGCATGGAGACTATCGTTTTGGATAGTCTGACATCGGGACTATCGTTTTGGATAGTCCGGCATTGGGACTATCGTTTTGGATAGTCCGGCATGTTGACTATCGTTTTGGATAGTCCGGCATGGGGACTATCGTTTTGGATAGTCCGGCATGGGGACTATCGTTTTGGATAGTCCGGCATGGGGACTATCGTTTTGGATAGTCCGGCATGGGGACAATCGTTTTGGATAGTCTGACATGGGGACTATCGTTTTGGATAGTCCGGCAGGGGGGCTATCGTTTTGGATAGTCCGGCATTGGGACTATCGTTTTGGATAGTCCGTCATGGGGACGATCGTTTTGGATAGTCCGGCATGGGGACTATTGTTTTGGATAGTCCAAAATGAAGACTAACGTTTTGGATAGTCCGGCATTGGGACTATCGTTTTATATAGTCCGGCATAGGGACTATCGTTTTGGATAGTCCGGCATGGGGACTATCTCTTTGGATAGTTCGGCTCTGGAACTATCGTTTTGGATAGTCCGGCATGGGGACTATCGTTTTGGATAGTCCGGCATGGGGACCATCGTTTTGGATAGTCCGGCATGGGGACTATCGTTTTGGATAGTCCGGCATGGGACTATCGTTTTGGATAGTCCGGCATGGTGACTATCGTTTTGGATAGTCCGGCATGTTGACTATCGTTTTGGATAGTCCGGCATGTTGACTATCGTTTTGGATAGTCCGGCATGGGGACTATCGTTTTGGATAGTCCGGCATTGGGACTATCGTTTTGGATAGTCCGGCATGTTGACTATCGTTTTGGATAGTCCGGCATGGGGACTATCGTTTTGGATAGTCCGGCATGGGGACTATCGTTTTGGATAGTCCGGCATGGGGACAATCGTTTTGGATAGTCTGACATGGGGACTATCGTTTTGGATAGTCCGGCAGGGGGGCTATCGTTTTGGATAGTCCGGCATTGGGACTATCGTTTTGGATAGTCCGTCATGGGGACGATCTTTTTGGATAGTCCGGCATGGGGACTATTGTTTTGGATAGTCCAACATGAAGACTAACGTTTTGGATAGTCCGGCATTGGGACTATCGTTTTATATAGTCCGGCATAGGGACTATCGTTTTGGATAGTCCGGCATGGGGACTATCTCTTTGGATATTCCGGCATTGGGACTATCGTTTTGGATAGTTCGGCTCTGGAACTATCGTTTTGGATAGTCCGGCATGGGGACTATCGTTTTGGATAGTCCGGCATGGGGACCATCGTTTTGGATAGTCCAGCATGGGGACTATCGTTTTGGATAGTCCGGCATGGGACTATCGTTTTGGATAGTCCGGCATGGGACTATCGTTTTGGATAGTCCGGCATGGTGACTATCGTTTTGGATAGTCCGGCATGTTGACTATCGTTTTGGATAGTCCGGCATGTTGACTATCGTTTTGGATAGTCCGGCATGGGGACTATCGTTTTGGATAGTCCGTCATGTGGACTATCGTTTTGGATAGTCAGGCATGGGGACTATCGTTTTGGATAGTCAGGCATGGTGACTATCGTTTTGGATAGTCCGGCATAGGGACTATCGTTTTGGATAGTCCGGCATGGGGACTATCATTTAGGATAGTCCGACATAGGGACTATCGTTTTGGATAGTCCGGCATTGGGACTATCGTTTTGGATAGTCCTGCATGGGGACTATCGTTTTGGATAGTCCGACATGGGGACTATCGTTTTGGATAGTCCGGCATTGGGACTATCGTTTTGGATAGTCCTGCATGGGGACTATCGTTTTGGATAGTCCGGCATGGGGACTATTCATTTGGATAGTCCGGCATGGGGACTATCGTTTTGGATAGTCCGGCATGGAGACTATCGTTTTGGATAGTCCAACATGGGGACTATCGTTTTGGATAGTCCGGCATTGGGACTATCGTTTTGGATAGTCCGGCATGTTGACTATCGTTTTGGATAGTCCGGCATGGGGACTATCGTTTTAGATAGTCCGGCATGGGGACTATCGTTTTGGATAGTCCGGCATGGGGACTATCGTTTTGGATAGTCCGGCATGGGGACTATCGTTTTGGATAGTCCGGCATGTGGACTATCGTTTTGGATAGTCCGGCATGGGGACTATCGTTTTGGATAGTCCGGCATGGGGACTATCTTTTTGGATAGTCCGGTATGGGGACTATCGTTTTGGATAGTCCGGCATTGGGACTATCGTTTTGGATAGTCCAGCATGGGGACTATCGTTGTGGATAGTCCGGCATGGGGGATATCGTTTTTGATAGTCCGCCATGGGACTATCGTTTTGGTTAGTCCGGCATGGAGACTATCGTTTTGGATAGTCTGACATGGGGACTATCGTTTTGGATAGTCCGGCAGGGGGCTATCGTTTTGGATAGTCCGGCATTGGGACTATCGTTTTGGATAGTCCGTCATGGGGACGATCGTTTTGGATAGTCCGGCATGGGGACTATTGTTTTGGATAGTCCAACATGAAGACTAACGTTTTGGATAGTCCGGCATTGGGACTATCGTTTTATATAGTCCGGCATAGGGACTATCGTTTTGGATAGTCCGGCATGGGGACTATCTCTTTGGATATTCCGGCATTGGGACTATCGTTTTGGATAGTTCGGCTCTGGAACTATCGTTTTGGATAGTCCGGCATGGGGACTATCGTTTTTGATAGTCCGGCATGGGGACCATCGTTTTGGATAGTCCAGCATGGGGACTATCGTTTTGGATAGTCCGGCATGGGACTATCGTTTTGGATAGTCCGGCATGGTGACTATCGTTTTGGATAGTCCGGCATGTTGACTATCGTTTTGGATAGTACGGCATGTTGACTATCGTTTTGGATAGTCCGGCATGGGGACTATCGTTTTGGATAGTCCGTCACGTGGACTATCGTTTTGGATAGTCAGGCATGGGGACTATCGTTTTGGATAGTCCGGCATGGTGACTATCGTTTTGGATAGTCCGGCATAGGGACTATCGTTTTGGATAGTCCGGCATGGGGACTATCATTTAGGATAGTCCGACATAGGGACTATCGTTTTGGATAGTCCGGCATTGGGACTATCGTTTTGGATAGTCCTGCATGGGGTCTATCGTTTTGGATAGTCCGACATGGGGACTATCGTTTTGGATAGTCCGGCATTGGGACTATCGTTTTGGATAGTCCTGCATGGGGACTATCGTTTTGGATAGTCCGGCATGGGGACTATCGATTTGGATAGTCCGGCATGGGGACTATCGTTTTGGATAGTCCGGCATGGAGACTATCGTTTTGGATAGTCCAACATGGGGACTATCGTTTTGGATAGTCCGGCATTGAGACTATCGTTTTGGATAGTCCGGCATGTTGACTATCGTTTTGGATAGTCCGGCATGGGGACTATCGTTTTAGATAGTCCGGCATGGGGACTATCGTTTTGGATAGTCCGGCATGGGGACTATCGTTTTGGATAGTCCGGCATGTGGACTATCGTTTTGGATAGTCCGGCATGGGGACTATCGTTTTGGATAGTCCGGCATGGGGACTATCTTTTTGGATAGTCCGGTATGGGGACTATCGTTTTAGATAGTCCGGCATTGGGACTATCGTTTTGGATAGTCCAGCATGGGGACTATCGTTGTGGATAGTCCGGCATGGGGGATATCGTTTTTGATAGTCCGCCATGGGACTATCGTTTTGGTTAGTCCGGCATGGAGACTATCGTTTTGGATAGTCTGACATGGGGACTATCGTTTTGGATAGTCCGGCATTGGGACTATCGTTTTGGATAGTCCGGCATGTTGACTATCGTTTTGGATAGTCCGGCATGGGGACTATCGTTTTGGATAGTCCGGCATGGGGACTATCGTTTTGGATAGTCCAGCATGGGGACAATCGTTTTGGATAGTCTGACATGGGGACTATCGTTTTGGATAGTCCGGCAGGGGGGCTATCGTTTTGGATAGTCCGACATTGGGACTATCGTTTTGGATAGTCCGGCATGGGGACTATCGTTGTGGATAGTCCGGCATGGGGACTATCGTTTTGGATAGTCCGGCATGGGACTATCGTTTTAGATAGTCCGGTATGTTGACTATCGTTTTGGATAGTCCGGCATGTTGACTATCGTTTTTGATAGTCCGGCATGTTGACTATCGTTTTGGATAGTCAAGCATGGGGACTACCGTTTTGGATAGTCCGGCATGGGAACTATCGTTTTGGATAGTCCGGCATTGGGACTATCGTTTTATATAGTCCGGCATGGGGACTATCGATTCGGATAGTCCGGCATGGGGACGATCGTTTTGGATAGTCCGGCATGGGGACTATCGTTTTGGATAGTCCGACATGAAGACTATCGTTTTGGATAGTCCGACATGAAGACTATCGTTTTGGATAGTCCGGCATTGGGACTATCGTTTTATATAGTCCGGCATGGAGACTATCGTTTTGGATAGTCTGGCATGTTGACTATCGTTTTGGATAGTCTGGCATGTTGACTATCGTTTTGGATAGTCCGGCATGGGGACTATTGTTTTGGATAGTCCTGCATTGGGACTATCGTTTTGGATAGTCCGGCATGGGGACTATCGTTTTTGGATAGTCCGGCACGGGTACTATCGTTTTGGATAGTCCGGCATGGGGATTATCGTTTTGGATAGTCCGGCATGGGGACTATCGTTTTGGATAGTCCGGCATGGGGACTATCGTTTTAAATAGTCCGGCATGGGGACTATCGTTTTGAATAGTCCGGCATGGGGACTATCGTTTTAGATAGTCCGGCATGGGGACTATCGTTTTGGATAGTCCGGCATTGGGACTATCGTTTTGGATAGTCCTGCATGGGGATTATCGTTTTGGATAGTCCGGCACGGGGATTATCGTTTTGGATAGTCCGGCATGGGGACTATCGTTTTGGATAGTCCGGCATGGGGACTATCGTTTTAAATAGTCCGGCATGGGGACTATCGTTTTGGATAGTCCGGCATGGGGACTATCGTTTTAGATAGTCCGGCATGGGGACTATCGTTTTGGATAGTCCGGCATTGGGACTATCGTTTTGGATAGTCCTGCATGGGGACTATCGTTTTGGATAGTCCGGCATGGGGACTATCGATTAGGATAGTCTGGCATGGGGACTATCGTTTTGGATAGTTTGGCATGGAGACTATCGTTTTGGATAGTCCAACATGGGGACTATCGTTTTGGATAGTCCGGCATTGGGACTATCGTTTTGGATAGTCCGGCATGGGGACTATCGTTTTGGATAGTCCGGCATGGGGACTATCGTTTTGGATAGTCCGGCATGTGGACTATGGTTTTGGATAGTCCGGCATGGGGACTATCGTTTTGGATAGTCCGGCATGGGGACTATCGTTTTGGATAGTCCGGCATGGTTACTATCGTTTTGGATAGTCCGGCATGGGGACTATCGTTTTGGATAGTCCGGTATGGGGACTATCGTTTTGGCTAGTCCGGCATTGGGACTATCGTTTTGGATAGTCCAGCATGGGGACTATCGTTGTGGATAGTCCGGCATGGGGACTATCGTTTTGGATAGTCCGCCATGGGACTATCGTTTTGGATAGTCCGGCATGGAGACTATCGTTTTGGATAGTCTGACATGGGGACTATCGTTTTGGATAGTCCGGCATTGGGACTATCGTTTTGGATAGTGCAGGATGTTGACTATCGTTTTGGATAGTCCGGCATGGGGACTATCGTTTTGGATAGTCCGGCATGGGGACTATCGTTTTGGATAGTCCGGCATGGGGACTATCGTTTTGGATAGTCCGGCATGGGGACAATCGTTTTGGATAGTCTGACATGGGGACTATCGTTTTGGATAGTCCGGCAGGGGGGCTATCGTTTTGGATAGTCCGGCATTGGGACTATCGTTTTGGATAGTCCGTCATGGGGACGATCGTTTTGGATAGTCCGGCATGGGGACTATTGTTTTGGATAGTCCAACATGAAGACTAACGTTTTGGATAGTCCGGCATTGGGACTATCGTTTTATATAGTCCGGCATAGGGACTATCGTTTTGGATAGTCCGGCATGGGGACTATCTCTTTGGATAGTTCGGCTCTGGAACTATCGTTTTGGATAGTCCGGCATGGGGACTATCGTTTTGGATAGTCCGGCATGGGGACCATCGTTTTGGATAGTCCGGCATGGGGACTATCGTTTTGGATAGTCCGGCATGGGACTATCGTTTTGGATAGTCCGGCATGGTGACTATCGTTTTGGATAGTCCGGCATGTTGACTATCGTTTTGGATAGTCCGGCATGTTGACTATCGTTTTGGATAGTCCGGCATGGGGACTATCGTTTTGGATAGTCCGTCATGTGGACTATCGTTTTGGATAGTCAGGCATGGGGACTATCGTTTTGGATAGTCAGGCATGGGGACTATCGTTTTGGATAGTCCGACATAGGGACTATCGTTTTTGATAGTCCGGCATGGGGACTATCATTTAGGATAGTCCGACATAGGGACTATCGTTTTGGATAGTCCGGCATTGGGACTATCGTTTTGGATAGTCCTGCATTGGGACTATCGTTTTGGATAGTCCGACATGGGGACTATCGTTTTGGATAGTCCGGCATTGGGACTATCGTTTTGGATAGTCCTGCATGGGGACTATCGTTTTGGATAGTCCGGCATGGGGACTATCGATTTGGATAGTCCGGCATGGGGACTATTGTTTTGGATAGTCTAGCATGGAGACTATCGTTTTGGATAGTCCAACATGGGGACTATCGTTTTGGATAGTCCGGCATTGGGACTATCGTTTTGGATAGTCCGGCATGTTGACTATCGTTTTGGATAGTCCGGCATGTTGACTATCGTTTTGGATAATCCGGCATGGGGACTATCGTTTTAGATAGTCCGGCATGGGGACTATCGTTTTGGATAGTTCGGCAAGGGGACTATCGTTTTGGATAGTCCGGCATTGGGATTATCGTTTTGGATAGTCCGGCATGGGGACTATCGTTTTGGGATAGTCCGGCATGGGGGACTATCGTTTTAAATAGTCCGGAATGGGGACTATCGTTTTGGATAGTCCGGCATGGGGACTATCTCTTTGGATAGTCCGGCATTGGGACTATCGTTTTGGATAGTCCGGCCTTGGAAACTATCGTTTTGGATAGTCCGGCATGGGGACTATCGTTTTGGATAGTCCGGCATGTGGACTATCATTTTGGATAGTCCGGCATAGGGACTATCGTTTTGGATAGTCCGGCATGGGGACTATCTCTTTGGATAGTCCGGCATTGGGACTATCGTTTTGGATAGTCCGGCCTTGGAACTATCGTTTTGGATAGTCCGGCATGGGGACTATCGTTTTGGATAGTCCGGCATGAGGACTATCGTTTTGGATAGTCCAACATGGGGACTATCGTTTTGGATAGTCCGGCATGGGGACTATCGTTTTGGATAGTCCGCATGGGGACTATCGTTTTGGATAGTCCGGCATGTGGACTATCGTTTTGGATAGTCCGGCATGGGACTATCGTTTTGGATAGTCCGGCATGGGGACTATCGTTTTGGATAGTCCGGCATGGGACTATCGTTTTGGATAGTCCGGCATGGGGAATATCGTTTTGGATAGTCCGGCATGGGACTATCGTTTTGGATAGTCCGGCATGGGGACTATCGTTTTGGATAGTCCGGCATGGGGACTATCGTTTTGGATAGTCCGGCATGGGAACTATCGTTTTGGATAGTCCGGCATTGGGACTATCGTTTTGGATAGTCCGGCATGGGGACTATCGTTTTGGATAGTCCGGCATGGACTATCGTTTTGGATAGTCCGGCATGATGACTATCGTTTTGGATAGTCCGGCATGTTGACTATCGTTTTGGATAGTCCGGCATGTTGACTATCGTTTTGGATAGTCCGGCATGTTGACTATCGTTTTGGATAGTCCGGCATGGGGACTAACGTTTTGGATAGTCCGGCATGGGGACTATCGTTTTGGATAGTCCGGCATGGGGACTATCGTTTTGGATAGTCTGGCATGGGGACTATCATTTTTGATAGTCCGACATGGGGACTATCGTTTTGGATAGTCCGGCATGGGGACTAACGTTTTGGATAGTCCGGCATGGGGACTATCGTTTTGGATAGTCCGGCATGGGGACTATCGTTTTGGATAGTCTGGCATGGGGACTATCATTTTTGATAGTCCGACATGGGGACTATCGTTTTGGATAGTCCGGCATGGGGACTATCGTTTTGGATAGTCCGGCATGGGGACTATCGTTTTGGATAGTCCGGCATGGGGACTATCGTTTTGGATAGTCCGGCATGGGGACTATCGTTTTGGATAGTTCAACATGGGGACTATCGTTTTGGATAGTTCAACATGGGGATTATCGTTTTGGATAGTCCGGCATTGGGACTATCGTTTTGGACAGTCCGGCATGGGGAATATCGTTTTGGATAGTCCGGCATGGGGACTATTGTTTTTGGATAGTCCGGCATGGGGACTATCGTTTTGGATAGTCGGCATGGGAACTATCGTTTTGGACAGTCCGGCATGGGGAATATCGTTTTGGATAGTCCGGCATGGGGACTATCGTTTTGGATAGTCCGGCATGGGGACTATCGTTTTGGATAGTCGGCATGGGGACTATCGTTTTGGATAGTCCGGCATTGGGACTATCGTTTTGGATAGTCCGGCATGGAGACTATCGTTGTGGATAGTCCGGCATGGGGACTATCGTTTTGGATAGTCCGGCATGGGGACTATCGTTTTGGATAGTCCGGCATGGGGACTATCGTTTTGGATAGTCCCGGCATGGGGGACTATCGTTTTGGATAGTCCGGCATGGGAACTATCGTTTTGGATAGTCCGGCATTGGGACTATCGTTTTG
Organism: Neoaliturus tenellus; assembly: GCA_030545055.2. Taxonomy (NCBI): domain Eukaryota; kingdom Metazoa; phylum Arthropoda; class Insecta; order Hemiptera; family Cicadellidae; genus Neoaliturus; species Neoaliturus tenellus. Next base: position 130,939,792 of record CM061535.1, read on the forward strand.
GATAGTCCGGCATGGGGACTATCGTTTTGGATAGTCCGGCATGATGACTATCGTTTTGGATAGTCCGGCATGTTGACTATCGTTTTGGATAGTCCGGCATGTTGACTATCGTTTTGGATAGTCCGGCATGTTGACTATCGTTTTGGATAGTCCGGCATGGGGACTAACGTTTTGGATAGTCCGGCATGGGGACTATCGTTTTGGATAGTCCGGCATGGGGACTATCGTTTTGGATAGTCCGGCATGGGGACTATCATTTTTGATAGTCCGACATGGGGACTATCGTTTTGGATAGTCCGGCATGGGGACTATCGTTTTGGATAGTCCGGCATGGGGACTATCGTTTTGGATAGTCCGGCATGGGGACTATCGTTTTGGATAGTCCGGCATGGGGACTATCGTTTTGGATAGTCCGGCATGGGGACTATCGTTTTGGATAGTTCAACATGGGGACTATCGTTTTGGATAGTTCAACATGGGGACTATCGTTTTGGATAGTCCGGCATTGGGACTATCGTTTTGGACAGTCCGGCATGGGGAATATCGTTTTGGATAGTCCGGTATGGGGACTATCGTTTTGGCTAGTCCGGCATTGGGACTATCGTTTTGGATAGTCCAGCATGGGGACTATCGTTGTGGATAGTCCGGCATGGGGACTATCGTTTTGGATAGTCCGCCATGGGACTATCGTTTTTGGATAGTCCGGCATGGAGACTATCGTTTTGGATAGTCTGACATGGGGACTATCGTTTTGGATAGTCCGGCATTGGGACTATCGTTTTGGATAGTCCGGCATGTTGACTATCGTTTTGGATAGTCCGGCATGGGGACTATCGTTTTGGATAGTCCGGCATGGGGACTATCGTTTTGGATAGTCCGGCATGGGGACAATCGTTTTTGATAGTCTGACATGGGGACTATCGTTTTGGATAGTCCGGCAGGGGGGCTATCGTTTTAGATAGTCCGCATTGGGACTATCGTTTTGGATAGTCCGTCATGGGGACGATCGTTTTGGATAGTCCGGCATGGGGACTATTGTTTTGGATAGTCCAACATGAAGACTAACGTTTTGGATAGTCCGGCATTGGGACTATCGTTTTATATAGTCCGGCATAGGGACTATCGTTTTGGATAGTCCGGCATGGGGACTATCTCTTTGGATATTCCGGCATTGGGACTATCGTTTTGGATAGTCTGGCATGGGGACTATCATTTTTGATAGTCCGACATGGGGACTATCGTTTTGGATAGTCCGGCATGGGGACTATCGTTTTGGATAGTCCGGCATGGGGGACTATCGTTTTGGATAGTCCGGCATGGGGACTATCGTTTTGGATAGTCCGGCATGGGGACTATCGTTTTGGATAGTTCAACATGGGGACTATCGTTTTGGATAGTTCAACATGGGGACTATCGTTTTGGATAGTCCGGCATTGGGACTATCGTTTTGGACAGTCCGGCATGGGGAATATCGTTTTGGATAGTCCGGCATGGGGACTATTGTTTTTGGATAGTCCGGCATGGGGACTATCGTTTTGGATAGTCGGCATGGGAACTATCGTTTTGGACAGTCCGGCATGGGGAATATCGTTTTGGATAGTCCGGCATGGGGACTATCGTTTTGGATAGTCCGCATGGGGACTATCGTTTTGGATAGTCGGCATGGGGACTATCGTTTTGGATAGTCCGGCATTGGGACTATCGTTTTGGATAGTCCGGCATGGAGACTATCGTTGTGGATAGTCCGGCATGGGGACTATCGTTTTGGATAGTCCGGCATGGGGACTATCGTTTTGGATAGTCCGGCATGGGGACTATCGTTTTGGATAGTCCGGCATGGGGACTATCGTTTTGGATAGTCCGGCATGGAACTATCGTTTTGGATAGTCCGGCATTGGGACTATCGTTTTGGATAGTCCGGCATGGGGACTATCGTTTTGGATAGTCCGGCATGATGACTATCGTTTTGGATAGTCCGGCATGTTGACTATCGTTTTGGATAGTCCGGCATGTTGACTATCGTTTTGGATAGTCCGGCATGTTGACTATCGTTTTGGATAGTCCGGCTTGGGGACTAACGTTTTGGATAGTCCGGCATGGGGACTATCGTTTTGGATAGTCCGGCATGGGGACTATCGTTTTGGATAGTCCAGCATGGGGACTATCATTTTGATAGTCCGACATGGGGACTATCGTTTTGGATAGTCCGGCATGGGACTATCGTTTTGGATAGTCCGGCATGGGGACTATCGTTTTGGATAGTCGGCATGGGGACTATCGTTTTGGATAGTCCGGCATGGGGACTATCGTTTTGGATAGTCCGGCATGGGGACTATCGTTTTGGATAGTTCAACATGGGGACTATCGTTTTGGATAGTTCAACATGGGACTATCGTTTTGGATAGTCCGGCATTGGGACTATCGTTTTGGACAGTCCGGCATGGGGAATATCGTTTTGGATAGTCCGGTATGGGGACTATCGGTTTTGGCTAGTCCGGCATTGGGACTATCGTTTTGGATAGTCCAGCATGGGGACTATCGTTGTGGATAGTCCGGCATGGGACTATCGTTTTGGATAGTCCGCCATGGGACTATCGTTTTGGATAGTCCGGCATGGAGACTATCGTTTTGGATAGTCTGACATGGGGACTATCGTTTTGGATAGTCCGGCATTGGGACTATCGTTTTGGATAGTCCGGCATGTTGACTATCGTGTTGGATAGTCCGGCATGGGGACTATCGTTTTGGATAGTCCGGCATGGGGACTATCGTTTTGGATAGTCCGGCATGGGGACAATCGTTTTGGATAGTCTGACATGGGGACTATCGTTTTGGATAGTCCGGCAGGGGGGCTATCGTTATAGATAGTCCGGCATTGGGACTATCGTTTTGGATAGTCCGTCATGGGGACGATCGTTTTGGATAGTCCGGCATGGGGACTATTGTTTTGGATAGTCCAACATGAAGACTAACGTTTTGGATAGTCCGGCATTGGGACTATCGTTTTATATAGTCCGGCATAGGGACTATCGTTTTGGATAGTCCGGCATGGGGACTATCTCTTTGGATATTCCGGCATTGGGACTATCGTTTTGGATAGTTCGAATCTGGAACTATCGTTTTGGATAGTCCGGCATGGGGATTATCGTTTTGGATAGTCCGGCATGGGGACCATCGTTTTGGATAGTCCGGCATGGGGACTATCGTTTTGGATAGTCTGGCATGGGACTATCGTTTTGGATAGTCCGGCATGGTGACTATCGTTTTGGATAGTCCGGCATGTTGACTATCGTTTTGGATAGTCCGTCATGTTGACTATCGTTTTGGATAGTCCGGCATGGGGACTATCGTTTTGGATAGTCCGTCATGTGGACTATCGTTTTGGATAGTCAGGCATGGGGACTATCGTTTTGGATAGTCAGGCATGGGGACTATCGTTTTGGATAGTCCGGCATAGGGGACTATCGTTTTGGATAGTCCGGCATGGGGCCTATCATTTAGGATAGTCCGGCATGGGGACTATCGTTTTGGATAGTCCGGCATGGGGACTATCGTTTTGGATAGTTCAACATGGGGACTATCGTTTTGGATAGTTCAACATGGGGACTATCGTTTTGGATAGTCCGGCATTGGGACTATCGTTTTGGATAGTCCGGCATGGTGACTATCGTTTTGGATAGTCCGGCATGTTGACTATCGTTTTGGATAGTCCGTCATGTTGACTATCGTTTTTGGATAGTCCGGCATGGGACTATCGTTTTGGATAGTCCGTCATGTGGACTATCGTTTTGGATAGTCCGTCATGTGGACTATCGTTTTGGATAGTCAGGCATGGGGACTATCGTTTTGGATAGTCAGGCATGGGGACTATCGTTTTGGATAGTCCGGCATAGGGACTATCGTTTTGGATAGTCCGGCATGGGGCCTATCATTTAGGATAGTCCGGCATGGGGACTATCGTTTTGGATAGTCCGGCATGGGGACTATCGTTTTGGATAGTTCAACATGGGGACTATCGTTTTGGATAGTTCAACATGGGGACTATCGTTTTGGATAGTCCGGCATTGGGACTATCGTTTTGGACAGTCCGGCATGGGGAATATCGTTTTGGATAGTCCGGCATGGGGACTATTGTTTTGGATAGTCCGGCATGGGGACTATCGTTTTGGATAGTCGGCATGGGAACTATCGTTTTGGACAGTCCGGCATGGGGAATATCGTTTTGGATAGTCCGGCATGGGGGACTATCGTTTTGGATAGTCCGGCATGGGGACTATCGTTTTGGATAGTCGGCATGGGGACTATCGTTTTGGATAGTCCGGCATTGGGACTATCGTTTTGGATAGTCCGGCATGGAGACTATCGTTGTGGATAGTCCGGCATGGGGACTATCGTTTTGGATAGTCCGGCATGGGGACTATCGTTTTGGATAGTCCGGCATGGGGACTATCGTTTTGGATAGTCCGGCATGGGGACTATCGTTTTGGATAGTCCGGCATGGGAACTATCGTTTTGGATAGTCCGGCATTGGGACTATCGTTTTGGATAGTCCCGGCATGGGGACTATCGTTTTGGATAGTCCGGCATGATGACTATCGTTTTGGATAGTCCGGCATGTTGACTATCGTTTTGGATAGTCCGGCATGTTGACTATCGTTTTGGATAGTCCGGCATGGGGACTATCGTTTTGGATAGTCCGGCATGGGGACTATCGTTTTGGATAGTCCGGCATGGGGACTATCATTTTTGATAGTCCGACATGGGGACTATCGTTTTGGATAGTCCGGCATGGGGACTATCGTTTTGGATAGTCCGGCATGGGGACTATCGTTTTGGATAGTCCGGCATGGGGACTATCGTTTTGGATAGTCCGGCATGGGGACTATCGTTTTGGATAGTTCAACATGGGGACTATCGTTTTGGATAGTTCAACATGGGGACTATCGTTTTGGATAGTCCGGCATTGGGACTATCGTTTTGGATAGTCCAGCATGGGGACTATCGTTGTGGATAGTCCGGCATGGGGACTATCGTTTTGGATAGTCCGCCATGGGACTATCGTTTTGGATAGTCCGGCATGGAGACTATCGTTTTGGATAGTCTGACATGGGGACTATCGTTTTGGATAGTCCGGCATTGGGACTATCGTTTTGGATAGTCCGGCATGGGGACTATCGTTTTGGATAGTCGGCATGGGAACTATCGTTTTGGACAGTCCATCATGGGGAATATCGTTTTGGATAGTCCGGCATGGGGACTATCGTTTTGGATAGTCCGGCATGGGGACTATCGTTTTGGATAGTCGGCATGGGGACTATCGTTTTGGATAGTCCGGCATTGGGACTATCGTTTTGGATAGTCCGGCATGGAGACTATCGTTGTGGATAGTCCGGCCATGGGGACTATCGTTTTGGATAGTCCGGCATGGGGACTATCCTTTTGGATAGTCCGGCATGGGGACTATCGTTTTGGATAGTCCGGCATGGGAACTATCGTTTTGGATAGTCCGGCATTGGGACTATCGTTTTGGATAGTCCGGCATGGGGACTATCGTTTTGGATAGTCCGGCATGATGACTATCGTTTTGGATAGTCCGGCATGTTGACTATCGTTTTGGATAGTCCGGCATGTTGACTATCGTTTTGGATAGTCCGGCATGGGGACTATCGTTTTGGATAGTCCGGCATGGGGACTATCATTTTTGATAGTCCGACATGGGGACTATCGTTTTGGATAGTCCGGCATGGGGACTATCGTTTTGGATAGTCCGGCATGGGGACTATCGTTTTGGATAGTCCGGCATGGGGACTATCGTTTTGGATAGTCCGGCATGGGGACTATCGTTTTGGATAGTCCGGCATGGGGACTATCGTTTTGGATAGTTCAACATGGGGACTATCGTTTTGGATAGTTCAACATGGGGACTATCGTTTTGGATAGTCCGGCATTGGGACTATCGTTTTGGACAGTCCGGCATGGGGAATATCGTTTTGGATAGTCCGGTATGGGGACTATCGTTTTGGCTAGTCCGGCATTGGGACTATCGTTTTGGATAGTCCAGCATGGGGACTATCGTTGTGGATAGTCCGGCATGGGGACTATCGTTTTGGATAGTCCGCCATGGGACTATCGTTTTGGATAGTCCGGCATGGAGACTATCGTTTTGGATAGTCTGACATGGGGACTATCGTTTTGGATAGTCCGGCATTGGGACTATCGTTTTGGATAGTCCGGCATGTTGACTATCGTTTTGGATAGTCCGGCATGGGGACTATCGTTTTGGATAGTCCGGCATGGGGACTATCGTTTTGGATAGTCCGGCATGGGGACAATCGTTTTGGATAGTCTGACATGGGGACTATCGTTTTGGATAGTCCGGCAGGGGGGCTATCGTTTTGGATAGTCCGGCATTGGGACTATCGTTTTGGATAGTCCGTCATGGGGACGATCGTTTTGGATAGTCCGGCATGGGGACTATTGTTTTGGATAGTCCAACATGAAGACTAACGTTTTGGATAGTCCGGCATTGGGACTATCGTTTTATATAGTCCGGCATAGGGACTATCGTTTTGGATAGTCCGGCATGGGGACTATCTCTTTGGATATTCCGGCATTGGGACTATCGTTTTGGATAGTTCGTCTCTGGAACTATCGTTTTGGATAGTCCGGCATGGGGATTATCGTTTTGGATAGTCCGGCATGGGGACCATCGTTTTGGATAGTCCGGCATGGGGACTATCGTTTTGGATAGTCTGGCATGGGACTATCGTTTTGGATAGTCCAGCATGGTGACTATCGTTTTGGATAGTCCGGCATGTTGACTATCGTTTTGGATAGTCCGTCATGTTGACTATCGTTTTGGATAGTCCGGCATGGGGACTATCGTTTTGGATAGTCCGTCATGTGGACTATCGTTTTGGATAGTCAGGCATGGGGACTATCGTTTTGGATAGTCAGGCATGGGGACTATCGTTTTGGATAGTCCGGCATAGGGACTATCGTTTTGGATAGTCCGGCATGGGGACTATCATTTAGGATAGTCCGACATAGGGACTATCGTTTTGGATAGTCCGGCATTGGGACTATCGTTTTGGATAGTCCTGCATGGGGACTATAGTTTTGGATAGTCCGACATGGGGACTATCGTTTTGGATAGTCCGGCATTGGGACTATCGTTTTGGATAGTCCTGCATGGGGACTATCGTTTTGGATAGTCCGGCATGGGGACTATCGATTTGGATAGTCCGGCATGGGGACTATCGTTTTGGAAAGTCCGGCATGGAGACTATCGTTTTGGATAGTCCGGCATTGGGACTATCGTTTTGGATAGTCCGGCATGTTGACTATCGTTTTGGATAGTCCGGCATGGGGACTATCGTTTTGGATAGTCCGGCATGGGGACTATTGTTTTGGATAGTCCGGCATGGGGACTATCGTTTTGGATAGTCCGGCATGGGGACTATCGTTTTGGATAGTCCGGCATGGGGATAATTGTTTTGGATAGTCCGGCATGTTGACTATCGTTTTGGATAGTCCGTCATGGGGACTATCGTTTTAAATAGTCCGGCATGGGGACTATCGTTTTGGATAGTCCGGCATGGGGACAATCGTTTTGGATAGTCTGACATGGGGACTATCGTTTTGGATAGTCCGGCAGGGGGGCTATCGTTTTGGATAGTCCGGCATTGGGACTATCGTTTTGGATATTCCGTCATTGGGACGATCGTTTTGGATAGTCCGGCATGGGGACTATCGTTTTGGATAGTCCGACATGAAGACTATCGTTTTTAATAGTCTGGCCTTGGGACTATCGTTTTATATTGTCCGTTATGGGGACTATCGTTTTGGATAGTCCGGCATGGGGACTATCGTTTTGGATAGTCCGGCATGGGGACTATCCTTTTGGATAGTCCGGCATTGGGACTATCGTTTTGGATAGTCCGGCATGGGGACTATCGTTTTGGATAGTCCGGCATGGGGACTATCGTTTTGGATAGTCCGGCATGGGGACTATCGTTTTGGATAGTCCGGCATGGGGACTATCGTTTTGGATAGTCCGGCATGGGGACTATCGTTTTGGATAGTCCAACATGGGGACTATCGTTTTGGATAGTCCGGCATTGGGACTATCGTTTTGGATAGTCTGGCATGGGGACTATCGTTTTGGATAGTCCGGCATTGGGAATATCGTTTTGGATAGTCCGGCATGGGGACTATCGTTGTGGATAGTCCGGCATGGGGACTATCGTTATGGATAGTCCGGCATGGGATTATCGTTTTGGATAGTCCGGCATGGGACTATCGTTTTGGATAGTCCGGCATGGAGACTATCGTTTTGGATAGTCCGGCATGTTGACTATCGTTTTGGATAGTCCGGCATGTTGACTATCGTTTTGGTTAGTCCGGCATGGGGACTACCGTTTTGGATAGTCCGGCATGGGGACTATCGTTTTAAATATTCCGGCACTGGGACTATCGTTTTGGATAGTCCGACATGGGGACTATCGTTTTGGATAGTCCGGCATTGGGACTATCGTTTTGGATAGTCCGGCATGTTGACTATCGTCTTGGATAGTCCGGCATGGGGACTATCGTTTTGGATAGTCCGGCATGGGGACTATCGTTTTGGATAGTCCGGCATAGGGACAATCATTTTGGATAGTCTGACATGGGGACTATCGTTTTGGATAGTCCGGCAGGGGGGCTATCGTTTTGGATAGTCTGGCATTGGGACTATCGTTTTGGACAGTCCGTCATTGGGACGATCGTTTTGGATAGTCCGGCATGGGGACTATCGTTTTGGATAGTCCGACATGAAGACTATCGTTTTGAATAGTCCGGCATTGGGACTATCGTTTTATATAGTCCGGCATGGGGAATATCGTTTTGGATAGTCCGGAATTGGGACTATCGTTTTGGATAGTCCAGCATTGGGACTATCGTTTTGGATAGTCAGGCATGGGGACTATCCTTTTAAATAGTCAGGCATGGGGACTATCGTTTTGGATAGTCCGGCATAGAGACTATCGTTTTGGATAGTCCGGCATGGGGACTATCATTTTGGATAGTCCGACATGGGGACTATCGTTTTGGATAGTCCGGCATAGAGACTATCGTTTTGGATAGTCCGGCATGGGGACTATCATTTTGGATAGTCCGACATGGGGACTATCGTTTTTGATAGTCCGGCACTGGGACTATCGTTTTGGATAGTCCTGCATGGGGACTATCTTTTTGGATAGTCCGACATGGGGACTATCGTTTTGGATAGTCCGGCATTGGGTCTATCGTTTTGGAAAGTCCGGCATGGGGACTATCGATTTGGATAGTCCGGCATGGGGACTATCGTTTTGGATAGTCCGGCATAGAGACTATCGTTTTGGATAGTCCAACATGGGGACTATCGTTTTGGATAGTCCGGCATTGGGACTATCGTTTTGGATTATCCGGCATGTTGACTATCGTTTTGGATAGTCCGGCATGGGGACTATCGTTTTGGATAGTCCGGCATCGGAACTATCGTTTTGGATAGTCCGGCATGGGGACTATCGTTTTGGATAGTCCGGCATGGGGACTATCGTTTTGGATAGTCCGGCATGTGGACTATTGTTTTGGATAGTCCGGCATGGGGACTATCGTTTTGGATAGTCCGGCATGGGGACTATCGTTTTGGATAGTCCGGCATGGGGACTATCGTTGTGGATAGTCCGGCATGGGGACTATCGTTTTGGATAGTCCGGCATTTTGACTATCGTTTTGGATTGTCCGGCATGTTGACTATCGTTTCGGATAGTCCGGTATGGGGACTACCGTTTTGGAGAGTCCGGCATGGGGACTATCGTTTTGGATATTCCGGCATGTGGACTATCGTTTTGGATAGTCTGACATGGGGACTATCTTTTTGGATAGTCCGGCATTGGGACTATCGTTTTGGATAGTCCGGCATGTTGACTATCGTTTTGGATAGTCCGGCATGGGGACTATCGTTTTAGATAGTCCGGCATGGGGACTATCGTTTTGGATAGTCCGGCATGGGGACTATCGTTTTGGATAGTCTGACATGGGGACAATCGTTTTGGATAGTCCGGCAGGGGGGCTATCGTTTTGGATAGTCCGGCATTGGGACTATCGTTTTGGATAGTCCGGCATGTTGACTATCGTTTTGGATAGTCCAGCATGGGGACTACCGTTTTGGATAGTCCGGCATGGGGACTATCGTTTTGGATAGTCCGGCATGGGGACTATCGTTTTGGATAGTCCGGCATGGGGACTATCATTTTTGATAGTCCGACATGGGGACTATCGTTTTGGATAGTCCGGCATGGGGACTATCGTTTTGGATAGTCCGGCATGGGGACTATATTTTTAAATAGTTCAACATGGGGACTATCGTTTTGGATAGTCCGGCATTGGGACTATCGTTTTGGATAATCCGGCATGGGGACAATCGTTTTGGATAGTCCGGCAGGGGGGCTATCGTTTTGGATAGTCCGGCATTTGGGACTATCGTTTTGGATAGTCCGGCATGTTGACTATCGTTTTGGATAGTCCAGCATGGGGACTACCGTTTTGGATAGTCCGGCATGGGGACTATCGTTTTGGATAGTCCGGCATGGGGACTATCGTTTTGGATAGTCCGGCATGGGGACTATCATTTTTGATAGTCCGACATGGGGACTATCGTTTTGGATAGTCCGGCATGGGGACTATCGTTTTGGATAGTCCGGCATGGGGACTATATTTTTAAATAGTTCAACATGGGGACTATCGTTTTGGATAGTCCGGCATTGGGACTATCGTTTTGGATAATCCGGCATGTTGACTATCGTTTTGGATAGTCCGGCATGGGGACTATCGTTTTGGATAGTCCGGCATTGGGACTATCGTTTTGGATAGTCCGGCATGGGGACTATCGTTTTGGATAGTCCGTCATGTGGACTATCGTTTTGGATAGTCAGGCATGGGGACTATCGTTTTGGATAGTCAGGCATGGGGACTATCGTTTTGGATAGTCAGGCATGGGGACTATCGTTTTGGATAGTCCGGCATAGGGACTATCGTTTTGGATAGTCCGGCATGGGGACTATCATTTTGGATAGTCCGACATGGGGACTATCGTTTTGGATAGTCCGGCATTGGGACTATCGTTTTGGATAGTCCGGCATGGGGACTATCGTTTTGGATAGTCCGTCATGTGGACTATCGTTTTGGATAGTCAGGCATGGGGACTATCGTTTTGGATAGTCAGGCATGGGGACTATCGTTTTGGATAGTCCGGCATAGGGACTATCGTTTTGGATAGTCCAACATGGATCCTATCGTTTTGGATAGTCCGTCATTGGGACTATCGTTTTGGATAGTTCTGCATGGGGACTATCGTTTTGGATAGTCCGGCATGGGGACTATCGATTTGGATAGTCCGGCATGGGGACTATCGTTTTGGATAGTCCGGCATGGAGACTATCGTTTTGGATAGTCCAACATGGGGACTATCGTTTTGGATAGTCCGGCATTGGGAATATCGTTTTGGATAGTCCGGCATGTTGACTATCGTTTTGGATAGTCCGGCATAGGGACTATCGTTTTGGATAGTCCGGCATGGGGACTATCGTTTTGGATAGTCCGGCATGGGGACTATCGTTTTGGATAGTCCGGCATTGGGACTATCGTTTTGGATAGTCCGGCATGTTGACTATCGTTTAGAATAGTCCGGCATGGGGACTATCGTTTCGGATAGTCCGGCATGGGGACTATCGTTTTGGATAGTCCGGCATGGGGACTATCGTTTTGGATAGTCCGGCATGGGGACTATCGTTTTGGATAGTCCGGCATTGGGACTATCGTTTTGGATAGTCCGGCATGGGGACTATCGTTTTGGATAGTCCGGCATGGGGACTATCGTTTTGGATAGTCCGGCATGGGGACTATCGTTTTGGATAGTCCGGCATGGGGACTATCGTTTTGGATAGTCCGGCATGGGGACTATCGTTTTGGATAGTCCGGCATGGGGACTATCGTTTTGGATAGTCCGGCATGGGGACTATCGTTTTGGATAGTCCGGCATGGGACTATCGTTTTGGATAGTCCGGCATGGTGACTATCGTTTTGGATAGTCCGGCATGTTGACTATCGTTTTGGATAGTCCGGCATGTTGACTATCGTTTTGGATAGTCCAGCATGGGGACTACCTTTTTTGATAGTCCGGCATGGGGACTATCGTTTTGGATAGTCCGGCATGGGGACTATCATTTTTGATAGTCCGACATGGGGACTATCGTTTTGGATAGTCCGGCATGGGGACTATATTTTTAAATAGTTTAACATGGGGACTATCGTTTTTGATAGTCCGCCATGGGGACTATCGTTTTGGATAGTCCGGCATGGGGACTATCGTTTTGGATAGTCCAACATGGGGACTATCGTTTTGGATAGTCCGACATGGGGACTATCGTTTTGGATAGTCCTGCATTGGGACTATCGTTTTGGATAGTCCGGCATAGGGACTATCGTTTTGGAGAGTCCGGCATTTGGACTATCGATTTGGATATCCCTGCATGGGGACTATCGTTTTGGATAGTCCGGCATGGGGACTATCGTTCTGGATAGTCCGGCATTGGGACTATCGTTCTGGATAGTCCGGCATGGGGACTATCGTTTTGGATAGTCCGGCATGGGGACTATCGTTTTGGATAGTCCGGCATGGGGACTATCATTTTGGATAGTCCGACATGGGGACTATCGTTTTGGATAGTCCGGCATTGGGACTATCGTTTTGGATAGTCCTGCATTGGGATTATCGTTTTGGATAGTCCGGCATGGGAAGTATCGTTATGGATATTTCGGCATGGGGACTATCGTTTTGGATAGTCCAACATGGGGACTATCGTTTTGGATAGTCCGGCATTTTGACTATCGTTTTGGAGAGTCCGGCATTTGGACTATCGTTTTGGATATCCCTGCATGGGGACTATCGTTTTGGATAGTCCGATATGGGGACTATCGTTTTGGATAATCCGGCATTGGGACTATCGTTTTGGATAGTCCGGCATGGGGACTATCATTTTGGATAGTCCGGCATGGGGACTATCGTTTTGGATAGTCCGGCATGGGGACTATCGTTTTGGATAGTCCGGCATGAAGACTATCATTTTGGATAGTCCGACATGGGGACTATCGTTTTGGATAGTCCGGCATTGGGACTATCGTTTTGGATAGTCCTGCATAGGGACTATCGTTTTGGATAGTCCGGCATGGGGACTATCGTTTTGGATAGTCCGGCATTGGGACTATCGTTTTGGATAGTCCGGCATGGGGACTATCGTTTTGGATAGTCCGTCATGTGGACTATCGTTTTGGATAGTCAGGCATGGGGACTATCGTTTTGGATAGTCAGGCATGGGGACTATCGTTTTGGATAGTCAGGCATGGGGACTATCGTTTTGGATAGTCCGGCATAGGGACTATCGTTTTGGATAGTCCGGCATGGGGACTATCATTTTGGATAGTCCGACATGGGGACTATCGTTTTGGATAGTCCGGCATTGGGACTATCGTTTTGGATAGTCCGGCATGGGGACTATCGTTTTGGATAGTCCGTCATGTGGACTATCGTTTTGGATAGTCAGGCATGGGGACTATCGTTTTGGATAGTCAGGCATGGGGACTATCGTTTTGGATAGTCCGGCATAGGGACTATCGTTTTGGATAGTCCAACATGGATCCTATCGTTTTGGATAGTCCGTCATTGGGACTATCGTTTTGGATAGTTCTGCATGGGGACTATCGTTTTGGATAGTCCGGCATGGGGACTATCGATTTGGATAGTCCGGCATGGGGACTATCGTTTTGGATAGTCCGGCATGGAGACTATCGTTTTGGATAGTCCAACATGGGGACTATCGTTTTGGATAGTCCGGCATTGGGAATATCGTTTTGGATAGTCCGGCATGTTGACTATCGTTTTGGATAGTCCGGCATAGGGACTATCGTTTTGGATAGTCCGGCATGAGGACTATCGTTTTGGATAGTCCGGCATGGGGACTATCGTTTTGGATAGTCCGGCATTGGGACTATCGTTTTGGATAGTCCGGCATGTTGACTATCGTTTAGAATAGTCCGGCATGGGGACTATCGTTTCGGATAGTCCGGCATGGGGACTATCGTTTTGGATAGTCCGGCATGGGGACTATCGTTTTGGATAGTCCGGCATGGGGACTATCGTTTTGGATAGTCCGGCATTGGGACTATCGTTTTGGATAGTCCGGCATGGGGACTATCGTTTTGGATAGTCCGGCATGGGGACTATCGTTTTGGATAGTCCGGCATGGGGACTATCGTTTTGGATAGTCCGGCATGGGGACTATCGTTTTGGATAGTCCGGCATGGGGACTATCGTTTTGGATAGTCCGGCATGGGGACTATCGTTTTGGATAGTCCGGCTTGGGGACTATCGTTTTGGATAGTCCGGCATGGGACTATCGTTTTGGATAGTCCGGCATGGTGACTATCGTTTTGGATAGTCCGGCATGTTGACTATCGTTTTGGATAGTCCGGCATGTTGACTATCGTTTTGGATAGTCCAGCATGGGGACTACCTTTTTTGATAGTCCGGCATGGGGACTATCGTTTTGGATAGTCCGGCATGGGGACTATCATTTTTGATAGTCCGACATGGGGACTATCGTTTTGGATAGTCCGGCATGGGGACTATATTTTTAAATAGTTTAACATGGGGACTATCGTTTTTGATAGTCCGCCATGGGGACTATCGTTTTGGATAGTCCGGCATGGGGACTATCGTTTTGGATAGTCCAACATGGGGACTATCGTTTTGGATAGTCCGACATGGGGACTATCGTTTTGGATAGTCCTGCATTGGGACTATCGTTTTGGATAGTCCGGCATAGGGACTATCGTTTTGGAGAGTCCGGCATTTGGACTATCGTTTTGGATATCCCTGCATGGGGACTATCGTTTTGGATAGTCCGGCATGGGGACTATCGTTCTGGATAGTCCGGCATTGGGACTATCGTTCTGGATAGTCCGGCATGGGGACTATCGTTTTGGATAGTCCGGCATGGGGACTATCGTTTTGGATAGTCCGGCATGGGGACTATCATTTTGGATAGTCCGACATGGGGACTATCGTTTTGGATAGTCCGGCATTGGGACTATCGTTTTGGATAGTCCTGCATTGGGATTATCGTTTTGGATAGTCCGGCATGGGAAGTATCGTTATGGATATTTCGGCATGGGGACTATCGTTTTGGATAGTCCAACATGGGGACTATCGTTTTGGATAGTCCGGCATTTTGACTATCGTTTTGGAGAGTCCGGCATTTGGACTATCGTTTTGGATATCCCTGCATGGGGACTATCGTTTTGGATAGTCCGATATGGGGACTATCGTTTTGGATAATCCGGCATTGGGACTATCGTTTTGGATAGTCCGGCATGGGGACTATCATTTTGGATAGTCCGGCATGGGGACTATCGTTTTGGATAGTCCGGCATGGGGACTATCGTTTTGGATAGTCCGGCATGAAGACTATCATTTTGGATAGTCCGACATGGGGACTATCGTTTTGGATAGTCCGGCATTGGGACTATCGTTTTGGATAGTCCTGCATAGGGACTATCGTTTTGGATAGTCCGGCATGGGGACTATCGTTTTGGATAGTCCGGCATTGGGACTATCGTTTTGGATAGTCCGGCATGGGGACTATCGTTTTGGATAGTCCGTCATGTGGACTATCGTTTTGGATAGTCAGGCATGGGGACTATCGTTTTGGATAGTCAGGCATGGGGACTATCGTTTTGGATAGTCAGGCATGGGGACTATCGTTTTGGATAGTCCGGCATAGGGACTATCGTTTTGGATAGTCCGGCATGGGGACTATCATTTTGGATAGTCCGACATGGGGACTATCGTTTTGGATAGTCCGGCATTGGGACTATCGTTTTGGATAGTCCGGCATGGGGACTATCGTTTTGGATAGTCCGTCATGTGGACTATCGTTTTGGATAGTCAGGCATGGGGACTATCGTTTTGGATAGTCAGGCATGGGGACTATCGTTTTGGATAGTCCGGCATAGGGACTATCGTTTTGGATAGTCCAACATGGATCCTATCGTTTTGGATAGTCCGTCATTGGGACTATCGTTTTGGATAGTTCTGCATGGGGACTATCGTTTTGGATAGTCCGGCATGGGGACTATCGATTTGGATAGTCCGGCATGGGGACTATCGTTTTGGATAGTCCGGCATGGAGACTATCGTTTTGGATAGTCCAACATGGGGACTATCGTTTTGGATAGTCCGGCATTGGGAATATCGTTTTGGATAGTCCGGCATGTTGACTATCGTTTTGGATAGTCCGGCATAGGGACTATCGTTTTGGATAGTCCGGCATGAGGACTATCGTTTTGGATAGTCCGGCATGGGGACTATCGTTTTGGATAGTCCGGCATTGGGACTATCGTTTTGGATAGTCCGGCATGTTGACTATCGTTTAGAATAGTCCGGCATGGGGACTATCGTTTCGGATAGTCCGGCATGGGGACTATCGTTTTGGATAGTCCGGCATGGGGACTATCGTTTTGGATAGTCCGGCATGGGGACTATCGTTTTGGATAGTCCGGCATTGGGACTATCGTTTTGGATAGTCCGGCATGGGGACTATCGTTTTGGATAGTCCGGCATGGGGACTATCGTTTTGGATAGTCCGGCATGGGGACTATCGTTTTGGATAGTCCGGCATGGGGACTATCGTTTTGGATAGTCCGGCATGGGGACTATCGTTTTGGATAGTCCGGCATGGGGACTATCGTTTTGGATAGTCCGGCATGGGGACTATCGTTTTGGATAGTCCGGCATGGGACTATCGTTTTGGATAGTCCGGCATGGTGACTATCGTTTTGGATAGTCCGGCATGTTGACTATCGTTTTGGATAGTCCGGCATGTTGACTATCGTTTTGGATAGTCCAGCATGGGGACTACCTTTTTTGATAGTCCGGCATGGGGACTATCGTTTTGGATAGTCCGGCATGGGGACTATCATTTTTGATAGTCCGACATGGGGACTATCGTTTTGGATAGTCCGGCATGGGGACTATATTTTTAAATAGTTTAACATGGGGACTATCGTTTTTGATAGTCCGCCATGGGGACTATCGTTTTGGATAGTCCGGCATGGGGACTATCGTTTTGGATAGTCCAACATGGGGACTATCGTTTTGGATAGTCCGACATGGGGACTATCGTTTTGGATAGTCCTGCATTGGGACTATCGTTTTGGATAGTCCGGCATAGGGACTATCGTTTTGGAGAGTCCGGCATTTGGACTATCGTTTTGGATATCCCTGCATGGGGACTATCGTTTTGGATAGTCCGGCATGGGGACTATCGTTCTGGATAGTCCGGCATTGGGACTATCGTTCTGGATAGTCCGGCATGGGGACTATCGTTTTGGATAGTCCGGCATGGGGACTATCGTTTTGGATAGTCCGGCATGGGGACTATCATTTTGGATAGTCCGACATGGGGACTATCGTTTTGGATAGTCCGGCATTGGGACTATCGTTTTGGATAGTCCTGCATTGGGATTATCGTTTTGGATAGTCCGGCATGGGAAGTATCGTTATGGATATTTCGGCATGGGGACTATCGTTTTGGATAGTCCAACATGGGGACTATCGTTTTGGATAGTCCGGCATTTTGACTATCGTTTTGGAGAGTCCGGCATTTGGACTATCGTTTTGGATATCCCTGCATGGGGACTATCGTTTTGGATAGTCCGATATGGGGACTATCGTTTTGGATAATCCGGCATTGGGACTATCGTTTTGGATAGTCCGGCATGGGGACTATCATTTTGGATAGTCCGGCATGGGGACTATCGTTTTGGATAGTCCGGCATGGGGACTATCGTTTTGGATAGTCCGGCATGAAGACTATCATTTTGGATAGTCCGACATGGGGACTATCGTTTTGGATAGTCCGGCATTGGGACTATCGTTTTGGATAGTCCTGCATAGGGACTATCGTTTTGGATAGTCCGGCATGGGAAGTATCGTTTTGGATATTCCGGCATGGGGACATCGTTTTGGATAGTCCGGCATTGGGACTATCGTTTTGGATAGTCCGGCATGGGGACTATCGTTTTGGATAGTCCGGCATGAGGACTATCGTTTTGGATAGTCCGGCATGCCGACTATCGTTTTGGATAGTCCGGCATGGGGACTATCGTTTTGGATAGTCCGGCATGGGGACTATCGTTTTGGATAGTCCGGCATAGGGACTATCGTTTTGGATAGTCCGGCATGGGGACTATCGTTTTGGATAGTCCGGCATGGGGACTATCGTTTTGGATAGTCCGGCATGGGACTATCGTTTTGGATAGTCCAGCATGGTGACTATCGTTTTGGATAGTCCGGCATGTTGACTATCGTTTTGGATAGTCCGGCATGTTGACTATCGTTTTGGATAGTCCAGCATGGGGACTACCGTTTTGGATAGTCCGGCATGGGGACTATCGTTTTGGATAGTCCGGCATGGGGACTATCGTTTTGGATTGTCCGGCATGAAAAATATCGTTGTGGATAGTCTGGCATGTGGACTATCGTTTTGGATAGTCCGGCATGGGGACTATCGTTTTGGATAGTCCGGCATGGGGGACTATCGTTTTGGATAGTCCGGCATGGGGACTATCGTTTTGGATAGTCCGGCATGCCGACTATCGTTTTGGATAGTCCGGCATGGGGACTATCGTTTTGGATAGTCCGGCATGGGGACTATCGTTTTGGATAGTCCGGCATGGGGACTATCGTTTTGGATAGTCCGGCATGGGGACTATCGTTTTGGATAGTCCGGCATGGGGACTATCGTTTTGGATAGTCCGGCATGGGACTATCGTTTTGGATAGTCCAGCATGGTGACTATCGTTTTGGATAGTCCGGCATGTTGACTATCGTTTTGGATAGTCCGGCATGTTGACTATCGTTTTGGATAGTCCAGCATGGGGACTACTTTTTTGGATAGTCCGGCATGGGGACTATCGTTTTGGATAGTCCGGCATGGGGACTATCGTTTTGGATAGTCCGGCATGGGGACTATCATTTTTGATAGTCCGACATGGGGACTATCGTTTTGGATAGTCCGGCATGGGGACTATCGTTTTGGATAGTCCGGCATGGGGACTATCGTTTTGGATAGTCCAGCATTGGGACTATCTTTTTAAATAGTCCTGCATGGGGACTATCGTTTTTGGATAGTCCGGCATGGGGACTATCGATTTGGATAGTCCGGCATGGGGACTATCGTTTTGGATAATCCGGCATGGAGACTATCGTTTTGGATAGTCCAACATGGGGACTATCGTTTTGGATAGTCCGGCATTGGGACTATCGTTTTGGATAGTCCGGCATGTTGACTATCGTTTTGGATAGTCCGGCATGGGGACTATCGTTTTGGATAGTCCGGCATGGGGACTATCGTTTTGGATAGTCCGGCATGGGGACTATCGTTTTGGATAGTCCGGCATTGGGACTATCGTTTTGGATAGTCCGGCATGTTGACTATCGTTTAGAATAGTCCGGCATGGGGACTATCGTTTTGGATAGTCCAGCATGGGGACTACCGTTTTGGATAATCCGGCATGGGGACTATCGTTTTGGATAGTCCGGCATGGGGACTATCATTTTTGATAGTCCGGCATGGGGACTATCATTTTTGATAGTCCGACATGGGGACTATCGTTTTGGATAGTCCGGCATGGGGACTATCGTTTTGGATAGTCCGGCATGGGGACTATCGTTTTGGATAGTCCGGCATGGGGACTATATTTTTAAATAGTTCAACATGGGGACTATCGTTTTGGATAGTCTGGCATTGGGACAATCGTTTTGGTTAATCCGGCATGTTGACTATCGTTTTGCTTAGTCCGACATGGGGACTATCGTTTTGGATAGTCCGGCATGGGGACTATCGTTTTGGATAGTCCGGCATGGGGACTATCGTTTTGGATAGTCCGGCATGGGGACTATCGTTTTGGATAGTCCGTCATGTGGACTTTTGTTTTGGATAGTCAGGCATGGGGACTATCGTTTTGGATAGTCAGGCATGGGGACTATCGTTTTGGATAGTCCGGCATAGGGACTATCGTTTTGGATAGTCCGGCATGGGGACTATCATTTTGGATAGTCCGACATGGGGACTATCGTTTTGGATAGTCCGGCATTGGGACTATCGTTTTGGATAGTCCTGCATGGGGACTATCGTTTTGGATAGTCCAACATGGGGACTATCGTTTTGGATAGTCCGGCATTGGGACTATCGTTTTGGATAGTCCAGCATGGGGACTATCGTTTTGGATAGTCCGGCATGGGGACTATCGATTTGGATAGTCCGGCATGGGGACTATCGTTTTGGATAGTCCGGCATGGAGACTATCGTTTTGGATAGTCCAACATGGGGACTATTGTTTTGGATAGTCCGGCATTGGGACTATCGTTTTGGATAGTCCGGCATGTTGACTATCGTTTTGGATAGTCCGGCATGGGGACTATCGTTTTGGATAGTCCGGCATGGGGACTATCGTTTTGGATAGTCCGGCATGGGGACTATCGTTTTGGATAGTCCGGCATTGGGACTATCGTTTTGGATAGTCCGGCATGTTGACTATCGTTTAGAATAGTCCGGCATGGGGACTATCGTTTTGGATAGTCCGGCATGGGGACTATCGTTTTGGATAGTCCGGCATGGGGACTATCGTTTCGGATAGTCCGGCATGGGGACTATCGTTTTGGATAGTCCGGCATGGGGACTATCGTTTTGGATAGTCCGGCATGGGGACTATCGTTTTGGATAGTCCGGCATGGGGACTATCGTTTTGGATAGTCCGGCATGGGACTATCGTTTTGGATAGTCCGGCATGGTGACTATCGTTTTGGATAGTCCGGCTTGTTGACTATCGTTTTGGATAGTCCGGCATGTTTACTATCGTTTTGGATAGTCCGGCATGGGGATTACCGTTTTGGATAGTCCGGCATGGGGACTATCGTTTTGGATAGTCCGGCATGGGGACTATCGTTTTGGATAGTCCGGCATGGGGACTATCATTTTTGATAGTCCGACATGGGGACTATCGTTTTGGATAGTCCGGCATGGGGACTATCGTTTTGGATAGTCCGGCATGGGGACTATCGTTTTGGATAGTCCGGCATGGGGACTATCATTTTGGATAGTCCGACATGGGGACTATCGTTTTGGATAGTCCGGCATTGGGACTATCGTTTTGGATAGTCCTGCATGGGGACTATCGTTTTGGATAGTCCAACATGGGGACTATCGTTTTGGATAGTCAGGCATGGGGACTATCGTTTTGGATAGTCCGGCATGGGGGACTATCGATTTGGATAGTCCGGCATGGGGACTATCGTTTTGGATAGTCCGGCATGGAGACTATCGTTTTGGATAGTCCAACATGGGGACTATCGTTTTGGATAGTCCGGCATTGGGACTATCGTTTTGGATAGTCCGGCATGTTGACTATCGTTTTGGATAGTCCGGCATGGGGACTATCGTTTTGGATAGTCCGGCATGGGGACTATCGTTTTGGATAGTCCGGCATTGGGACTATCGTTTTGGATAGTCCGGCATGTTGACTATCGTTTAGAATAGTCCGGCATGGGGACTATCGTTTTGGATAGTCCGGCATGGGGACTATCGTTTTGGATAGTCCGGCATGGGGACTATCGTTTTGGATAGTCCGGCATGGGGACTATCGTTTTGGATAGTCCAACATGGGGACTATCGTTTTGGATAGTCCGGCATTGGGACTATCGTTTTGGATAGTCCGGCATGTTGACTATCGTTTTGGATAGTCCGGCATGGGGACTATCGTTTTGGATAGTCCGGCATGGGGACTATCGTTTTGGATAGTCCGGCATGGGGACTATCGTTTTGGATAGTCCGGCATTGGGACTATCGTTTTGGATAGTCCGGCATGGGGACTATCGTTTTGGATAGTCCGGCATGGGGACTATCGTTTTTGATAGTCCGGCATGGGAACTATCATTTTTGATAGTCCGACATGGGGACTATCGTTTTGGATAGTCCGGCATGGGGACTATCGTTTTGGATAGTCCGTCATGTGGACTTTTGTTTTGGATAGTCAGGCATGGGGACTATCTTTTTGGATAGTCAGGCATGGGGACTATCGTTTTGGATAGTCCGGCATAGGGACTATCGTTTTGGATAGTCTGGCATGGGGACTATCATTTTGGATAGTCCGACATGGGGACTATCGTTTTGGATAGTCCGGCATTGGGACTATCGTTTTGGATAGTCCTGCATGGGGACTATCGTTTTGGATAGTCTGGCATGGGGACTATCATTTTGGATAGTCAGGCATGGGGGACTATCGTTTTGGATAGTCCGGCATTGGGACTATCGTTTTGGATAGTCCTGCATAGGGACTATCGTTTTGGATAGTCCAACATGGGGACTATCGTTTTGGATAGTCCAGCATTGGGACTATCTTTTTAAATAGTCCTGCATGGGGACTATCGTTTTGGATAGTCCGGCATGGGGACTATCGATTTGGATAGTCCGGCATGGGGACTATCGTTTTGGATAATCCGGCATGGAGACTATCGTTTTGGATAGTCCAACATGGGGACTATCGTTTTGGATAGTCCGGCATGGAGACTATCGTTTTGGATAGTCCAATATGGGGACTATCGTTTTGGATAGTCCGGCATTGGGACTATCGTTTTGGATAGTCCAACATGGGGACTATCGTTTTGGATAGTCCAACATGGGGACTATCGTTTTGGATAGTCCGGCATTGGGACTATCGTTTTGGATAGTCCGGCATGGGGACTATCGTTTTGGATAGTCCGGCATGGGGACTATCGTTTTGGATAGTCCGGCATGTGGACTATCGTTTTGGATAGTCCGGCATGGGGACTATCGTTTTGGATAGTCCGGCATGGGGACTATCGTTTTGGATAGTCCGGCATGGGGACTATATTTTTAATAGTTCACCATGGGGACTATCGTTTTGGATAGTCTGGCATTGGGACAATCGTTTTGGTTAATCCGGCATGTTGACTATCGTTTTGCTTAGTCCGACATGGGAACTATCGTTTTGGATAGTCCGGCATGGGGACTATCGTTTTGGATAGTCCGGCATGGGGACTATCGTTTTGGGATAGTCCGGCATGTGGACTATCGTTTTGGATAGTCCGGCATGGGGACTATCGTTTTGGATAGTCCGGCATGGGGACTATCGTTTTGGATAGTCCGGCATGGGGACTATATTTTTAAATAGTTCAACATGGGGACTATCGTTTTGGATAGTCCGGCATTGGGACAATGGTTTTGGTTAATCCGGCATGTTGACTATCGTTTTGAATAGTCCGGCATGGGACTATCGTTTTGGATAGTCCGGCATGGGGACTATCGTTTTGGATAGTCCGGCATGGGGACTATCGTTTTGGATAGTCCGTCATGGGGACTATCGTTTTGGATAGTCAGGCATGGGGACTATCGTTTTGGATAGTCAGGCATGGGGACTATCGTTTTGGATAGTCCGGCATGGGGACTATTGTTTTATATAGTCCGGCATGGGGACTATTGTTTTTGATAGTCCGACATGGGGACTATCGTTTTGGATAGTCCGTCATGTGGACTTTTGTTTTGGATAGTCAGGCATGGGGACTATCTTTTTGGATAGTCAGGCATGGGGACTATCGTTTTGGTTAGTCCGGCATAGGGACTATCGTTTTGGATAGTCTGGCATGGGGGACTATCATTTTGGATAGTCCGACATGGGGACTATCGTTTTGGATAGTCCGGCATTGGGACTATTGTTTTGGATAGTCCTGCATGGGGACTATCGTTTTGGATAGTCTGGCATGGGGACTATCATTTTGGATAGTCAGGCATGGGGACTATCGTTTTGGATAGTCCGGCATTGGGACTATCGTTTTGGATAGTCCTGCATAGGGACTATCGTTTTGGATAGTCCAACATGGGGACTATCGTTTTGGATAGTCCAGCATTGGGACTATCTTTTTAAATAGTCCTGCATGGGGACTATCGTTTTGGATAGTCGGCATGGGGACTATCGATTTGGATAGTCCGGCATGGGGACTATCGTTTTGGATAATCCGGCATGGAGACTATCGTTTTGGATAGTCCAACATGGGGACTATCGTTTTGGATAGTCCGGCATGGAGACTATCGTTTTGGATAGTCCAATATGGGGACTATCGTTTTGGATAGTCCGGCATTGGGACTATCGTTTTGGATAGTCCAACATGGGGACTATCGTTTTGGATAGTCCAACATGGGGACTATCGTTTTGGATAGTCCGGCATTGGGACTATCGTTTTGGATAGTCCGGCATGGGGACTATCGTTTTGGATAGTCCGGCATGGGGACTATCGTTTTGGATAGTCCGGCATGTGGACTATCGTTTTGGATAGTCCGGCATGGGGACTATCGTTTTGGATAGTCCGGCATGGGGACTATCGTTTTGGATATCCCGGCATGGGGACTATCGTTTTGGATAGTCCGGCATGGGGACTATCGTTTTGGATAGTCCGGCATGGGGACTATCGTTTTGGATAGTCCGGCATGGGGACTATCGTTTTGGATAGTCCGCATGGGGACTATCGTTTTGGATAGTCCGGCATGGGGACTATCGTTTTGGATAGTCCGGCATGGGGACTATCGTTTTGGATAGTCCGGCATGGGGACTATCATTTTTGATAGTCCGGCATGGGGACTATCATTTTTGATAGTCCGACATGGGGACTATCGTTTTGGATAGTCCGGCATGGGGGACTATCGTTTTGGATAGTCCGGCATGGGGACTATCGTTTTGGATAGTCCGGCATGGGGACTATATTTTTAAATAGTTCAACATGGGGACTATCGTTTTGGATAGTCTGGCATTGGGACAATCGTTTTGGTTAATCCGGCATGTTGACTATCGTTTTGCTTAGTCCGACATGGGGACTATCGTTTTGGATAGTCCGGCATGGGGACTATCGTTTTGGATAGTCCGGCATGGGGACTATCGTTTTGGATAGTCCGGCATGGGGACTATCGTTTTGGATAGTCCGTCATGTGGACTTTTGTTTTGGATAGTCAGGCATGGGGACTATCGTTTTGGATAGTCAGGCATGGAGACTATCGTTTTGGATAGTCCGGCATAGGGACTATCGTTTTGGATAGTCCGGCATGGGGACTATCATTTTGGATAGTCCGACATGGGGACTATCGTTTTGGATAGTCCGGCATTGGGACTATCGTTTTGGATAGTCCTGCATGGGGACTATCGTTTTGGATAGTCCAACATGGGGACTATCGTTTTGGATAGTCCGCATTGGGACTATCGTTTTGGATAGTCCAGCATGGGGACTATCGTTTTGGATAGTCCGGCATGGGGACTATCGATTTGGATAGTCCGGCATGGGGACTATCGTTTTGGATAGTCCGGCATGGAGACTATCGTTTTGGATAGTCCAACATGGGGGACTATTGTTTTGGATAGTCCGGCATTGGGACTATCGTTTTGGATAGTCCGGCATGTTGACTATCGTTTTGGATAGTCCGGCATGGGGACTATCGTTTTGGATAGTCCGGCATGGGGACTATCGTTTTGGATAGTCCGGCATGGGGACTATCGTTTTGGATAGTCCGGCATTGGGACTATCGTTTTGGATAGTCCGGCATGTTGACTATCGTTTAGAATAGTCCGGCATGGGGACTATCGTTTTGGATAGTCCGGCATGGGGACTATCGTTTTGGATAGTCCGGCATGGGGACTATCGTTTCGGATAGTCCGGCATGGGGACTATCGTTTTGGACAGTCCGGCATGGGGACTATCGTTTTGGATAGTCCGGCATGGGGACTATCGTTTTGGATAGTCCGGCATGGGGACTATCGTTTTGGATAGTCCGGCATGGGACTATCGTTTTGGATAGTCCGGCATGGTGACTATCGTTTGGATAGTCCGGCTTGTTTTCCGGCATGGTGACTATCGTTTTGGATAGTCCGGCTTGTTTACTATCGTTTTGGATAGTCCGGCATGGGGATTACCGTTTTGGATAGTCCGGTATGGGGACTATCGTTTTGGATAGTCCGGCATGGGGACTATCGTTTTGGATAGTCCCGGCATGGGGACTATCATTTTTGATAGTCCGACATGGGGACTATCGTTTTGGATAGTCCCGGCATGGATACTATCGTTTTTGGATAGTCCGGCATGGGGACTATCGTTTTGGATAGTCCCGGCATGGGGACTATCATTTTGGATAGTCCGACATGGGGACTATCGTTTTGGATAGTCCGGCATTGGGACTATCGTTTTGGATAGTCCTGCATGGGGACTATCGTTTTTGGATAGTCCAACATGGGGACTATCGTTTTGGATAGTCAGGCATGGGGGACTATCGTTTTGAAAAGTCCGGCATGGGGACTATCGATTTGGATAGTCCGGCATGGGGACTATCGTTTTGGATAGTCCGGCATGGAGACTATCGTTTTGGATAGTCCAACATGGGGACTATCGTTTTGAATAGTCCGGCATTGGGACTATCGTTTTGGATAGTCCGGCATGTTGACTATCGTTTTGGATAGTCCGGCATGGGGACTATCGTTTTGGATAGTCCGGCAATGGGGACTATCGTTTTGGATAGTCCGGCATTGGGACTATCGTTTTGGATAGTCCGGCATGTGGACTATCGTTTAGAATAGTCCGGCATGGGGACTATCGTTTTGGATAGTCCGGCATGGGGGACTATCGTTTTGGATAGTCCGGCATGGGGACTATCGTTTTTGGATAGTCCGGCATGGGGACTATCGTTTTGGATAGTCCGGCATGGGGACTATCGTTTTGGATAGTCCAACATGGGGACTATCGTTTTGGATAGTCCGGCATTGGGACTATCGTTTTGGATAGTCCGGCATGTTGACTATCGTTTTGGATAGTCCGGCATGGGGACTATCGTTTTGGATAGTCCGGCATGGGGACTATCGTTTTGGGATAGTCCCGGCATGGGGACTATCGTTTTGGATAGTCCGGCATTGGGACTATCGTTTTGGATAGTCCGGCATGGGGACTATCGTTTTGGATAGTCCGGCATGGGGACTATCTTTTTTTGATAGTCCGGCATGGGAACTATCATTTTTGATAGTCCCGACATGGGGACTATCGTTTTGGATAGTCCGGCATGGGGACTATCGTTTTGGATAGTCCGGCATGGGGACTATCGTTTTGGATAGTCCGGCATGGGGGACTATATTTTTAAATAGTTCACCATGGGGACTATCGTTTTGGATAGTCTGGCATTGGGACAATCGTTTTGGTTAATCCGGCATGTTGACTATCGTTTTGCTTAGTCCGACATGGGGACTATCGTTTTGGATAGTCCGGCATGGGGACTATCGTTTTGGATAGTCCGGCATGGGGACTATCGTTTTGGATAGTCCGGCATGTGGACTATCGTTTTGGATAGTCCGGCATGGGACTATCGTTTTGGATAGTCCGGCATGGGGGACTATCGTTTTGGATAGTCCCGGCATGGGGGACTATATTTTTAAATAGTTCAACATGGGGACTATCGTTTTTGGATAGTCCGGCATTGGGACAATGGTTTTTGGTTAATCCGGCATGTTGACTATCGTTTTGAATAGTCCGGCATGGGGACTATCGTTTTGGATAGTCCGGCATGGGGACTATCGTTTTGGATAGTCCCGGCATGGGGACTATCGTTTTGGATAGTCCCGTCATGGGGACTATCGTTTTGGATAGTCAGGCATGGGGACTATCGTTTTGGATAGTCAGGCATGGGGACTATCGTTTTTGGATAGTCCGTCATGTGGACTTTTGTTTTGGATAGTCAGGCATGAAAACTATCTTTTTGGATAGTCAGGCATGGGGACTATCGTTTTGGATAGTCCGGCATAGGGACTATCGTTTTGGATAGTCTGGCATGGGGACTATCATTTTGGATAGTCCGACATGGGGACTATCGTTTTGGATAGTCCGGCATTGGGACTATCGTTTTGGATAGTCCTGCATGGGGACTATCGTTTTGGATAGTCTGGCATGGGGACTATCATTTTGGATAGTCAGGCATGGGGACTATCGTTTTGGATAGTCCGGCATTGGGACTATCGTTTTGGATAGTCCTGCATAGGGACTATCGTTTTGGATAGTCCAACATGGGGGACTATCGTTTTGGATAGTCCAGCATTGGGACTATCTTTTTTAAATAGTCCTGCATGGGGACTATCGTTTTGGATAGTCCGGCATGGGGACTATCGATTTGGATAGTCCGGCATGGGGACTATCGTTTTGGATAATCCGGCATGGAGACTATCGTTTTGGATAGTCCAACATGGGGACTATCGTTTTGGATAGTCCGGCATGGAGACTATCGTTTTGGATAGTCCAATATGGGGGACTATCGTTTTGGATAGTCCGGCATTGGGACTATCGTTTTGGATAGTCCAACATGGGGACTATCGTTTTTGGATAGTCCAACATGGGGACTATCGTTTTGGATAGTCCGGCATTGGGACTATCGTTTTGGATAGTCCGGCATGGGGACTATCGTTTTGGATAGTCCGGCATGGGGACTATCGTTTTGGATAGTCCGGCATGTGGACTATCGTTTTGGATAGTCCGGCATGGGGACTATCGTTTTGGATAGTCCGGCATGGGGACTATCGTTTTGGATATCCCGGCATGGGGACTATCGTTTTGGATAGTCCGGCATGGGGGACTATCGTTTTGGATAGTCCGGCATGGGGACTATCGTTTTGGATAGTCCCGGCATGGGGACTATCGTTTTGGATAGTCCGGCATGGGGACTATCGTTTTGGATAGTCCGGCATGGGGGACTATCGTTTTGGATAGTCCGGCATGGGGACTATCGTTTTGGATAGTCCGGCATGTTGACTATCGTTTTGGATAGTCCGGCATGTTGACTATCGTTTTGGATAGTCCAGCATGGGGGACTACCGTTTTTGATCGTCCGGCATGGGGACTATCGTTTTGGATAGTCCGGCATGGGGACTATCATTTTTGATAGTCCGACATGGGGACTATCGTTTTGGATAGTCCGGCATGGGGACTATATTTTTAAATAGTTTAACATGGGGACTATCGTTTTTGATAGTCCGCCATGGGGACTATCGTTTTGGATAGTCCGGCATGGGGACTATCGTTTTGGATAGTCCAACATGGGGACTATCGTTTTGGATAGTCAGACATGGGGACTATCGTTTTGGATAGTCCTGCATTGGGACTATCGTTTTGGATAGTCCGGCATAGGGACTATCGTTTTGGAGAGTCCGGCATTTGGACTATCGTTTTGGATATCCCTGCATGGGGACTATCGTTTTGGATAGTCCGCCATTGGGACTATCGTTTTGGATAGTCCGGCATGTTGACTATCGTTTTTGGATAGTCCCTACATGGGGACTATCGTTTTTGGATAGTCCGGCATGGGGACTATCGTTTTGGATAGTCCGGCATGGGGACTATCGTTTTGGATAGTCCGGCATTGGGACTATCGTTTTGGATAGTCCGGCATGTTGACTATCGTTTAGAATAGTCCGGCATGGGGACTATCGTTTTGGATAGTCCAGCATGGGGACTACCGTTTTGGATAGTCCGGCATGGGGACTATCGTTTTGGATAGTCCCGGCATGGGGGACTATCATTTTTTGATAGTCCGGCATGGGGACTATATTTTTAAATAGTTCAACATGGGGACTATCGTTTTGGATAGTCCGGCATTGGGACTATGGTTTTGGTTAATCCGGCATGTTGACTATCGTTTTGAATAGTCCGGCATGGGGACTATCGTTTTGGATAGTCCGGCATGGGGGACTATCGTTTTGGATAGTCCGCATGGGGACTATCGTTTTGGATAGTCCGTCATGGGGGACTATCGTTTTGGATAGTCAGGCATGGGGACTATCGTTTTGGATAGTCAGGGCATGGGGACTATCGTTTTGGATAGTCCGTCATGTGGACTTTTGTTTTGGATAGTCAGGCATGGGGACTATCTTTTTGGATAGTCAGGCATGGGGGACTATCGTTTTGGATAGTCCGGCATAGGGACTATCGTTTTGGATAGTCCTGGCATGGGGACTATCATTTTGGATAGTCCGACATGGGGACTATCGTTTTGGATAGTCCGGCATTGGGACTATCGTTTTGGATAGTCCTGTATGGGGACTATCGTTTTGGATAGTCTGGCATGGGGACTATCATTTTGGATAGTCAGGCATGGGGACTATCGTTTTGGATAGTCCGGCATTGGGACTATCGTTTTGGATAGTCCTGCATAGGGACTATCGTTTTGGATAGTCCAACATGGGGACTATCGTTTTTGGATAGTCCAGCATTGGGGACTATCTTTTTAAATAGTCCTGCATGGGGACTATCGTTTTGGATAGTCCGGCATGGGGACTATCGATTTGGATAGTCCGGCATGGGGACTATCGTTTTGGATAATCCGGCATGGAGACTATCGTTTTTGGATAGTCCAACATGGGGACTATCGTTTTGGATAGTCCGGCATGGAGACTATCGTTTTGGATAGTCCAATATGGGGACTATCGTTTTGGATAGTCCGGCATTGGGACTATCGTTTTGGATAGTCCAACATGGGGACTATCGTTTTTGGATAGTCCCAACATGGGGACTATCGTTTTGGATAGTCCGGCATTGGGACTATCGTTTTGGATAGTCCGGCATGGGGACTATCGTTTTGGATAGTCCCGGCATGGGGACTATCGTTTTGGATAGTCCGGCATGTGGACTATCGTTTTGGATAGTCCCGGCATGGGGACTATCGTTTTGGATAGTCCGGCATGGGGACTATCGTTTTGGATAGTCCGGCATGGGGGACTATATTTTTAAATAGTTCACCATGGGGACTATCGTTTTGGATAGTCTGGCATTGGGACAATCGTTTTGGTTAATCCGGCATGTTGACTATCGTTTTGCTTAGTCCGACATGGGGACTATCGTTTTGGATAGTCCGGCATGGGGACTATCGTTTTGGATAGTCCGGCATGGGGACTATCGTTTTGGATAGTCCGGCATGTGGACTATCGTTTTGGATAGTCCGGCATGGGGACTATCGTTTTGGATAGTCCGGCATGGGGACTATCGTTTTGGATAGTCCGGCATGGGGACTATATTTTTAAATAGTTCAACATGGGGACTATCGTTTTGGATAGTCCGGCATTGGGACAATGGTTTTGGTTAATCGGCATGTTGACTATCGTTTTGAATAGTCCGGCATGGGGACTATCGTTTTGGATAGTCCGGCATGGGGACTATCGTTTTGGATAGTCCGGCATGGGGACTATCGTTTTGGATAGTCCGTCATGGGGACTATCGTTTTGGATAGTCAGGCATGGGGACTATCGTTTTGGATAGTCAGGCATGGGGACTATCGTTTTGGATAGTCCGGCATGGGGACTATTGTTTTATATAGTCCGGCATGGGGGACTATTGTTTTTTGATAGTCCGACATGGGGACTATCGTTTTGGATAGTCCGTCATGTGGACTTTTGTTTTGGATAGTCAGGCATGGGGACTATCTTTTTGGATAGTCAGGCATGGGGACTATCGTTTTGGATAGTCCGGGCATAGGGACTATCGTTTTGGATAGTCTGGCATGGGGACTATCATTTTGGATAGTCCGACATGGGGACTATCGTTTTGGATAGTCCGGCATTGGGACTATCGTTTTTGGATAGTCCTGCATGGGGGACTATCGTTTTGGATAGTCTGGCATGGGGACTATCATTTTGGATAGTCAGGCATGGGGACTATCGTTTTGGATAGTCCGGCATTGGGACTATCGTTTTGGATAGTCCTGCATAGGGACTATCGTTTTGGATAGTCCAACATGGGGACTATCGTTTTTGGATAGTCCAGCATTGGGACTATCTTTTTAAATAGTCCTGCATGGGGACTATCGTTTTGGATAGTCCGGCATGGGGACTATCGATTTGGATAGTCCGGCATGGGGACTATCGTTTTGGATAATCCGGCATGGAGACTATCGTTTTGGATAGTCCAACATGGGGGACTATCGTTTTGGATAGTCCGGCATGGAGACTATCGTTTTTGGATAGTCCAATATGGGGACTATCGTTTGGATAGTCCGGCATTGGGACTATCGTTTTGGATAGTCCAACATGGGGACTATCGTTTTGGATAGTCCAACATGGGGACTATCGTTTTGGATAGTCCGGCATTGGGACTATCGTTTTGGATAGTCCGGCATGGGGACTATCGTTTTGGATAGTCCGGCATGGGGGACTATCGTTTTGGATAGTCCGGCATGTGGACTATCGTTTTGGATAGTCCGGCATGGGGGACTATCGTTTTGGATAGTCCCGGCATGGGGACTATCGTTTTGGATATCCCGGCATGGGGACTATCGTTTTGGATAGTCCGGCATGGGGACTATCGTTTTTGGATAGTCCGGCATGGGGGACTATCGTTTTGGATAGTCCGGCAATGGGGACTATCGTTTTGGATAGTCCGGCATGGGGACTATCATTTTTGATAGTCCGGCATGGGGACTATCATTTTTGATAGTCCGACATGGGGACTATCGTTTTGGATAGTCCGGCATGGGGACTATCGTTTTGGATAGTCCGGCATGGGGACTATCGTTTTGGATAGTCCGGCATGGGGACTATATTTTTAAATAGTTCAACATGGGGACTATCGTTTTGGATAGTCTGGCATTGGGACAATCGTTTTGGTTAATCCGGCATGTTGACTATCGTTTTGCTTAGTCCGACATGGGGACTATCGTTTTGGATAGTCCGGCATGGGGACTATCGTTTTGGATAGTCCGGCATGGGGACTATCGTTTTGGATAGTCCGGCATGGGGACTATCGTTTTGGATAGTCCGTCATGTGGACTTTTGTTTTGGATAGTCAGGCATGGGGACTATCGTTTTGGATAGTCAGGCATGGAGACTATCGTTTTGGATAGTCCGGCATAGGGACTATCGTTTTGGATAGTCCGGCATGGGGACTATCATTTTGGATAGTCCGACATGGGGACTATCGTTTTGGATAGTCCGGCATTGGGACTATCGTTTTGGATAGTCCTGCATGGGGACTATCGTTTTGGATAGTCCAACATGGGGACTATCGTTTTGGATAGTCCGGCATTGGGACTATCGTTTTGGATAGTCCAGCATGGGGACTATCGTTTTGGATAGTCCGGCATGGGGACTATCGATTTGGATAGTCCGGCATGGGGACTATCGTTTTGGATAGTCCGGCATGGAGACTATCGTTTTTGGATAGTCCAACATGGGGACTATTGTTTTGGATAGTCCGGGCATTGGGACTATCGTTTTGGATAGTCCGGCATGTTTGACTATCGTTTTGGATAGTCCGGCATGGGGACTATCGTTTTGGATAGTCCGGCATGGGGACTATCGTTTTGGATAGTCCGGGCATGGGGACTATCGTTTTGGATAGTCCGGCATTGGGACTATCGTTTTGGATAGTCGGCATGTTGACTATCGTTTTGGATAGTCCGGCATGGGGATTACCGTTTTGGATAGTCCGGTATGGGGACTATCGTTTTGGATAGTCCGGCATGGGGACTATCGTTTTGGATAGTCCGGCATGGGGACTATCATTTTTGATAGTCCGACATGGGGACTATCGTTTTGGATAGTCCGCATGGGGACTATCAATTTGGATAGTCCGGCATGGGGACTATCGTTTTGGATAGTCCGGCATGGGGACTATCATTTTGGATAGTCCGACATGGGGACTATCGTTTTGGATAGTCCGGCATTGGGACTATCGTTTTGGATAGTCCTGCATGGGGACTATCGTTTTGGATAGTCCAACATGGGGACTATCGTTTTGGATAGTCAGGCATGGGGACTATCGTTTTGAAAAGTCCGGCATGGGGACTATCGATTTGGATAGTCCGGCATGGGGACTATCGTTTTGGATAGTCCGGCATGGAGACTATCGTTTTGGATAGTCCAACATGGGGACTATCGTTTTGGATAGTCCGGCATTGGGACTATCGTTTTGGATAGTCCGGCATGTTGACTATCGTTTTGGATAGTCCGGCATGGGGACTATCGTTTTGGATAGTCCGGCATGGGGGACTATCGTTTTGATAGTCCGGCATTGGGACTATCGTTTTGGATAGTCCGGCATGTGGACTATCGTTTAGAATAGTCCGGCATGGGGACTATCGTTTTGGATAGTCCGGCATGGGGACTATCGTTTTTGGATAGTCCGGCATGGGGACTATCGTTTTGGATAGTCCGGCATGGGGACTATCGTTTTGGATAGTCCGGCATGGGGACTATCGTTTTGGATAGTCCAACATGGGGACTATCGTTTTGGATAGTCCGGCATTGGGACTATCGTTTTGGATAGTCCGGCATGTTGACTATCGTTTTGGATAGTCCGGCATGGGGACTATCGTTTTGGATAGTCCGGCATGGGGACTATCGTTTTGGATAGTCCGGCATGGACTATCGTTTTGGATAGTCCGGCATTGGGACTATCGTTTTGGATAGTCCGGCATGGGGACTATCGTTTTGGATAGTCCGGCATGGGGACTATCGTTTTTGATAGTCCGGCATGGGAACTATCATTTTGATAGTCCGACATGGGGACTATCGTTTTGGATAGTCCGGCATGGGGACTATCGTTTTGGATAGTCCGGCATGGGGACTATCGTTTTGGATAGTCCGGCATGGGGACTATATTTTTAAATAGTTCACCATGGGGACTATCGTTTTGGATAGTCTGGGCATTGGGACAATCGTTTTGGTTAATCCGGCATGTTGACTATCGTTTTGCTTAGTCCGACATGGGACTATCGTTTTGGATAGTCCGGCATGGGGACTATCGTTTTGGATAGTCCGGCATGGGGACTATCGTTTTGGATAGTCCGGCATGTGGACTATCGTTTTGGATAGTCCGGCATGGGGACTATCGTTTTGGATAGTCCGGCATGGGGGACTATCGTTTTGGATAGTCCGGCATGGGGACTATATTTTTAAATAGTTCAACATGGGGACTATCGTTTTGGATAGTCCGGCATTGGGACAATGGTTTTGGTTAATCCGGCATGTTTGACTATCGTTTTGAATAGTCCGGCATGGGGACTATCGTTTTG